>JAQMYF010000008.1:31788968-31814898 GCA_030014195.1 Neosilurus mollespiculum
TAAAAATAAAAATAATAATAATAAGAACAAGAAGAATATATATATATATATATATATATATATATATATATATATATATATATATAAATTAATTTTATTAAAATGAGAATGCTTCTGAATCTCTGGGTGAAGAAGGAGGATGTATTTTATTCAGGGCGATGTTTCAGAAGCTCTCCTGTGCTCTGCTGTTTAATATTTAACACTTTCCTCTGTACCTCTTGATGGCAGCATCTGCCTTACCCATGATGCTTCAGGGCTGAGGTGAGGAAGCGGATACACACACCGACTCGAGGGAAAAAAACAGGAGAGAAAGACAGCATGTGTTCCTGATTTACTCATTCAGCTGGAATTAGATCATTAAAAATAAAATTAAAAAAATAATACAATATTTTTATTTTTACTTTATTCTAGTAAATTATACTTTTACTCTAAAATTAACTCGTGTATGAGTATTAAAATAATACTTTATTTTTACTGTATTTACAGTTTGCTTTTTGAAAATGCTTATATGCAAATTAGGCATCAGATAATTAAGCCTGTGCTAATTTGCATATTTGCATACTTTTTTTATACATCTAATGGATCTCACTTAAAAACTCTCGCCGTCAGCAGACTTCAGTGTGGTTTATCTGAGTCATATTCTTTTATGTTTCAAGGACAAACTCTTTTCATTAAAGTTTTGAGAATATTTATTTCATAAATAAACATCAAACGGCGAATATTTCAGTCTAAATCATTCCATCACCTGGAGAGACACGTTCTCCATGTATATCTAAAACTCCAGAACATCAGCACATAGTGGAGGAATTCGTGCTTTTAAGCCAGAAATGATGAAATACTGAGACATTATGAATCAATTTAATAATTAAATTATTAATCCTATTGGATCGTAGGGAGACTGAAGCCTATCTCAGCCGACTCACTGTGAAGGTGGGGTACAGACAGACAGACAGACAGACAGACAGACAGACAGACAGATACTACATGTATTTACATTTGCAGATCTTAGAACCCTGCATCTTTGTTGTTCCCTGTGAAACGGAGCTCAGACGCAGGTTCGAGAGCAGACACTGGAGCCCTGAGGGAAATGTTTCCTGGTTCCACTTTTATGAACCTCAGAAATGAGAACATTATTCAAGCGATGCTCGTTCAGCAGGTCTGTCGCTGTGAAGAGACGCGATCACGCTTCTCCTCAAAAGGCGAGAACCGCACCACTTCACAGCGAGCGTCGAGCCGTGCTGCGTTACAGGTGAACACTGAGGTGATTAGTATTCTCCTCCACGACCACAGCGTCACTGAGGAGCGCTTCAGTCCATCCTGCACCGAGGCTTCAGCTTTTATTAACCTGAGAGTCATCAACAACTCATGTTACACCTCCGTACTTCTGGGAAAGGTTTTTATTTTAACGTATTCTGAACCAGTCTCATGTTCAACAAGTTAAATGGATCTTACAGCATTTATGCCCCGCCCCCAGGGTAGCAGCTCATTAGCAACAAACATGGCCCGTTTCTGTGGTTTTGGCCATGCATGGTCCCGCCCCCGAAGGTTTTTTCATGAAAAAGTGGGCGGGGTTTATGATTGATTAAAGTCGTCCTGGTGAAGGAGGTACAGAGAAATCCTTAATTCACTGAGGTACTGCTAAATTCCTGTAGATTCAGTACGGGTGTGACCAAGTGTATCTCGATTGCTATTGGCTGCTGTGTATATCTGTCAAACACATTAACCTACAATCGGTCTGACTTCCTGATTCAGAGGAAATACATCGACATCAATAAAAACTCACAACTATGCTTTGAACTTTCATTCATTTATCCATTTTCTGAAGCGCTTAATCTTAATTAGTGTCACGGGGAGGCTGGCGTCCATCTCAGCCGACTCTGGGCGAGGGCGGGGTACACCCTGAACAGCTCGCCAGGCCATCGCAGCGTATTTAGTATTTCATCAGGATTTTAAAGTCTGAGATGTACGATGGCGTTTGTTCAAGATCCTGAATTACAAGATTGTTTATTCTAGACACACAAGTTCCAGAAGTTTCCTTCTCCACCCAAACACCTCCTCTCTAAGTAAGATGTGTCATACACCTTTAAATACCGCACCTTCATGGTTGATAGTCCTCAACACCTTCCCTTCATGATGATCTAGTCCTTTACATACCGTTGGATAATCACACTCCCGAGCGTGGCGTTAGATCAGCGCTATTTTTAAACTCACTCACTCCACTTCCTTTCGCACTAAATGTGGCTGTGACATGTTTAACCTCTTAAGATTGCTTGCTATTATTTTGGACAGACAGAGGAGGCTTCTCAAAACTCTTATTTGTCATTTCCTCAATCCTCTCCTGAACTGGAAATTCTTCCGGTCTGCCATCTTTGCCGTCCGTCTCAGTTCTCTTATTTGTGCGTTGATGAGTGAGGAGCGAGGATTCATCAGAGCAGCCTTCCCGGAAGAGGAGGCGACGTCTCACTTCTCTGTAAACTCATTGCCATGACTCAACACTCCTCACATCGTTTCCTCGCGTCTCTCCATGTTTCCTCCGTACATGGATGAAATGCAAGTGAGGGAAACGAGGATGCAATTTAAGGGTTTGTTGAACCCACAGAGCTCCTTTTGCCCCCACAGACCACACCCTTTAGGCCCCGCCCATTAATATCCAAAAGTAAGAAGTGATTGAACAGGGCGGTGGTTAAAATAACATTGATCCCATGATGATATTTTTAGGAAGACGTGTTTGAGAGGGATGAGCTGATACGGGTGAGTGCAGTAACTCCAAACACGTCCTGGTTGATCTCTGAGCATCTGATGTAAAAATGGCTGCTTTAAATCTTTTCTGAAATGTCACCTTTAGAGACGCGACGCGCTTCCTCCGACTCGGTTCTCTACAGCCGTGACACCTTTTCATGTTTCCTTTTTCATTTCAGACAGAAAGATATCTGTTATTTCTTTTGTTCCTAAAAAGTAGTCCTCCAGACGCCTGTAAAAGTCGACCTTGACTTCTCTGAGTAAAAGCTCCACGTCGACAATCAGCATCGATTTGTGATCCATCACTCCCATCACTGTGAGTGCGCGTGAGTAATCATGCGCTCACACTGAGCTCCGGCGGCCCAAAATCAATCTTATTGTCCCGCTGCTGCTCACCGCACGCTTAGCTGATAAAGGATGGCCAGTCCTGACTTCTAAGTGTGACCTTTGACCTTTAGAGAAGAGTCAATTTTTCACGCAATCATTCCCCGTGTGCTTACAGATACGCCTGAAACCAGAACGGAGCCAGGCACCAAAATGTAAGGTGTAAAAAAATCCAACGTTACCCTAATGCACTGTCCAGGGGTATGGGGAGCTTTTTCATGAATATTAAACTGTACATCAGAGTACTGCGCCACCGAGGGGGCTTTTCATTTGAGCCTGTACGTTTCAGTACTGTTGAAGTGTTGAAGTGTTTCGTGGAAACAGGAACAAACTGAACCTCATCAGGAGCCTAGTGATTGTTTTTTTAATCACTGGATTATTTTGATTTGAATCAGTGAAATGATTCATTCGGACTCTCAGTTCCACTCATCTACTCTCCACAACTCTGATCCGTTGCTTTAATTTAATGTGCATGAACATCCTCGTGCTCAGAAACTGGAAATCTCCATTTTGGATGGAATAAACCTCAACAGGACTCTGATCACTGACTCGTTCAAATCACTCACTAATTTAAACTCTGGCTGAATAAAAGAGGAGCGAATCTCCGTTACAGATAAAATAATTCACTGATCAAACACTATCTTATCTGAAATAATCCTGGTCATGACCGATGATTCAATGGTTTACAAACAAATTACCTGAGATGGGCAGTCAGTGAAGTTGCCCCACCAGGAGGGCGGCGCTGTAGGTGCACCAGTTTTTCATATTAAACAGTACAGCTTTCAACTGTTTTTGTCCCGCAAGATTTAATTACATCAGGAGCACTAATAAGCTTCAGTTTGGTTAATTAACACTTCGGATGATGAGATAATTTAAAAGGTTTTCCCCTTTGGTAAGACGACCTGGTTTAATCCAGCAGTGTAATGCTTCTTTAAGGATCCCATTATAATAATGATATTACATGTAGCTAATGCAGTACGTAAACAGGCTGCAATATTTGTTAGTGCGCCGCCTGGTGTCAGCTTGTTTTACTTAAGTTCTCAGTGTCTTATGTTCTGATTCTTGTCCCTCTGTTGTCTGGTGGTGAAAGACTGTGTCTGTGCGACGATGTAAAACACAGTTGGGAGTCGAAATAGAATTTGAAGTGTGACTTTTAATCAGCACTTTTAAATGGGTGAAAAACAGTGTACCGTACCGGCATGAACAGCTCTAATAAGGTGAAGTAATTACGCTTTCCTGCCATAAGTGTCTTCACACTGCAGCTTTCAGCACATCCAACCGCAAAAAAACCCTCAACGCTGTCAGAGACAGAAAGTGCAGGGGGAAAAAACTAATAGAGAGCCAAGTGTGACATCAATTAACCACAGGAACGTACAGGCGCTCTTCCTGAGGCCATCGTGACACTAATTAGACCACCACTGAAACGCGGAGCTACGATCTGAACCGCTCTGGTGCACTGTAGGTCTGTGGGGTTTTGCTCAGTTCCTGATGCCGAAACATTTTAGCAGCAAAAATACCCACAGGGTCAGACTTCACATAAACAGTACTACTTTCTATTTTCTGTTTTGCAAACCGGCTAACGGATGAATATTATGTTAACCTCAGTATCAGGCTAGCGACTCTGAAACCACCAGTCACGTCTTAATAGCTGGCTGGCTTTAGATAACTTCCACAGAATCACTGTGTGATGTGAACAGATTTTGCTCCTGTCTTCTTTCTGCCTTTCTTACGAAACGTAAAGAGGTATCACTTTAACCAGCCTGTAAAATCTGCAGATATTTTCCAACATACTAATATTTTATTTACACTGGATTATCCTATAAATACGAAAGGAAATAGCAACTTTAGAGGAGAAATACACTGCAAAGATAAATAAATACAATTTTAACACCTTAATGTTAACAAACACAAACAAGTGAAATAAAACTGAGGAGCCTGTTTCACAAACGAAGGGCAACATCACTGAAATATATTTTCAGAGGTACGTTAATGTATTTATTATGTTTCATAGTGAGTAAATTAGCAAAAAGAATGATGATAAGAAGTGAAGGAAGGAGAATTGTTAGTGGTGTTTCTTTTTTCGGTTTTTTATATGTGTAATCCAGATGTAAGGCTAATAAGGATATCTGGTAAATAAACAACCGGCTGGTTTGTGTGGGTTTTGTTTTGTTTGTAGATATTTTGAACCTCTTCCGGGACTTGAATATCTTTTCTTTAAAAAGAAAGATGTGTTTAGTTCGTTTACAGGAAGATAAAGATGTTAAGTCCTTATTTTTTAAGTCTTAGGCTCAGAGTCCTCTGCTGTGTGTTAATGTAAACACTCAGTTTATAAAATGTTAGCAAACTTTCCAGCAGCATGTTAGCAATTTAGCATCAGGATTATTAGTGATTAAAGTTTAAGCTTCTCTGTAGCATTAGCTCAGTTGCACCACTGATGAAGATAAATAGAAAAGATGTCAAATGTATTTATATCACAATAAATTAACTTCGTGTAGAAAATAATAGATTAAAAAACTTTTTATTACATTATTATTCTTTCAGCCAACCCTTTTTAAAATCTCGTTGTAATAAATGTTTTCGCCTCGCGGGCCCTTCTCGACCACCGTCGTGACGTCGACGAGCATAGCGCGTGAGAAATGTTAGCTAAATGCGGAAATAAATAATTAAGTCTTTACAAGTGGTTGCTTTGAGATATAACAAAAGACAAACACGTGGTTGTTGTAAACAATAAACAAACTACCGTGTGTGCACTAAATGTACTCAGATATACATATATTTTATGTAAAGACAAACTAAAATTCGAGCTAATCTGTTAAGCTAAAGCTAAGCGAACGACGTCAAAGAGCTCGCGAGCGTCAGTGCGCAAATGCGCATGCGCGGGATCGGCGCTAGTGGAAGCCCCATGTTAGCGTTTCAGCTAAAATATCAGAAAACGCTGTAAAGGTTTCAACGCCTCGGAATTGAGGTGTTTTATAAAGTTTAGCATGAGGACCGCGGTGAGCTGACAGTGTTCCAGAGGAGCTGCAGGTAACCAGGCTCATGTTTTCGTTCTTTAAATCCCGAGAGCACAGACTGTTCTTATTGTTTTGTGGTTTAGCTCAGGTGCTAATCAAGGACCAGGTCCAGGCCTGAGGAGATGAGATCAGATCACCTAAATCCTTCACCTTCATCAGAAACAAATCTAATAAACTCAACATGCTGTAATGCAGAAGGACAGAGAGCTAAAGACAGGACTTGCTTTGGGTTTTATTTATATATATATATATATATATATATATATATACATTTTAGTTAATCACAGGATTATTATTGTTATTATTATTATTATTGTTTCATATCAATAGTTTTGTTTGGTTTTTAAATGAGTGCGGCATCATGACAGGTTCTAGAAAAGAGATATATTTCCTACAATGTAAGTATTTAATAAAGAAACCAGAGTATTTTTCATTTTAGGTTTAAGGAAACATCCTTTGCATTTTGCATTAATACTTAAAAAAAAATCCCACAATGCATCAGTGCCTCAGTGGTGTGAATATTAAACTTTCCCTGATATTTAGCTATAAGTGTCTTTTGTTCCCAAGTTAATCACATGGTTCACATCCACGACTGATCTTTCTTCCTCAACTCACAAATGTAAATATCTTTAATAGCTTTTATATAATGTTTTCCATCTTTCTCTTTCCTAGGCATGGCCGTCTCTTACGATTAACGATGTGAAAGTGTTTGCTTTCACCAACGCCACCGCACGTTCTTCTCTGGAACATTTTTGTGTGACTCATCCTCACACAGTAAACATCCAGGATGAAGAAATTTAGTCTTAATACAATCAGAAAGTCATTAAGCATAAAAGGGAAAGAAGAGAACGAGTTTGCTGTGTCCCAGCCGGACCTCTCCACCAGTTTTCCTTCGGAGCCTTCTCTTTATGGAGGTTGCTATAGTAAAGATCTCGTGGGTGCTAATTTGGATAACGAGGAATTGAAGGGATCGAAAAGTCGCTCTAAAAGCGAGGGTCTGATGGGAACCCTGAAGAGGAGACTATCAACAAAGCAGAAACCAAAGGTCAAAGCGAGTTCTCCGTCCGTTTGCTCGATCGATGATGATGCATTCTCATCCTCATCGGAGCCCATCACGTTTCGCGACCTGAAGTCGCAGCATTCTTCTCGCTTGACGTCTTTGCTGAGTCACCATTACAGCCCGACACCGTGGCCCCTCAGAGTGACGAACTCTGAGGAAACCTGCAGTGCCAGGGTCAACGCTCTAATCCCGTCCTGCGACTCCAGCATGTCTCTCAACGCTGTCCAAAAGAACTATCTGGGAGACGAGATGTTCGACGGTCAGAGTCCCGACCCTCAGAACGGCGATCTGGAGATGGATGATCATGTGCCTGTTGTTCTCGGTCTCACAGCTCAGGATTATATTCAGTACACCATGCCTTTAGACGACGGACTTTTCCCTGAAGATGAGCCGCCGCGGTCCTACTGCCTGGACGAGACGTCACCGATGGACATGTTGCCTCAGAGCGATTGTTCCCTTCATGTGGATGAAGACTCCATCGGTCTTCTTTCTCCCGACGTATTCATGGAGCCCTCAGTAAACCGACTCATTCTGAACACCGCTAACGTTCTGCTGCAGAGCTCGCGCCTAGAGTCTCCGCTGCTCCCACCACTTCCTGTTAGCAGCCTTCCTGGGTTCGGTGCTACCCAAGTAACCGATGCGGTTCTGGAACATCTCAGCTTTGATCCGAACTCGGCACCGGGCGTCCAGCGCGTGTACGACGCGGTGCAGACCAGCGGGCCGATGGTGGTCATGAGTCTGACAGCGGAGCTGAAGAAACTGGCCAAGCAGGGGTGGTACTGGGGTCCGATCACGCGATGGGAAGCCGAGGAGAAACTCGCAAACCTTCCGGATGGTTCTTTTTTGGTTCGAGACAGTTCAGACGAGCGCTATCTTCTCAGTCTGAGTTTTCGTTCACAAGGAAAGACGCTTCATACTCGAATCGAACATTCCAACGGCTCCTTCAGCTTCTACGAGCAACCCGACATGGAAGGGCACACGTCCATCGTCCAGCTCATCGATAACTCCATCAGGGACTCGGAAAACGGCGCCTTCTGCTACTCCAGGTCGCGTTTACCCGGGTCTGTGACGTACCCCGTCAGACTGACCAATCCCGTTTCGCGGTTTATGCAGGTGCGATCGCTGCAGTACTCGTGCCGGTTTGTGATTCGTCAGTACACGCGGATAGACCTGATTCAGAAATTGCCTTTACCCAATAAAATGAAAGATTACCTGCAAGAGAAACACTACTGAGCCCACCGACACGCTGCACGCTGCTCCCCGCGCTTTTTTATAATCAGAGAACAAACAACGACACTTCGTGGCTCATCACGAAATTTAGTTCCACGCCTTTACATTTCCTCCGGAAGAAACGCTGATGGTGTTTAGTTCGATTGTTTGTTTGTCTGTCTAGTGTCAGTGAAGAGCAGATGAAAGTGACGGCGGTGGGCGGAGTGTACAGAACGTGTCACTCCTGCGTTCTCATTTTTTCTGCCCGGTTTTATTTCAGGAACAAAGTCTCGACATTCACAGGAAGTTGAATTTTATTTTAATTTCTGTACACATTTCATATCACGTTTTTTTTTTTATCACGGTGTTGATTTTATAGCGGTTTTGATGTTCTGGGTCACGTTACATAAAAGAGTAATTTACGATATGTAGGTGATTATTTATCATCTCCTTTAATTTACATTCTTTACAACATTTTCAGTTGAATGGCGTTAGCTAGGCTGGTTGGCTGATTAGCTGATTAGCTTCACGCTTCTGTTGACAGATCGTGTGGTATGTCCCAGTCCACTCTGTGTTCACTTCATAGTGCGCTAGTTAAAATGCGTTGTGAAAACTGAATTCCCATAATGCACTGCAGCGGATTAGCATCCAAACTATGTAATGAACCCTAACGGGTACTGAACTCCCATAATGCACTGGGGATTTGTCTAAGGTCTACAGGACGTGATGTAATCGATTAACGGTACGTTTCTGTTTGGTTCTCCTTTTGTTTCTGTGATGTGGTTCTAGAACAAATCCGGTTCTTTTATTAGATTCTGTATCGTTATTATTATTTTAATTTGATTATAAAGTTCTTTAAACTTCGTGCTGAAACAGAGAATCAGAGTGAAAATGGTTCACGTCGTTATTAAAGTTTAAAACACTGCAGTGTCGTGAAGAAGCGGGTTTCATCTCCGTCACCACTCCAGAGTTTCCTCCAACAGTAACACTTTATTTATTCTGATGATGTCACACCTTTTATCCTTTTAAAGTTATATTTAATGTTGTAGAACGTAGAAGTTGGCGTGTACGTTATAGCAGCTATAAACAGTCGTGTGTGTGTCGTCGTCCCCCCCCCCCCCAATCTCGTTAATTTCTCGTTATCAACGTTAACAAAACCTTAATGAAGCAGAAACGTCTCTGTTCTGAAAGTTCTGACATTGGAGACTCCTTCCAAAGCGTGAATATTACACAAACATCGAAACACGTCCTCATGTCAGCGTTTTTATTATTAACGGAATATCCGGTTTCTCTGAATCGCCTGTCACTATGGAGACGACTATAAACGATGACATATTAAAGGAGTATCGGACAAAATTGTGAAATAAACCCTGGTTGACCAATCAGAATCGAATATTCAAATGAATACGATTAAAGCTGTCCAATCAGAATGCAGGATTCTGGCTCATATTTGTGCCACGCCCTAATTGAGCGGAATTCTGGGATGTCTCGGGCACCTCTCGATGTGTGACCTGAGGTCGTGGTCCCGTGCTGTGTGGGATCTGAAGGGGGTACAGTATTGAATTTCGTGTAACTGATCACCGACGCGTGTTGAATTTGTTTATGTTGCCTGGTCATGTGATTTAACACGATTGATGTTCTAATTGTTGTTGTGAGGTTTTAGACGAGATGTTGCGTTTAGTGGGCGTGTGCTGATATTTACACCTTTATATCACACTAATGCGAATAATAATAACCTCACCGTATCGGGGCCACGCCGAGAGTTCACGCTGCAGAGTTCCACGGTTCTCTAATCACGGTACTTTTGGTACTTTTTTACCCGTCCGTTATCCTGGTGTTGTAGTGTAGGGGTGATGTTCGAGTCTCTGGTCCCGGATGGTGTTTGTACATATGAATGTCTGTCGCGCTGCTCGACTCGTTTTGGATCCGTGATGTTGTACGTGAGCGCTGCTGCACGAATGCTGCGTTCCAGCACCTTCTCTCGTTACTTGAATACGTGTTGTGCTTTTGAAGTTTAAACGTGCGATAATTCCATCTCTGCATTTATTTTTTGTGCACTGATGCTGAAATATTTCGTTTCTCATTTCATGATAATTGTTTAAAACCTTTTATGCGCTGCTCACGTTATAATCACACGTGTATGACGTGTTTCAATGGCTGACTTGATTATCAACTTGTACGTTGTTACCGAGATCACTTTTCATTAGCTAGCTAAATTTAACTGAAGGACCGTTTGCTAGAGATCTGCAAAGAGAAATATAATGCTATGATTCGTATTCCTGAGCTGGTGTAGGCGGAGCTTCGTCACAGATTCACCTTCTGTCGTGAAATATCTCACAAATATATGTTTTTTCGCACTTACAATGTAGTTTTAACACAGTTTGGCGTGATTTATGGTGTAATATTCATAGCAACGTGATATGTTACGCCTTTATTTACATATTTTAACGCTGCGGTATGTAACATTAGGTTTTAAAGACCTCCATGTTATTATTATAAACTTTTAATGGAAAATCTGTCAAGCCACACCCCCCCTAGATTTTATAATCGAATTTGATTTCATTTGAGTGACACGTCTGTAAACATTCAGATCTAAATGTCTAGGTTGTTTACGTGAATATGTGAAAATTATTAGCGTAAAAAGTTAACTCCACCCTCAGGCTTGTGTATTTTACAAGGACCGTTTGATTTTTGTTGTCTTTAAATTTCTTAGTGTAAAAGAAAAAAAGCTTCCTTAAAAGTAATTAATAACATGAATAAACATACCGCAGCTGTAAAACAACGCTGTGTCGCTCTGTCCGTTCTCTCAACCTTTTTACGAAGACTTTCTGAAAATGACGTACAAAGTTCATTCCAAATAATTTGTCCAAAAATATGGACCTCTGTGTTTATGCTGCTGTTTAAATGTGAGCTCAATAATGCTCCCTGCGAAGACATGATCATCATCATCATCACGAAGGCCTCGATCATGAGGGCGAGGGCGCTGTGCACTTCCCACCAGAGCGATATCGTACGTGAATATCACGATAAATCGTACACCGGAGTATCAGCTGTAGGCTGATCTGTTTTTAGCGAAGGGAATTAGGGCGGTCCGCGTGCGTTTCTGGCACTTTTCGTTTTTTCCACTCTGGGTGGTTCGTGGATGAAGAATATCTTTGGGATGAAACTTCTGCTGGTGGAGGAAACGTGAACGAGGGAAAGCTTTTGTTTTTTTTAATCACACTTTGGGAAGAAACCGTTCCGACTTTTTCAGGCTCATTTTGGATCCGGAAAAGGAAAAACTTTGTGCTGGTTTTTTTATTGCACATTTTGAGTGAAATGTTTTATATTCATTCTGAAATGTAAATAAAATTGAATTCTCACATTTGTGTTGCTTTGGTTTTGTACGCGCTACACGTATAATCAGTTGAATCATAAATAACTGGCGGACGTCGTGATTAGCACGTGGGTTCTTTATTTATACACTCAGCTAGAAAATATAATCCGTTCTCCAAACTGTTCAATCCTTGTACGGTTTCCGCCTGTCAGCCGACTCTCCCTGAAGGCGGGGTACACCCTGAGCTGCTGTCCCGCCCATCGCAGGGCCAACACACCCACAACCATTCACTGTACTCACACCTGGGGCAATCTGGAACAGCCAGCTAGCTTAAAGTGCATGTCTTTGGACTTCCATATTTGTTTTTAATGATGTAACCTCCTGATTTCCTGGATCGTCTCCGCAGTTATTATTGTGTTGTGTTTTGTTTCCGCCGCTGCGGCCTCGAAGTAATAATTTCTCCTAAGTGTTACACAGTGACCTCATCGCTTCATTCTACATCTTGACCACATCACACTGTTGATTTATTAATTTCTCTTTAGTGATTAATTAATTCTGCTCAGGGAGCTCGAGCTCAATCCAGGAGCCCTATATAAGAGAGGCGAGTCGAACCTGCAACATCACAGACACGAAAGCTTACAGCCTACACACACACACACACACACACAATACCTCAGAGGAGACGGAGGGATGAGAGTCACCGACCGGACCGGAGCCATCGGGTGAGCGGCAGGTACGAGTACGGTACTGTAAACAATGTCTCCACCAGGAACCTTCCAAAAAGAAGTGGAGTAGTATACAGAGTACCATATAGAACTTTTAAAGGGCTCGTCTGAGGGATAACTGAGTGTGTACCGTCTAAACAAACCTGTTTATTTAAATCCAAGGAAGGAAACACGGAATAAAAGATGATTCTTTAATATTTGATAAACCAGCGACTCAGAATTAAATATAAGGAACAAAATAAACACCAAACCCCCAAGGATTTGTGTTGGCAGGTGACTGAGGGCGGTTACTGCTTCCGTAACGTAGACACGGACTCGTACACGTGATCTTCCGAGTGCTTCTCGCTGAACGTATGCTCGCTAGGACTTTAAGCGCAGTCCTGAACTGTTCTAATGATGAAATGTTATTAATAAACGTGTCCACGGAAGGACGGAGGTGAGAAGATTCAGTGTGAAGTGACTCACAGCGGATTCTGGTGAGTCAGAGAGGAACGGCGTAGTCCGACGGGCACATTGCACTGTGATGTTTATAAAATAATCACGAAGGATAAGAGGAGGTAAATAATGTTTATTATAATCCAAGCTATCAAGCCACGGGAACCCGTACTGCAGCTCGGTTAAAGCTCGATCTGAGTCGTTCTGTCGGTGTGGAGCTTACTGGGGAAAAAACTGTAGGAGAATTATTTGAGCCAAATAAATAAAAAGAAGCAGGATGTCGTCCTGCACCACTGAAACTGTGAATGCTGCTCAGATCAGCACTCGGGTCACCGCTTCGTTACTGTAAAGCATTTCAAAAGTCTTCAAAACTCTTTCCATCGGCTTCCTGTAGCTGCTCGCATAAGATTCAAAACAATAATGCTTGCTCACAAAGCCAAATATGGACCTGCACCCTCGTACCGTGAAGGACTTATCACACCCTGTACTGCACCGGGTTCTCTCTGATCCTCTAGCACTAGACTGGTCCAGACTGGTCCCTCCTTCTACCAAGGGACAAATGCATCTAAACTCTTCTCCGTTCTGGCACCGAGGTGGCGGAATAAACCTCCTCTAGATGTCCGGACAGCTAAGTCACTGGGTATCTTCAAACGACACACACACACACACACACACACACACACACATACACACACTCTTTCATAGTCACGCCAAAAAATCAATCAATCAAAGAGACCCCACACTGCATCTACCCACTGAGTTTTGACTGATGGTATACTGAGTCTGTGTCCTAGTGAAGCAGTGTCAGGATGAAAGCATTCCTGTAGGTCGTTCTGGATAAGGGGCGTCTGCTACATGCTGCAAATGTAGGTGTTCACTTCAGTTTCACAAGAACGTGTAACACACACCTCAACTCGTCTCAACTACCATCAACACACCCGTTAAACGTTTTGGGATTAATCTTTATCTCCATGTTTTTTTAATAAAACAAAACCCATGTGATTAAACGGCTCGTTTACCATCAGTGCTAAAACTGTGTGCTCGCGCGCCATCATGAGCCCGTTCCTGAGGACCGTGGAGATGGATGAACTGTAATGAGACGGAGGATCTGGCCGACGTCCTGCACGCTCTCTCCTCACGTGTTTATCTGAATCATCTGAGCTCTGTCACGGGACGGCAGAAATACATTCAGAGCTCTCACAGGAGCACATTAGAGAGGAGAAGCTCCAGCGAAACCAATTAAAAGGGGAGGTGAGGGACGGAGAGCGCATCCAGGTGATGATGATTCACGGCGTGTAATAACGTCCTCTGTGGAGTCACTGCAAACCGACACGACGGAAAAAAATCCCTCAAACAGGAGCTACTCACTCATGGACAACAGGGAACATTATCAGGCGTGTCTCCACACCATCCCATCCACCCACACACACCCCCCCCCACACACACACACACCCACCAAGTGATTTTGCATCATATTGATTAAATCCATGGTTTGTTTTTTAAGCACGAGTAATGATGTTTGTTTTCAGATATATTTTTCTGTGGAGTTTGTGTTCTCCCTGTGCTTATGTGGGTTTCCTCCTGGTACTCCGGTTTCCTCCAACAGACCAAAGACATACACATTAGGATAATTGGCTGTTTCATACTGCCTCTAGGTGTGAGTATGAATGGTTGTGTGTGTGTTGGCCCTGCGATGGACTGACGAGCTGTTCAGGGTGCACCCCGCCTTCAGCCCACCTTCACCCTCCCTGCGACCTTAATAGGAGTAAACGGTTCGGAGAATGAATGAATAAAATAATAAGTGAAGGTGAAGTGGTGCAGTCATTCATGTGCGCTGTGATTTTTTTCCCTCCGTAAAGAAAAGTTGAAAAAGCTGAACTGATAACTACGAGTTTTGACTCGCACCTGCACACCGGAGGAAACTGTAGCACGTCCTTCTGACAGCAGAATGCTAATGATGTGACACGGAGGCACATCTGGAAAAGACTGGGCTTAAACTCGACTCGGGGGAGTGATGGATGTTGACGAGCTCGGCGGTGCCGCCTGTGCTAACTTTCACTTTAATGTGGAGACACATGGTGCACTCAGAAACAGGCCTACAGGGGCAGCGGGCAGATGGCGACGATTCACACATAACGGCGCTGAAGACGTGACAAAAGCACGAGAAGCTGCTTTACCTCCTCCTGATCCTCCCGCGGTCTAACCACCAACTCCGACTGTCTTCAAATCCCCGGGCTTCCTTCCTGTCTCTCCGAGGCCAGCGTCAAATACTCGTATGGTCTGTCATTTGTATTTAACACGTCCTGCTTAACATCTCGTCGCTGTAATCAGGGAAAGGTCTCTCGCTGCAGCTTAAAGCAAACAGACTGTCTGAGATTTACTGGTAATTAGATCAATTATAGTGACGGAACAACACCACTGAAATGCAGTTAGCACCTAATCAGAAGTGTAAACTAGCTCTGAGTGATGAAGTGCTAGAGGAGACAGTGAGGCATGTAAGGATGGACTCACATAACACACAGTGCCTCAGTATGATTGCCCCTCCCCTCTCACCCACTGCCCGCGTTGTCGTTGTTCTGGCCCCGAGTACGCTTGCATCATCACATCGCTCGAGCTGTTTTTGCACTGTGTATATTAATATTTGCTGGATTATTGATTACTGGATTATTATTCTGCCCTGCGATGGCCTGGCGAGCTGTTCAGGGTGTACTCTGCCCTCGCCGAGTCGGCTGAGATGGGCTCCAGCCTCCCCACGACCCTAATTAGGATTAAGCGCTTCGGTGAATGGATGGATAAATGAATGTTATTCACGGGGTTTTCCCTTTTTACCGCACTGATGAAATCATTAGAAGATTTTTACCGAGGCTGCCTTACTGCCCGACTTCACTTCCTGTTCATCAGTAAGACGTGACAGCTCGTAATTAATCCTAATTCAAGGGATTAAAAGCTGCACGCCGGAGCATTTGAGCTCTGTGATTGATGTGTAATCTGCACAAGTCAGTATCATCCAAACGGGCCAGCTGTACTGAGTGCGAGCCCCACCCCCACCCCACCCCACCCCCACCCCATGCACTCGAGGAAAAGAAATGTTCCAGCAGCGTACTAGGTGGCGCTAGTTCACTGCAGTGGTGTAAGAGGAATAAAACACCCCCACCCCAACACACACACACACACACACACACACACTCAGGAGTTCTGCATCTGATTCTGACCTCAGTGGGGCGTCGGCACTTTATTAAGCGGTAGTGTTTTTTTCTTTTAAGCTGATTTGGATGAAGTGATGTGAAGTCCATTTTCCCTGAAAACGTGTTCATTAGACGATTCCAGATTTGAAGGTGTCTGTGATTCACACTCTCAGGCAAGAATAAACGTGCGGTCTCATTAATTTCATTCAGCCCCCTCGAGGACGCCGGCACCCAGCCGTCTCCGACACGTGTGAGGTTTTAAAAGCTCCAGGCCGCCACCGCCATACATTATGGATTAGGCCGCGTGCTCCCCGGCGTTACTTGACAATGAGCAGAACGACTCGTAACTCCGAGCTCCTGCTCGCTGACTTAATGAGACGCAGACACAGGCGACAAAACAGGAACCAGCAGATGCGCTTATTAATTATTTACACGCAGCCCGACGTCCTTTAGAGAGAGAGAGAGAGAGAGATATATCTCCAACTCAGAACAACGAGGTACGATTCCACAAAACCAACTCCGCACTGATGCTAACGCTGTACGCTCAGTAACAACTCACAAGCCAAACCGGTGAGGTTAAATCTGGTTAAATCTGCAGTGGTGTGTGACGCGACCACGACCGCAGCGCAGATCAAACAATAATCAGCTTCAGTAAAGTCATTTTTATTTATTTAAAAATATGAAACTTATCCAAGTTTGGTCTGATTTTTTTTCTTCATGCACAGCGTATCTTAAACTTCTCTGACCTCGTTCATGTCTGATACTGGAGACTCCTTCCATAAAACTTAAGAAATCATGTTTAGCGTGTTCGTCGTACACGTCCCTGTAAACAAGCCGTTACTATAGAAACCATAACTAAGCACATTAAAGATAAATAAACCTGCACTACTGTCAGAGCCGCTGTTCTAGAAAACTAATCAACCCCTTCCACACTGACCAATCACAGTCCAGGATTCACCAGCGCTGTTTATTAACGACGGGATGTCGCGTATCAGAATTCCGTGTTATGATGCTCCACGTCTCGTCATTACCATGCAGCGGAAACTTTATTGTACAGAAGAGGATATAAATTTTATGATGGTGCAGATGGTGGTGATAAAAGCTCTCTGGACGGAGTGAAGGTAGAACCGGAGCAACAATACGCCGCTGTGCTTTAATCCAACACAAGCAATATGCCGTCATGGAGCATGAATATAAACGTCCTGCTTTAGAGGATATAATTACATTCAGAGACAAACGAGGAAAGATTCATGAACCAACACGAAGAGAACACACACGCACGCGCGCACAGGGAGACTGATAATGTACCAGAATAACAGATCAAACGCCTCAGAATGGAATCGGACCTAAAATATGGTTATATATTTATATAGTGTGGATATCAGTTCACTATTTTTGTTTCATTGTTGTTTTATTTTTGTCAGTGGTGTAGTGGTTTAGTACATCCGCCTCACAGCAACTGGTTCGAGCCCCAGGTGTTTCTGTGTGGAGTTTGCATGTTCTCCCTGAGCTTGTGAGGGTTTCCTCCAGGTACTCTGGTTTCCTCCCACAGTCCAAAGACATGCACATTAGGCTAATTGGCTGTTCCAAATCACCTCTAGGAATGATGTGAGTGTGAATAGTTTTGTGTGTGTGTGTGTGTGTGTGTGTGTGTGTGTGTGTTAGGGACTGGTGAGCTGTTCAGGGTGTACCCCGCCTTCATCCAGAGATGGATGGCAGAGAGGAAGACCCAGATAATAACTAATATTTTAGCATTTTTATTCTTCAGTGCGCGGCTCATGACGTAGCTGTTTATAACACAATACTGCATCATACTGAGCTGTAGAACTCACGTAAAACTTTTTTGTGTAAGTATTTTTGCATTATTGATGTTTTAAAACATGGAACAATATCTTAAAAAAAATTACTGCAAGTTCAGACGAGATTTGAGAAAGATTTAGAATTCTGGTTCGTCCTACAGCTAATCATAAACAAAATGTTTTCACTATAAAAAAACACAGTGGTGTCCCTCAGAGCTCCATACTCAGACCACTACATTTTACAGTCTACAGGCTTCTCCTTGGTCATTTAACTGTTCTGAGACACGCTTACTAATCGCACTGACATCACAAGCTTCAGCGGTTAAGTGGAATGTTTAATTTATGGGTCATTCTCATAGAAATGTGTATTTTAAGTTCCACTCTTTATATACCCAGTTATAGTTAAAAAAAGATAGCAGGGTTTTTTTTTTCATTTTGTATAAATCACATGGTATAATCACACCCAAATATATGTAAAATAGCAACACCTTCTATCTTAACTGAAAATCAATACATTTTGGCATTTCAAGCATATGAAGTTATGTCCCCAAGAACTATGTCAACTCTGTCACGTAAGTTTATTCGTTGTCTGAATCTAATTCAGGTTTTTAATTTTACATGCAACTGGCACTACAGGGCAGTGTAGAACGTCAGAGCGTGAAATCCAGCATGGATGTTTGAGCCTGTCACACCGTAAGTGAAGTTCTTGCTTAAAAATCATTGCAAATGTAAGCGTACAGTTTCTGGACGTCAAGTCTATTGTTATAAGTACTCTCAGTGCATGACAGAGTGAAAACGTGGGAAAGTTAGGGTTTTTTTTTTTTTTTGCATACATTTGGGTGTGTTTATACCATGTGATTTTCACAAAATGAAAAAAACTGCAATCTCGTTAAAAAATAATTGGGTATATAAAGAGTGGGACATAAAAAAAAGACCCTTATGTCAATCAGTGAACTTCAGTAAGTAATGTTTTTTAGTGTAATTTATAAATAATTAAAATGCCATCAAGGATGATATTTATAATAATGATCAGTTGGAGCAGTTCCTGATCTGCTCATATAAACCTGTGAGGGATGGTGGAGGCGTTAAACAGTGATGGAGGAAATCCAGGTGTTTGAGACGTGCAAATGAACCAAAAAGCTCGTTACGAACTAATTATCATCCCCTTGTGCATGTGTGTGTGTGTGTGTGTGTGTGTGTGTGTGTGTGTGTGTGTGTGTTCATTCTGTCTGCTGTCTCACCTCCCAGTGATGTGACATCAGTTTGCAAACAAAATGAATGATTTGAAACAAGCAGACCGTGAGACCGAGCTGCTAATGACTCACTGCGATCCTGTAGTTTACCCGTTTGTAGATAATTGATGATCAGGGACACATTCTGATTGGCTGTTTGGTAAAAGTGACCTCATGTAATGTAATTGGTTGACAGTTACAGTGTAATGTTATGTCATTCAATTTGCTTGTACTTGATAACACTGCAGCATAGTTTACCAAAATTATCCAGATATCCTGCTGAAATTAGCCAGCTAGCGTTAGCATAGCATCTCTAGCAGTCTATTTAGAGGCAATCTAAGAAACATTAATATATAATAAAATAAATGTAGTGTTTTAGTGGGAAGCCATAGAAGTAAGAGCAGTGTTCATGCTGTATGCTTTAATGTGTTTGATTAAATAATTAAACTTAACTTAAGCCACGCCCCCTTTTACATCCTGTATATCCACAGATATGAGCATTTCCTGATTAAATTAGGATATTAAATAAAAAATTAGTATAAATTTAGGATCAAATTAGGATATTAAGTGAAAAATGCACCAATTGGAATGTAAGAAGATTATCTGAAGTGCGTTTAAAGATGATTAATGTTTGTAATTACATTTTGGACGCCTCCCAGATCTCGTGTTCTGTATTTAGTTTCAGCGACGATGTGGCGAGTGATTAAAGTGTCTTTTTACAGATGGTACAGATGCAAATCTGCTGCAAATCTCTTAAGTAAAGTGCACAGGAGAGACGAGCTCCTGCGTTCCTGCTAAACCGCTGCGACACCGAGCGAACAGGAAGCAGCAGGCGTCCCGTGGGAGCTAAATGCCCCGGCCGTGGGGTTTTTCTGGAGAGCATGCTGTCTCTTTCTCACAGAAAGGGCAACTCAGCGTGAGCATCCAGGGCCCCGAGCCCGATCCGATGCCGTGTATAGTGTGTGTGTAGGAGTCACAGATTGGGTCGGTTCTGCTGTCCCAGCGTGGTTCCTACACGGGGGGAAGACATCAAAAAGAACCCAGACGGAGTCACACTGGAGAGGAGAGGAGACACCGCTTTCAGCCATATGACAGGAATGAGAGGACTGTGGGCATGCAGGTGCATTCACACACACACACACACACACACACTCACATACACACACACACACATTCACACACACACACACACACACACTTACACCAGCCAAAAGCACAGTGAGATCCACCAGCATGGAGAAACACAGACACTCTCCACTCAACCCTCCTCTTACAGTCAAAGCAAATAAATAAATCTTTATCATTTTATTGCATTATTAAAAATCTCAGCCTTATTGATGACTCTTGGACCTGGAGAGAGAAACATGGAGCCGTTTCCTGCGTCTTAAGAATCGGTTTATATTAAAACCACGTCAGGATAAATCAGATAATAAAATCTGCTGGAAAAAACCTTGAGATGATTTTTAAATGTATTAAAAGTCAGGAATTTTACCTATTTTTAACTATATTAGTTAAATATCTTCTCAGCCTTCGAATCAAAAGGAGTCGAGAGTTCGAGTGCAGTATGGAGCGGATGGAACTTTTTAAAATCTTGTACTGAACAGTTTTCAAAGATTGGGATCTTTATACAAACTTCTTATGAACTTCATGTATGAACCTCATTCATGTCTCGTATCCTTCAGCAACCAAATTCATATCTTTTAAACCACCATCACACCACCCTTTAAATCTGAACTACGGTAGCGGTGCCTGTTATTACTGTTTATTTTATCCACATCAGAATCAAAGTTTCAACGTTTAATTCAGTTAGCTATCAATTCTATTTAAATATCACTTGTGTGAGGTTTTTTATAAGGATATAGTTATTAAACCTTTTGTTTTTTCCTGTGTCTCAATCTGTAATTGGGGTCGAACACCGCGTCGAGTCGACATCATGTAATGGGCGTATAAACATTAGTGTATGTAAGGAATCACTTAACAGAGCAGACACGTCTGAGTCATCAAACATTTCAAAAATAAAAAGGTTCCGTTCCACTTCACGTCCCAGAACCGATCCTGATTACCTTCGTGACTCACGCCTCCTCGTCTCGGCGTTGATTAAAACCGCAGCACTTCTGTCATCTTCCAAATAAATTAACAAAATATAAAAAAATTCAAACACATTGAGACGCGTGTAATCAGAGCGTGACGCCATCACAGTGGGAATAGACAGAAATAAATATCCCTCCATTTTTCCCGCTTTAATGCAGAGGGAAAGGGTTCACTTCTATAATCCAGAGTTTAATATTTTTATTTTATAATAGAATTGAAATTGGTGTGTTGAAAATATCACTGGAAATACATTTTGGAGTAGCGGAAATGTTACACAAATACTGAATCCACAAAAAACACAAAATCTATATTCCTGAATCCAATAGATTTTCCTTTTAAACACATACACACACACACACACACACACACACACATCAGCTGCTAACTGAATCCCTGTGGCTTCCACCATTTTCAGAAACAGGTGAATATCCTTCATTATTAGTGAATCACCTTAATATTAGTAATATATTATATATGAGGCTCAAAGGTGACTGATTACAGAATTAATACCAGATTCAGGATTAGCTCATATAAATATATAAATATATACAAATATATAAATATAAATATATAAATATATACACATATAAATATATACAAATATAAATCATGTTAAGTGAATTTTTGCTCGTACGGAACTGGTATAAAAGTGAAACCTGAGGCTGAGTTTAGAGCTGTGTGTGAAATGTGTGTTTTTTTCTCCTGAAGGTCAGAACATTGCTTAGTTGTGTGTCTTTTGAGGACAGAGAGACGGCGACGGCACTCAGGTCACGTTTGCACACATGACACTCATATGTCCTTGAAGTGTGTGTGTGTGTGTGTGTGTGTGTGTGCAACAAGAAGAGACAGTAACGTCTTGGAAACAGATAAAGAACGTGTGTGTAAGAGTATCAGAATAATATACATCTCTAAATATTAATGTACCAAATTTGACACTACAGCCCTTCAGTCACTGATCTAACTTCACTCTCTCGCCATCCATTTTATGTCTTTATTTCTCTGCGCCGCTGATGTGACGGTGCATGGCGTTCCATTTAACCCTATCCAACGCATCACCATCAGGGTTGAGACCTAGTCGCTCTGTAATTAGCTTGCTAATGAATTTACTGATAAGACAGTTAGCATGATTTTGTGAAGCTGCTTACTGAATTACGCACTAGCTTGAAATTAGCACAATTAGCTAACTAGGTAGTTTGGTTAGCTAAGGCTAATAACAAAACCTGGCAACTGGTTTTTATTCTAAACCTCGTTTATGATTTCATGTAGGTTAAAAAGAATGAAAATGGGTTATAGTTTAGTTTCGATTGTTACTCTGAGACAGATCATCCAGCACATGGAAGAAGATGAGTGAAGTGGTTTTATTCACTAAATAGTCGATCACTTAAAAAACAAAAATTATAAAAAGCCATGTTACACTTGTGGTTTTGTTTATCGAGGATTAAATCAGATTAAATGCTGCATGATTACATTCTCTGTGTTAAATGTTTATGACATCATAACCATCAATTATTTACATTCTCATATATTTATAAATCCCATCGCGTGGATATCGGTGTAATGGATTATAATCATTATAAAAAGGGAATACTCGACAAAACGACTGAAGCGCTTTATAATCACACTGCGTGCAACAGAATCCGTGCGGCTCAGTACAAAAATAATCCAAAATCATGCCGGGATTGTGTTTGCTTCATACACACAAGGCTCTTTAACGACACTTTACACACATCTCTTTAAGGTTCCTCAGAAATCCTGAACCGGAGGCAATTTAAAAGGCGAAACATACAAGCGGCACTTTTAATAAAATCATAGGATTAAAGTCCTCTCAGAAAACTCTCAGTCCTTTTTCTTCCATCCTAAAGAGTTTTAATAATCTGATCATCACTCTGATGATCACCAGGTTCTTCGAGGTCATTAGGACATTCTGCAGCTGAAGCTGTTTTAGATGTCTCCAGCGTTTCCACTCTAATCTCCCTCCACTGAGAAAAGGAGTCTGGATGAAAAGGGTGGCTGTTCGGCTACCGTACCGCGTAAACACTTAAATGATGTGACTGTAAAAGACGAGTGGGAATCTGGAAGCCGTTCCACAGGAATAACGTCTGTGTCCAGACAAGACAGATAATCTATCTAACATTTACGGAATCTGCTTTCCTGAGGGTTCTGTGGTATCATGACACCATCAGAGATCCGCCAGATTATTTTCTCGTTATAAAATAAATGTGGAAATGATGCAGTGGTGGGTCTTAACCCATGTAGACACTACTGAGAACAAGCTGACACTTAAGTGTGAATTTTCAGGACTACACACGATACAGAGTCGATATTTTCTTGACCCCCCGCACAAATCAGCTGTGATGCGGTAAATTTCATCTGACGTTGAAGCTACGTCGTGTGAGTCTGAACACAAAATCAAAACATCTGATCATTACACCGATTGGTGACGTATTTAATCATCCTCACCTTTAGAAGCTACTATATAGATATAATTCCAGATAGGCCACACCCACAAGAGACAAAATATAAAAGACACGACACACTAGTGTTAGCGTATCAAATAAAAGTTTGGACATAACTACAGATACAGTACAGAGAGATTAGAGTGAAAACACCAGATGATTCCTTTAACACGTTTTTGAAGACTTCACGTGCAGTACAGCGGGAATAAAGGAGCAGACACGGAGGGCATGGAGCTCAGAGCGGGAAGACGAGAAATCCAGAGAAGGTGGAGTATTTCCATCCGCCCATCAGGTTTCCTCTCTCGAGTTTCAGGTAGAGGCGGTCATCTCGCTCCAGGAGCAGGAGAACTCCGTTACTCGCTGCCTCACGGGTCACGTCCTGATCCCCTGCGAATGCGGATATCACTGGGTACTCGTTGTGCATCAGGTTCACCTGGAATTAACAGTGGTGACACAGGTGACATTTTGGAGATCCGGTCGTGAATGTGAAGGTGATCTAAACCTTCAGTGCAAATCGCGGGGTGGAGCTAATCTTGCAGATTCAAAAAGGCAGCGTGTACAGGTTGGAATTTATTTTATTTTCATAAAATGGTGGTGTTTACTTTTATAAATGAGTGTATGCACTTAGCTTGATGCTGATCAGTGGTGCTAATTATTTATTTGTTAGCTATGTTAGCATCATAATTGCTTTTGTTTAAAGAAAGTTAAAGACATTAGCATGTCACCTGGATGGTCTGACGGTTGTAGACCTTCACCACATGAAAACTGAAGCTGTAAATGCCGCGTCTCGGTGCCTGGAACACACTCGCCTTCAGGTCAAAATGGTGGCCGATGTTGACGAGAACCTGAGAGAGGAGAACGTCAGATCTCCGGGATAAAGCTGAAAAAGGAAGCTGAGGATTCGGACATTTAAGGTAATAAAATATTTATTAAATGAGACAAATGAGGGAAAAGACATTTCACTCTACATCAAGTTTATTACGGTAAGGAATTTTTACCTCTGTATCTTTAACCTGAATTGGTTCCAATGGGCAAATACTATTAATATTCAGTACATATCAGGGTATCTGAAGAAAACAATAAAATACACCTTACCTCAGTTAGCATTGTGGAAAATGGTAAAATGTCCACTCACAAGCCTCAAATACTAATTATAATTTTCATTATTTTAATAAATGTGCATTTAAAGATTTAAATATGATCTAAGCCAAGTAATTCTGTGTTCAGGATCACCGTCACTGCAGGTTTTAACTTTCTGTAGCCGTCTTTTCCGTGTTTACTGCGTGTCCGAGTCCGAACCCACTGTTTTATTTCTTTTCATTTATAAATATATATACATTCAAATTCACAGTTATAAATTATTAAAATCATAATTAATATATTAATATTCGAGGAAGAAAATATTGAAAAATTGAGGAAGAAATAGAAAATTTGATGTGGCAAAAAAGTTATTTAAAATAATATATATATCTTTTAAATAGGAATTTAATTAAATAAATGTTACATACCTCTGAAAAACTGCACATTTTTAAGGAATATTAAGATGATATTTTGTTGTTAACTATCCTAAAATCGCACACGTGCCACATCTGTAAAATGTAATTTATTACATTTATTATTTCTAAAGTTTCCATCATAGAAAAAAATAGAAAATAATAAATGAATGTTGTAACTGATTATATCTGCAATATTCTTTAATAATGTATCGTAATGTCAGTATTGTACCATCGTATCGCTCAGCCCGTACACCTGCGAGCTGCAGGTCATTTTAAATAAACTCATGAAATCAGAAACCTGGTCAAAGTAGATGGTCATGGACTTGTTGCTCATCTCGGACGGTTCGTGGTTTGTCCCTCTGACAGCCGAGAACGCTACTTTCGCTCCTGGAGCTCGCACCGAGATCCCAAACGAGGAGGTGACGCCCCCGTCTGAGGACGGATTCGAGTCACACACCACCAGGCACTTCCCCTCCAGAACCACGGGCTCTGTGTCATTGTGCATCTGAGAGTGAGAACCTGAGACAGAGAGCAGCAGAGTGCAGGACAGGAGGAGAGAAGCAGCTGGAGATTCCATCATCTCACCCAGGAGGAGGAACTGGAGAGAAACCAGAGAGGAAAATGTAAATGAGTACTCCGGGATGAGAAGAAAAGAAGAAAGCACCTGCCTCTCCTCGGTCATCACCGAGCTATCTCTCTCTCTCTCTCTCTCTCTCTCTCTCTCTCTCACTCTCTCTCTCTCTCTCTCTCTCTCTCACACACACACACACACACACACACACACACACA
>JAQMYF010000008.1:31852474-31864772 GCA_030014195.1 Neosilurus mollespiculum
CACCCACTCCACACCTCTCACCCCACCCCTTCCTCTCACCCACACTGCACCTCACCCCACCACTTCCTCTCTCTCACCCTGACCCACACCACACCTCTCACCCCGACCCACACCACACCTCTCACCCCACCCCTTCCTCTCTCACCCTCACCACACCTCTCACCCCACCCCTTCCTCTCTTACCCCAGTTGGATCGTCATGGTTCCCGTGAACACTGAATATGGGGATGGAGATGTTGAGGTTCTCGTCCTGATAGTTCACCCAGGGGAACCTGAGAAGTTAAACATGTATGAGTTACAAGCTCACATCTCCCTCTCTCTTTCTCTCACACACACACACACACACACGGATCTCCTCATCATGGCGTACTTGCTGTTCCCGAAGTTGACAGCCTGATCGCTGATGATCTCGAATAGGATTGGTTTATCACCCATGCAGTATTTCCTCATCACCTCCATGCAACTGTGTATAGCTTTACGTGATGGCTTGTTGTCATGGAAGAGATCTCCGCCCAGTAATACCAAATCCACCTGATACACAATTAACACAGCATGAGACAGAGAGTGTGAGACAGAGTGAGTGTGTGAGTGAGAGATGAAGAAACTCAGCAGTGGTGTGAAACTGAAAGATGTTTTTGTCCTTTTTTAATGGCAGGTTTCTTCCATAAAGCATTGCTTCATCCACAGCTACACTGGAGCTAAGGTACTAAAAAGTATGTGCACCCCTCTCGCCCACCTCAAGTGTTGTTCTTCCTTCCTGTGCACAAAGCGAGATCCATGAACACACAATGTGTTAACATTGGACTGGAAGAACTCGACAATCACTGAAGGAAGGAAGCCTAAGGGAAGTCCATTAATTACGAGCTCTCAATACAGCAGCGTTTGTGGACATGCTGTGTGCTCGTACTTCCACATTCAGAAACTTCATCTGAGCATCGTAAGAACTGCTATACTTTATATAGTATAAACTGTGTCCTGGGTAACACGTCATTAACACACAATTTTTCTGTTGTTTATCAGCATTTAACTTCATTTATAAAACATCTCATTGTCCGGAACCCTCACTCTGGGAACCCATCTCCGGTCTGAGTGCGGTCCTTACGTCATTTTGTTTTGCGCACTTCATAATCTCGTCAAACGTCACAAAAGTGTCATTGCCTCTGACAGCGTCCTTCTCCAGGTATCCAAGGTGAATATCGGTGGCCACAAGAATCTTAAACGTGTCCTCATCGTCTCTAAATAACAGATGGAGAGAAATGATGTCTACAAAAGCCCATATTCATATCAAATATTCATCCTAAAGCCACACTGATCAGCTGACATGGAAGGGTTTGGTGTATAAAAATCTGTGCACCTACACTGTATTTCCAGATGACGTCATGGTGATTACGTCAGCTGAGCAGTTTAATTCATTTATGAAATAAATAAATAAAGACTCAAAACACAACCTGAAAAAGGAGAAGCGAAAAAGCATGTTAGTCTTAATATTAATAAAATTGCCTTATTGGAGAGAAAACTATTCCAGGACGTAGTTCAGTTTATTTATCACTTAATGTCTTAAACAGTTTATTAGCAACAACTAGCAGGAAAGTCAGACAGGAATATTCCTCAGCACAACACTGAAACCACAACGCTGCACGTAAACATATACAAGTTTTATTTTTTAAAACAACAACAAAAAAAACTATTAAACGAATACTTTTAAAAACTGCAAATCCTGCATCGAGCTTTTACCTCACACTTCACACAGAAACGAAAACGGACACATCCGTCTTTCCCCCGGAAGTTCTCAAAATGTGTTCGCGCGAAATGTGGAGCATCACGGGAAATGTAGGTCTATTTCTTCCAAGATGCGCGTATGACATAAAAAATAAACTACATTTCCCATCAAGTCTAGAAAGACCCTTTAAGGTTATTGAACAGTAATATAGTTTGGCATTTAAATGATACTCTGTAAAATGTAACGTAATAACAATATAAGTATTTAATGTAAGTAACAAATCTTAACGGTATTTTTCCACTTTAGCCTTGTGACGCTAGCACTGACGTCCTCACGGTCCGCCTGCTAATTGGATTGTGCGCTGGAAGGTTAGCCAATGAACGAGCAGAAGGCGGGATTTGGTGGCCTGAACCCGGAAGTGACTCAGCGTGTGCCCCCCGGAATGTAGTTTTGTTTACATTATATTTGCTTACAGTTAATTACAAAACCAAATAATAGATTTAGCCCGACATATTTTCAATCTGTCTTAATTCTGTTATAGCACTGGTAAGTTCTGTCGCACAGACAAATAAATAAATTAAAATTGGCGAATAAATGAATGAATAAATGTATGAGAAGTAAATAAAGGACAGAAACAACAGAACTGGACCTCATGTTATTAGAGTAGATTCTTAGGATGTAGCATGTTTACATCATAAAAATTCATCTTCACCAATTGATTTCTCTCCCCCTCCCCTTTTTTCTTCCTTTTTTTCTCTCCTTGTTTTCTCTTCAGACAAGTCATGGAGTTTCCAGAAGGCTTTAATCAACTGGAGCTGTTAGAAACACACAGCCACATGATGCCTGTGGGGACAGAGAGCGCCTGGGACGAAGAGGAAGACAGTGATGATGATGATGATGATGATGAAGACCAGCACAGTGAGGAGTGGTACCAACAGCAGGAACTGAAGCGTAAAGACAATCCGAAGGAGCTGATGCTGTGGGCTGCTGAGAAGAACAGAGTAAACGAGCTTTCTCCTCATCTGGGTCTCGGTGCATGATGCGATATCTTTACATAAACTTTTTCACGAAGGAGGAGCTTCAAAAACAGCAGTGCAAAACAAAATTAAATGTGTAATTCTAAACATTTTATTAAGATGTATTTCTTGTTCATTTAGAGAATTTTATTTAATTTTATATTGTTTCAGATAATTTTAGTTTTTGATAATGTTAGTCTTTTACTGAAAAAAGGTCATAATTTCATTCATTTGTTTTTCAGTAATTGTTTATTTGTCTGAAATGTGTCTGTAGTTGTCCACGGTGAAGCGCCTGTCTGCATCCGATGCATCCCTCGTTAACTGCCATGACGATGATGGATACACGCCCCTCCACCGTGCATCATATGGTGGTCACGACCTGGTGGTGTCGTTCCTGCTGGATTCAGGCGCCGATCTTCATGCTAGGACAGTGGACGGTTGGACGCCTCTACACAGCGCCTCTCGCTGGGGACACACCGCAATTGCATCATGTCTCCTGCGCCGGGGGTCAGAGGTCAACTCCACGACGAACGGTCAGCTTACACCCCTGCAGCTTGCAGCAGGAAACCCTGCAGCACTCCAGACCGTCGAGCTTCTGCTTTTCCATCGCACCCTTCAGGCAGGGCTGAGGAACAGCGCCGGGGAGACAGCGTACGACATCGCGCTCAGGAAAACAGCCCACTATGACCTGTTCGAGATCATCGAGCCGTGTAACAACGTGTACTGAGATCAAGGAAGAATAATCTCAAAATAGAGAAATGGAACTAAAGAGAATGAAAGAAAGAAATGTGGATAAAAATGGCACTCTGTCTTTTTGACTAATTAAAAGATCTCTGATGGATTATTACCCCCATACTTTTCTCTGTATTTCACTCTCAGTACTGATGAGTACCGAACAACTCGGACTCGCTGTGATAGAGAGCTGTTCATATTAAGAACTCCCTCAATAATAAAAGGGAAATATATTGCTTATGCGAGTCATGTTTACACTGTCATGTGATCGAATCCTGTATTTATAGATGGTTTAGTTACACAGGTGGAAAAAGGATAGCTGGGTATGTCTCTTCTTTTATCCCTAAAAACAAACGGGTCGAGCGCTGGGCTCTGAGGAACCTGGCGTGTGGAACCATCTGAAAACATGTTGGGAGTGATGAGAGCACTGAAAAAACACTGATCAGTCAATTAATAAATGCCACACTGGAAGTGAATTACTCTGTGTGTGTGTGTGTGGGTCAATAAATTCACAGATGACAATGATTGGCTTGTGATTGACAGGTGACAGAACCTATGCCCCTCCCACTCAGTGAGTGACTTTTGATCCCAGTTACGAACGGCTGTGGCATTGTCGGGATTCGAACTCGTGATCTCGTGACATTGTGAGACTAGAACTGATCAGATCTTCATCTTATTAACGCATTTTCAATGTAATAAATACACATCGTACAAACTTAAACGCTTTAAATCAATAAAACTTCATTACTGTAACATTCCTGGGTGATGAAATTCTCTGAGGGTGGTGTAGTGGTTAGCACGTCCACCTCACAGCAGTAGGGTCCTGAGTTCGAGTCCCGGGCTCGGTGAGGGTGTTTCTGTGAGGAGTTTGCATGTTCTCCCTGTGCTTGCGAGGGTTTCCTCCGGGTACTCCGGTTTCCTCTGACAGTCCAGAGCGTGCACAGTGGGCTAACTGGCTGTTCAGGATTGCCCTGTGCTGTGAGTGAGTGAGCGTGAGAGAGTGTGGTTGTGAGATTTATGAATAAATTCACTTAAATCCAGTTCTAGAGATGATCTGGTTTAAATCAGGTGTGAGCGGTGAAACTGATTTCTGCTGGAAGGGTTTAGTATACCGTACTCCCCTGTGCGGCTTCGGCGTGTTGAGAAATTTCAGGAAGCTTCTGAGCACGAACACTGCTTCAGTGATGTCAGGGTCTGTGATACGCTTCAGAGTGGCGTCATGTGGACATCGAGCAAACATCATCACACCCTCGCCAACAAGGCGCAGAAAATCCGTCTGTGAAAATAAGTAAAGACACATGAGGTGTGAAACACAATCACCGGCTTTAAACGCTGCGGTTCACGGTATGAGAGACGCTCCGTGGGTACGAGCTGGGTTCGGTTCAGCATGAGAGTGCGATAAACACCATATAAACTACCTACACACAATAAAAACAATAAACGTGACATCCAGAAGGACATAAATGCAGTTTTCAAAAGTATGTGGACACCTGACCCTCCCACAGATGGTTATTCCACAGGTGTGACTCACAACGTCCTCTCCTTGCTGTTATAATGAGCTCCACTCTTCTGTTCTTGGAATGTTCTTCGTGAGATTTCTGTGTGTGACTGTGTGATGTTCAGGTGATCCAATACTTTTGGCTGCGTTGTATATTCATGCAGCACATGTACAAATTAAACAAATTAACCAGGAAACATTTAAACCACGTGTAGCGTTAAACATGTTAAACATTCATCACAAGTGTGTGTGTGTGTGTGTGTGTGTGTGTGTGTGTGTTAAATCCTGTATTTTTTCTTCACAGTGCTTTTGAGTAAAGTTTCATTCCTCATCTCACTTCCTGTAGACCTGTAACAACTTTTTTTGTTATCTGGTTCATTGTACAAATCCTTTCAGCATTTACACACACAAACACACACACACACACACACACACACACACACACACACACACACACACACACACACACATGGCATGTGGTGGGCAAGACAAAGAAGCCTTCAGGCTGAAAAGCGAGTTTGGCTGCTGCCACGTTGAGATGGTGAAAGAAGGAGCTGTTAAATGAATAAACAGGGCAGTGAAGGGGCAGGAACATGAACACACACACACACACACACACACACACACACTCACACAGCTAGCAGTGACGAACTGACGAGCCTTCTAGCGCACTACTGCACATGAAGATTGATGTTAAATGGAGAGAGCAGGTTCTTCACTCGCCAAACGAAAACACTGACAGATCGAGACGGACGAGGACGTGGTTGAGGACGTGGTTGAGGACGTGGATGTGCACGTGGAAGAGGAGGAGGACGTGGATGAGGCCGAGGACGTGGATGAGGTCGAGGACGTGGATGAGGGCGCGGACATTTGTTTTTGGAGTTTTTAGTAGATTTATGGAACTTTTCTCAGAGTGGGAAAAACGGAAATGTCCCAAATTCACAAAGTCACGATTTTCCCTGCAAAAGCAGCGCCGCATCGTCATGGAGACACAACATTCATATACGCTGTTCTTTGCTCTCGGACTGTTGTGTTTGTTAATTGTACTCATGCTCAGTTTGCTCGCTTTGCCTATCCCGCCCCCGGACACAGCTGCTTGGAGAGCTGAACAGAGGGGCGTGATTCTTCTCCTCTGGTGGATTCCTTTCGGAAACGCACTTCCTGTTCCTGATTGCGGGACGAGCTATGATGTGCAAGGGTGCATTGTGACGTCAGACAGAAGTGCCTACGGTCATGCTAATGCCGTCATCATACACCACCGTGAGCTAATCATGAGCTGGGAGGAGCTCCCAGAAAAGCCACGGCCCTGGGGACAGAAGTGGATCTGGATGAATTTCGAGTCGCCGTCGCACTCCAGGTTTCCGGAGCAGATCGATGGAATGTTTAACCTCACCATGTCTTACCGTGTGGGTTCTGACATTTTTCTGCCGTATGGCTACCTTGAGCGGCGCCCTTTCCCTGGTAGCAAACAGGCCCGCGTGGCGCGTCGTCGTGGTTTTGTAGCGTGGGTTATCAGTAACTGGAGCGAGGAGCAGGAGAGGGTGCAGTTCTACCACCGACTGCGGCGTTACCTACACGTGGACATTTACGGACGTAATTTTCGTCCGCTGTTGAACGACAGTGTGGTGGAAACGGTCTCACGTTACAAGTTCTACCTCGCATTCGAAAACTCTTGTCACACGGACTACATCACAGAGAAGCTCTGGCGAAATGCTCTCGTCTCCGGCGCCGTTCCGGTGGTGCTCGGGCCGCCACGAGAGAACTACGAACGCTTCCTTCCTGCTGACGCCTTCATCCATGTTGAGGATTTTAAAGGGCCACGTTCACTTGCTGCCTACCTCAAACACCTGGACCGAAACCCCGCCCTCTATCGTCGCTACCATGCCTGGAGGCGTGACTACAATGTGCATGTTACCTCATTCTGGGCAGAGCATTTCTGTGCCGCGTGTCGGGCCGTGAAAGCCAGTCTCCACATGACAAAGACCATTAAACACCTCGCGTTCTGGTTTCAGTATTAGGGGCGGAGCCTCTGGGATTCTTTGAAAAGGTATTTATATGTGACCTGCTCCAGTATAATACGGATTAAGTGGTACGGTGGTGTGTTGCGTAAGAGCAGTAATTCGAAAGAGGCGTAAGTGGATGTAAATGCGATATCGCCAAAAACACATCCTTCAAAGCAAAATCTCCGACATGATCAAAAAAAAGTTCAAATACCCATAAACACGATCTCTCCGTGATAAAATACTTGTGTGAGAAACGGTTCCGTGTCCACGTTGTTGTAAAACAAAAGAAATCTCCACTTATTCCGGATTCATTTAGTGTTTGGAAGTTGGGGAGGTTCAGATGCGGATGTTCAGAACCTGGTTCTGTAACTGTAATCACTATTTTCTCTAATTCCTGATTATCCACAAACAGAGTGATGTAACTCGGTCCATTTTCATCTATAACCATGTTTTATTCCTCATTCTGAAGCCGATTCACTTCTCTTTATAAATATATATTAATATCTCAGTGTCTCACATTTCCTACTTCATCCCTGTTATACTGGGGCGGGTCACGTATGTTGTTATATTTCTGTGCGTTGGTGCATCGACGTGAACGTTCCGTGTTTCAGAGATTAAAGGGAACAAACTGATATTTATAAACAGTCGAAGTCATCAGATGAAGATATTACTAGTATTAGATAAGTAATAAAACGCTTCAAACTGACTCCTGGACCACAGAGTACACCTGAGCCAGATGTTCTCACTCAGGTCCTTGTAAGAACTTCTCTCACATTCAGTGTTGGGTGTTTCTCAGTCACACTCTGGCAGTTCCTTTCCCTGTCTGAGTTGGTTGCAGGGGAGTCAATCCATGGTGCAGAGTGTAATCATTCTCCTACAGTCACCTGATGGACAGTGCAGTAGATCTGAGAGAGACTCGTCTGGATGTTTGATGAAATCTGTCTGTGTTTCTGTTTCGTTGGTTTGTTTATTACAGTTTTCATTTCCTGAAAGCATCAGTTCAGTCGGTACTGCAATAATTAGCGTTGAGACTCTGATAGCAGAGGATCGCACGCAGGAGGTCGACGTGTCTAGGTGTGTGAACGAGACTGAAATGAAGTCGTGCTGTTTCTCACATGGTGTTCATTCGTTATGTAAAAGAGATTGTCAGACAGTTTATAAAGTTTAATATATTTTATATCAAGCTTATAAAGCTTTACTGAATTAAACAATTCCTGTCTGATGATTTTCTCCCTGTATGCCTTTCAATACCATAAGATTTAATATATAATGCAGGTTAAAAGGTTGGAGGGTTTGTTGCAGGTTACCAAACTGTCATGTGACCTTTATATTTAGCCACGCCCACAAAAATGACATATTAACGTAAAGCTCATGGTGAGGCAAACATATCGACTCAGCCACACTAATGGTGGAAATCTTCCAGTAATCCCCAGCTCCCCCCAACACACACTCACACACCTCCTTCTGTAAATTCCAACACACAACGGGGATACAACGGTTCCCAGGACAGTTGTGGGTGTGTCATACAAAATCCAGCTGTTGTGCGATGGAAAATGTCCTCATAGACACTAATTCTGCTGTGCGATTCCCCGGCGTCCAACATGTGCATGTTACGATACACATCTAAATTTCACAGGCTTTCTGGATCAACTGATGTGCTCAGCATTGTTCGGGTTTCTTACCACAAACTGCTCCTGATAAAAAAGCGTTTCGACTGTCTTTTCTGGGCTACTGTGGAAACGTGGCGGCCCCGTGGAAGAGGACCCGCCCCCTTGGCTCATTCTGAACTGATGAAAACACACAATTCATGGTTACAGTTAAAATTCTACACTGATGAAAACATGTAAAACTAGAAAATCACTCAGAGAGCGCAGACCTCTGCCAAGGCTGCAAAATATTTCAAAATTCCATACATTCAGACAATAATCTGGATCCCTGCCAAAATTTAATCAATTGTTCCTTGTGTCAATTCTGACTCATCCTAAAAACTTCATCAAAATCCGTTCATAACTTTTTGAGTAATGTTGCTAACAGACAGACAGACAAACAAACCAACGCCGGAGAAAACATAACTTCCTTCGGGAGCGAAGTAACAAAGTAAACTAATGTTGTTATCAGGAGTCCAAGCGTTTCTACACGGTGCTCAATACTGACATCTGTTGGTCAAAATCATGAACTGCAGGCTGCATGCTAATGAACACTGCTGTGGGTTTATTAAATAATTAATAAAGAATTAAAATTCATTATTTGAAGTCCCATAATATCAGCGACACTTAAGTGGGTTTGAACTACACTGTGTACGAATTAAACATTCATATAAATAACCTTTAATTAATGCTGTTAATCAGGACATTTCCTCATTACTGACTGCATAAGAGCCACACCTCTTTTGTCAAGATTGACAGGCACACAGACCACGCCCCCTTTACTATAACACGTCTTTAGGGAAGGTATAATCAAGTGATTCTGCTATTTTTAATGAAACCATCTCATTGATGATGAGGATTCATTTGCATGTGCAATAATGTCACATTCGTGTTTCTGAATATGCAAATGAGCCGCATTCTTTCATCGTGTTCCTTCTGATGGGATGAGAGGAGAGAAACACTGTTTACTCATCTTTAATCCCCACCATGTCCTCCAGTCTGGAGTGATGAATAACATCTCCAGAAAACATTTCCTCCTCCGCCGTTTCCTTTCATTAAACCATCGCGGCTTCTTCATTCTTTTAGAGTTACAGAAATTTGTACTGATGAATCTTCACCAGATTAAAAAAAATTAACACCTCATTTCAAATAGCTGTGTTATATCAGAGTTTGTAGAGTTGTTATTTTTAGTCTTTCAGCTTTTTTTAGTTTCAGTTTTCCTTTAGAAGTCTGTAAGTAATTTTATTTTTATTTTAAGAAATTACCTAGTTTTCTTTTGGTTTTTATTTAGTTTTAGATTTTACTTTTCCGCGCACTACTGCCACCTTGTGGAACCAGTCTGTTATTGTCTCATCTTCATCTTTAAAGTGGTGTAGCACCCAGAGCGCAAATCTGAAATTTTAAAAATAAAATTTAAGCTGATTTTACCTGCAATTCTATTTCATTTTATTTGCATTTCAGCATATATCATAGATATCCCGAATAATTCACTCTTTTTTAATTAATAAAATTTTTATTTTAATTCAGTTAACAAAATTCTTTTTCCGGTAGTTTGAGTTTTAGGGGGCTCCATGTTTAGCACTGTCGCCTCACAGGTTCACGTCTTGGACAAGGGCCTTTCTGTGTGGCGTTTACATGTTCCCCCATACTTGCATTGATTTCCTCTGGGTACTCTGGTTTCTTCCCACAGATGTGCACATTAGGTGAGGTGTCTACTCTGAATCCGCCATGGGGCGAGTGTGAATAATTGTGTGTAATTGTGTGTAAGTTGCCCTGCACCCCACCCCTCACCTGAGCTCACCTGGGATTGGGACTGACGGATAAATGCTACAGATGATGGAAGGATGGATAGAGAGCTATAGTTTCAGAATTTTCATTGATTATATTAAAATCTGTGCATAAATGTTTTGTGTAATCCTGCTAACAAACACACAGCCCTCACTAAAACATTCCTGATGGTGTTTGAACTTCAGCGCAGCCTGATTACAGCAGAGTGAAATATCTGATGGATTTATTCTAACTGTTTTCACATCGTTCCAGTAAAATATTATTTCCTCATTCTGACATCGTTCCAAGTAAATAGCTGTCGTGATTACTCACAGTCTAATGAGTAATTCTCGCTATCTCAGAGGGCGTACACACACACACACACACACACACACACACACACACACACACACACACAGCCTATGAATAAGGAAGGGAGTGAAAGCCGCAGAAGTGTGCGGAGTGGAATGGCTTGCACAAACCCACAGGCTGATCTGTCATTATGGTTACAGGGAGGGAGCCCAGTGCATTCTGGGACATCTATATATGGCTCTGTGAGAAAGAAGCATGCTTTTGTATATTCCCCCTGGGAGAGTTGGCACATTTTAATCTTTAGGCGTGTTTTCAGCACCAGAACGTTTTCAGCATTTTAACAACTCACAGTCTGTTTCTACCACAGGAACCTTTTCAAAAAACTCAGGAACTTTAAGGACATTTCCACCGCAAGAACTTTCTCTGGAAATGTTCACAACAACTGTGGAACTTTTCACTAGTGTAAATAAAGCTGAGGTGTGTCTCTTCAACATTCTACACCTGTCTCATAAACCTTCTGAACTTTCAAGAACCATTTCATCATATTTTTAACACACGAACCTTGAAAGGACGGTAAAAAACCTAAAGTCATGTTTGTACCTCATTCATCTTCCACAAGAAACACAAGAACCTCTTCAGGAACGTAGATTGTTTCCATGACAGGTTCCATTTCTACACCTGGTTCAGACTTAGAAAATGTTTTATTTGCAGGATCATTTTTAAGAACTTCAGAAGCTCTTTTCAGGAATTTAGGGCACATTTCCATTAAAGGATCCTTTTTGGGAACTCTGCAATGTGAGGGATTATTTCAGAACAGGAACCTTTTTTAGGGGGAAAAATATATATATCTATATAATTATTATTAAATTTGTTTTCTTTACACCCGAGCCTTGTGGCTCATCAGGTCGGTGCTTATCCCCGGTTTCTGTAGCGTGAAGTGACTAGGACTAGTGACTAGCTCCTCCTGGATGTGATGCTGGTCCATCGCAGGTTACCTTCCCAGTATTTTTACTGGTACCCATTTATACTGCTGGGTGGACAGAGGCACACTTGTGGTTAAGACCTCGCTCAGGGGTCTTAGCACAGTGGGGGTCCAATGGGGAGATATATATATATATATATATCAATTTGTGGCAGGTTTCCACAGCAGGAACCTAGGACCAAATTTATTTCCTGTACTTTAGTTCAAGGATCTTTTTACAGCATTTTACATTTTTACATGGGGGCGGAGCTTGTCATAATGAACACTGCTAAATGGCCGAAATAAATACTAATGCCTTCATACACCATTTCACAACAAGGAGGATTGGTGCTCAGATACACTGCTCTCTCTCTGTCTCTCTCTCTCTCTCACACACACACACACACACACACACACACACACAACTTTCACCTCACTGTAATGTACAGAAATATTCTAAAGACAATATTGTGGCTGATGAAGACGGGGAAGTAAGTGATTATCATAACAAGGTGATGAGAAACAATGGAAGCGAACATCAAAGACTTTTTAAATGCAAATCTTTTTGTGTGTGTGTGTGCGTGTGTGTGTGTGTGTGTGTGTGTGTGTGTGTGTGCGTGTGTGTGTGTGTGTCTGTGTGAGTG
>JAQMYF010000008.1:31887487-31897538 GCA_030014195.1 Neosilurus mollespiculum
CGAAAAGAGGCGGGCGGTAGCATCACATGTCACGGAGGGGGCGTGTGCTTGCTCGCGCCCCTCCCTGGTTGGTGGTGTTCGTGTGATAGGGAAGGCAAAAGTAGATGGGCGGGAATTGGAAACGACTAAATTAGGGAGGAAAATGGGGAAAAATCTAAAAGAAAATTATAAAAAAACCACTAAACTAATAGTAATAATAATAGTGATAATAATAATAATAATAGTAATAAAAATAATAATATTAATAATAATAAAAATATTAAAATTAATAATAGTAATAATAACAGTGATTATAATAATAATAATAATAAAAATAATAGTAATAAAAATACTAAAATTAATAATAGTAATAATAGTAATTATAATAATAACAATAAGTTATCATCCCTTGCTCTGGTGATGTCACATGATCACATGATCAGGATGAACAGGGGTAATAAACAAATGCCGCATGTTCAAACAGGAGAAACAATTATTTCACAGAACAAAGAACACTGGGACAGGTGAGGATGATGATGATGATGATGAAGATGGAGTGTGTAGCCAGGTCCCACCTCCTCATTTTGTTCCTTTTATAAAGCAAAGCAATGACTTCAAGTATCATACCAATTTATTTTCCAGGAGTGTGTAGTGATGATAATGATGGTGATAGTGGTGATGGTGGTGGTGATGATGGTAATGATTGTGATGGTGGTGATAATGGTAATGGTGATGGTGGAGGTGATGGCAATGATTGTGATGATGGTGATGATGGTAATGATGGTAATGATGGTGGTGGTGATAATGGTAATGGTGATGATGGTAATGGTGATGATGGTGATGGTGGAGGTGATGATGGTAATGATAATGGTGATAATGGTGATGGTGTTGATGATGGTGATGATGATAGTAATGATGGTAGTGATAGCAATGGTGGTGATGGTGATGATGGTAGTGATGGTGATGATGGTAGTGATGGTGATGGTAATGGTGATGATGGTGGTGTTGAGGGTAATGGTGGTGATGGTGGTGGTGTTAATGGTAATGATGGTGGTGATGATTGTGTTGGTGGTGGTGATGGTGGTGATGATGGTGGAGGTGATGGTGATGGTGGTGTTGATGGTAATGATGGTGGTGGTGGTGTTGATGGTAATGATGGTGGTGATGGTAATTATGGTGATGGTGATGTTGATGGTAATGATGGTGGTGTTGATGGTAATGATGGTGGTGATGTTGATGGTAATGATGGTGGTGGTAATGATGGTGGTGTTGATGGTAATGATGGTATGGTGGTGGTGATAGTAATGGTGGTGGTGATGATGGTAATGATGGTGATGGTGGTGGTGATGGTAATGATGGTGGTGTTGATGGTAATGATGGTGGTGATGATGTTTGTATTTTTATGGTTTCACCCAAATGAGGATGGGTTTTCCTTTTGACCCCCTGGTTCCTCTCAAGGTTTCGTCCTCATGTCAACAGCCATCCCACCACCAACAGACGAAAGAAAACACAAAAAACTGAAAACGGGGACGTAACAGCCACTAATATTTACTGCTGTTACATAACAATATCTCCATATTTAAATTATGAAAATTATCTTCCCCTCTGTGTGGCGCATTAGACAATTCTTTCTGTTCTGCATATAATCCTATACCTGGACACTGTAGACTCTCTTCCCCCCACACATAAACATCCACCTCAGCTGATAGTTGCACAGAGACACTTTACCACTTTACAGACTTTACAGACACTGTCACTTTTTGCACACAGACACTTTACAGACATTTACTTTTACTAGAAAAGTCGCCACTGCAATAAATTATATTTCATTATATTGCCTGTACATTTGCATTTTATTTTATATTACATTTGCATTTTATATATATATTTGTATCCTATATTTTTATCTCATATGTATATTTTATTTTATTCTATATATTTTCTTATTTCTATCCTTTGCATTTTATATTTATTTGACCTTGTTTTTTTTTTTTGTTCTTGTTGCTTTGATAGTTTATTCTCTACATTTTGGACAGTCGTACTAAGCATTTCACTACATATTGTATAATTTGTATGTGACAAATAAAAATTTGAATTTGAATTTGAAAAAAAAGTGAAAAAAATCAGGGACTTCAGGTTTCAGGCCTGCAGTAAACTCCTCCCCCGAGTTGTCACTCAGCTTAATGACACGTTTCAACCTTTCAGGTTACTGCAGAGGCCACACCCCAGCAAATGATCAAATAATTATACAGTTTATACTTTAAAACAAACAATGGACAGTAAATCTAATGAACCTTGTCCTACTAAATAGTTATTATAATAAAATACATGGTTCATTATAAACATGAAACTTAAGAATGAGTTTGATTTTTAGTAATGATGGAGACAGCGAGGGGTCTCATGGTCACGTTCCCAGTTTATTATCCGTTTATAAAACAAACTGTAACAGAACTCCAGAGCGAAAATAAACAGCGAATCTCCTTTTCACTGCCAAACATAGAAACATGAAACAGTCATAAAAACAGAGTCCATTTGGTCCGTTTATGTCCTTGAATGTGTCAGAAGTTTTGAACTTCCTCGTCCTCTTCCCCCCCTCCGCCTACTATTTAATCTCCAGTGCAGTTCAGTTCCATCGCGTTAAGATTTAAAACAGGGATTCTTTTGTACCGTCACATAACAGCAGACTGATTTCAGTGCTTGTCAACATTAGAATGCTAACTGTTGCTAAAAGGCTGCATGGTTCGTTGATTTTATAGCTACAGTTCAGCACTTACATTTTACATTTTGAAAGAAACAGTTGCCATAGGAGTCATCTCCTAAGCCCCTCCCACCCAGTGTATTTATAACATCATAGCATTTGTTCATGTTTCTCAGAGTAAACAATGTACAACATTTGCAAATTCAGGCAATTTACCCAGAGTGCATTGCAGTCTCACAAACCACTTTATGAAAACTGTAGATGTGGTTTTTTTATTTAAACAAACAATAAACAAAGATTAGTATGTTGACGTAATTATTTGAATTGTGATTGGTCAGAAGGTTCAGAGTTCTGGACTGTGATTGGTCAGAAGGTGATGTTGTATAACAGTTAACAGTTCATAACATAACAGTTAATTAAACATTTTTAATTATTAAAAATATAGCTTTTATGTTTCTGAGGAGAAGAAATGAAAGCCTTGAGGTCGTGCTGTTAGAGGAAAGTAATCAGCTTCAGGGTGAGTGTCGGTTTTAGATCCATCTTAGTGTTTGTCTCAGAACACACACACACACACACACACACACACTCTCTCTCAGGTTATATTCTACATCTATATTCATCACTTTGTTTAAAAAATTCAGGTGTTTGACGGAAGTACTAAAAACAGAATAGAAAAATTCACAGTGTAAAAGGTTCTGATTGTTATTTTCACACACCGGACAGAAATAACCCAGTTTACCAACAATAAAGTCACCGACAGGGAAAAAAAAAAAGTGCAGAGTTCATGGTCTGTTGTTTATTATTCGTCCTGCACACCACAAAACTACCAAAACCACACAGGAAGTAACAGAACTCCATCAACACTGTGCAGATTCAGAACGAATAAAAACACAGAAGAGACGAGCAGCTCAGGGTTTAAATAAATAAATAAACGTCGTACCCTCCGGCTAAAACTAACAGCAAACACTGAAATATCAAAAATACTCGAGATACAAAACAAACATGACCGAAATAAAAAACACAGAACGGAGCACCGACAACCAGGAGAAAACACCAATAAACAGAACAGCTTCAATTATAAAGTAACAGCAATAAAATAACCAACATTTTAAGAATAAACATTTATCAGTTTCATTTTTTCATGTCCTGTGTGTAAAGGTGCGAATTTTGTGGTGTGAATAATAAAAGAGTTTATAATTTATACACTCTGCACTATTTTATCCAAATTATTAAATTATTACATTTATTTCTATTTTTATATCACAGCAATAAATTGGATAAATCTGTTGCTCTCTCCTCATATCACAGTGCTTTAACTTTCTCTCTCACACACACACACACACACACACACACGCAGGTAAAGGTATAGTGAGCATGTTTGGCATTAAAAAGATGGCTGGGCAGTAGAGACAGAGTGTGTGTGAGTGTGTGTGTGTGTGTGTGTGTGTGTTAAGCTGGAAGATCCCATTGTCTGAAAGCATGCTATGTTTTTACATTTTTTTGGTAGTTGCTAGGAAACACAGTCGAGGACCGGATGCTCCTCCTCTTCCCGTATGTGAGATACGCCCTCCTCTGGTACCACCTCTCCTCCCAGAATGCCGAGGTCCATATCAGGCAGATCACCTTCTAACAGAGCACCAGCATCGTTCTCACAGTACAGACACTCCTACACACACACACACACACACACACATTATCTGTCTGTTTATTTCACACAGAGGGATGAACACACCTCCTCTACTGGGACTGACAAGTACAGAGGACACGCCTCCTTCATTAGAATAGACAGGTACAAAGGCCACACCTCCTCTACTGGGATAGAAGCAGTAAAGCTACACCCCATTTACTGACAGTATCACTGCATTATCTACAGACATACAATTATATAGCTAGCACACACACACACACACACACACACACACACACACACACACACACACACACACACCTTGACGTTGATGGATTTAGGTAAACCCCCTCGTCTCATCCACGGGTGCTGCTCTATGAGCTCTCGTCTCTGATCTGAGGTGAAACGTGGCTGATTCTTCTGCAGCTGCCGCAAACGCTCTCGATCCTCCCGTAATACCTTCTCCAGGTCCCTACACACACACACACACACACACACACACACACACACACACACACATCAGATCTGCTCGCTATGAGTCACTGTAAGAGCTGCTGCTACTGGCTGGCACAGATGTCACTCACCGTGACGGCACCTGATACGTCATCATGATCTTCTCGTCGGTGTTTGCCATCAGCAGCCAGAGAGGATCCTGCAGGACATATTTGAAGTTCTGTCCATCTTCTTTCCTCTTCGCCTTGTGCTCATGCTCAGAAGAGTCAACGCTCCCAAAATATTTGCTGCTCCCTGTAGTGGTGATAGCAGGAGGATTGTGGGTATCGATTCCAACAGGATTCATGTAAACTGTTTATTAAAAGTTTAAGGGTGAACCCCACCTGTGCCACTGTTGGAGGTGTTACAGCCATTGGAGGCGGAGCCTGTGGATGCGGAAGTGGCAGATCCTGAGTCTTCCTGCATCAGCAGCTCCATCAGCTCACTGGACGAGGACATGGCATCACTCGGAACCCCATCTTCAACACAACATGGCTACAACAACGCAGAGTAACACAATAATTACCCTCTCACACATGCAAAATATTGATCTCTCACACACACACACACACACACACAGAATTGGTGTAAAACGGTCTCCATTGCTTGTTAGCTACGTCATGCTCATGCCTCCCTGACCTGCTGTATGTCGGCAGCGCTGTCGCTCTTCTCCTGCACCAAGCTGCAATTCCCCCGGGATCCCGATGGTGGCGCTGTGCTGTGCGAATCCGCTTTGTCCTCCAGCTGCAGCAGGTCCAGCTGTAACGGAGAGCTGCAGTGAGAGCCGAACAGCGGTGGAGAGCGAGACACTGGAGGTGAGGACGGAACCTCAGCTGATTCGGGAACAGGAAGCCTGGGGTCAGAGGTCACTCTGTACGGGAGTGGGGTCTGCGGAGTGAACTGCATTTGCAATGGTTGTGGGGGGGTAAATGGTGCTTGGGGCTGAAAGGGATTCTGGGTGATGTAGACATGTTGGGGTGTAAAAGGTTGCTGTAAGTTATAGGCTTGTTGAGGCTGCAAAGGCTGCTGGGTAGTGTAGTTTGATGGTGTTTGCGGAGGTTGTGAGGTATTCTGGGGGTTGTAGTTCGGCTGCTGAACAGTGACACCCAGCTGCTGCTCTGGGTAGAAAGGTGGGCGTGCCGGCATGCCAAGCTGAGGGAACATATAACTGGGTAAAACAAACGCCACCACTGGTGTGACCATTGGGGCTGGGAACTGGGGAGGAGTGGGCGGAGCCTGAGTGTTTGGAGCATCTAAACCACGGTCCCCATCAGAGGGCAGTGTAGTGGGGTAGAAATTGTAACCGGGGACCATGGAAGGGTAGGGTACTGAGAACGCAGACTGAGACGCCTCTGATGGAGACCATGACGTCTGATTCAGTCCCTGAAGAGGTGGGCGGAGCCTGCGTTGCGAGACGGCACTATCGGAGGATTCGGGTTTTCTTATCCGGGGTTTCTTTGTCTTTCTGGTTCGGCTGCTCTTTTTAGTGGTCGGATCTGCCCCGGATGTGTCGGGTTTGTCTGGACGAGTTGTCGATGGTGCTGAGAGACAGGAAGCAAAAACAGACGTTATTAAGCTCTTAAACAAGCCTATAAAGCTTTTATGACTCTCTGCTATAAAATCATATTTTATTATAAATCACCCGACCAACATGACTCATTGTGTTTTCTAGTCTGCATACATCACCCATGCTATACAAGTCCTGTCTAATACCACTAGGCACAGACATTATCAAACACTTGTGACATCACTCTTTTGGACATGATTCCTTTTATATGACTCAGTTTGTTCCATCCCTGCTGCACAACAATACAACTCGTTTATATATCATTTATCGCTATATGATTCCTTTTGCTGATTCTCTTATATAAATCCCCTGCTATATGACCCCCTCTGTATATAAATCCAATCCAGTAGGACTTTTTAGGATATATATATATATATATATACACACATTTCTATTTCTATATATATTTATTAGGGCTGGAACTTTAACGCGTTCATTACGATTAATTATTTTGCACATTTACAGTAATTGCAGTTTGCATTCCAAACAACGCAGAATGTCTGCCAGTGCACGATTTCCTGGTACACCGATTACACTGATGCACACAAATAAATGCATTTTTCCAGACATTAAAAGAGATTGAGTTTACAATATTCATGTCTGTGTCCATTATTTGATTCAGTTGTCCACTAAAATCCATTTAAATTAAAACATTTTGCTTTTTGTGACAAATATTGTTATTCGATTGAGATTAATTCATTACAAAGTCTCTAATTAGTTAGATTTTTTTTTTAATCGAGTCCCACCCCTAATATATATATTTGCACTTTACTCCTCAGTGAACTATGTAGCGTTGGCGTGTCCTCACCGTCGTTAGCGTGCCCCCTGTCTCTGTTGGAGCTTTCGTTACACGTTTTCTGCAGCGACGTCAGACCCAGATCTCTGCAGCGACTCAAGAACACTTGTTCCTCCTTCTGCGTGTGAGCCGCCAGCACCTGTTTGGTCAGGCCTAATTTCCTATAGGCTCCTTGCTCGGCTGTGGGTGGAGCCGTCACGTTTACTGGTGCAGGAGGGGTGGGGCTTTCAGCAACATCTTCATTGATCTCTGCGAACAAAAATAACCATGGTTTAACACTGTGTGTTAATGTCACAATTATATATTACATAAGGGTATCAGTAATCTTTAGTAGCATTGTGTGTGTGTGTGTGTGTGTGTGTGTGTGTGTGTGTGTGTGTGTTTACCTGACTCTGGCTGTGGTTTCTTGTCCCCCACATGTACTATAGTGCTGCTGTAAGAACACTGAGATGTGATGGACACAACACTCTCTGCTTTAGTGGGCAGGGCCAAAGGAGCTAGAGCCCCGCCTACTACATCAGAGGAAGTTTTACTATTGGTCTTCAGGGGATCTGCCAGAATAAAAATACCAGAAATATTTTACTATATAAATAAAAGTTCTCTGGGACGCTTTAAAATAACAAAAACAAGCAAATCACAGAACTAACAGAGGTCAGAGTTTAATGACGTTTGCTCAGTCACTAGTAGGAGGAGTCTGCTTTGAGACCGACAGCTGTATGAAAAATTATATTTTATTTGTGATTGAATATTTAAAGAATTATATAAGGATCCTGGGTCACCTTGTAGGCTGGGCACCGGCCTGTCACACGCCTTCTTGTCCTCGTCTGAGTTAGAGGAAGTTGTGTTGGAGGAGAACTGGTACTTCCTCTTTGGGGTGACGGATGTGTTGCAGCTCTCCAAATATCTGTAGGTGGTGTGTTTATTTTGTGGGTATGAACATTTATGTGCACATTTGTAAATACAAAATGAAGAAATATTTCCAGTGATAACAACATACACACACACACACACACACACCTACCTGATTACACTATCCAGACAGCTGATTTGCTGGTAGGAGTATAATGTTTGGTCCCTGAGCTGCTCTACGGCTGCAGTACCACCCCGCACCACTGGGGTGGCATCCTTCTGCTTTCTGCTCTCTGTGTTTTTCTTGTGGTCTGCCTTAGAAGTAGAAGCCTGCTGATCCTGTGTCTTCTGCATCTGAACACCTTTACAGATCTCCTGGAATGACCTCTGACACACACACACACACACACACACACACATCACCCACCATGTCATTTGCTAATACATGGAGGACACTGAGGAGCACCAAATTTCCTCCTCTAGTCAAGAAAATAAACATAAAATTTAAAACAGCGCCACCTGCAGGTCTGGTGCACACATTCTCATGTAATGACCGTGGTGTGTGTGTGTGTGTGTGTGTGTGTGTGTGTGTGTGTGTTGTTTTTTTTTCGGCACTACCCTCACTGTGCAGCTAACAGACGAAACAGCTTACTTAACAACGGCGGCCCCTTTTGGTGTCAGAATGCTTTCAGCTGAATTGTATTTTTTGTTGAACTCTTTTCACAATCTACATTTTCATGAGGAATCTTTACAGAATAAACAGATTTGCTTAGTTTTCACTGATGAGTTTAAACATTACTCTGTGTGTACAGGACTCGTACATCTCTAACAAGCAAGACTCTCACAGACTGAGACATGAGGAAGAAACCTTGAGAGGAACCAGAAGTATGTGTGTTTGAGTCTCACCGGTTTGTTTTTGTTTTTCTCCTCATGGCCGGTGGTGTTGCTGTTGTCCACAGAAACGTTGCCATTGCTATTACTTTCGCTGGATGTGGTCAGGTGGTCATGGGAACCATTGCTGCCATGGCTACCATAACCGCTAGAGCCCATACAGTGTACAGGCTACACACACACACACACACACACACACACACACACACACTATATCAGAAACAGTTAATTGTCTGTGTGTGTGTGTGTGTGTGTTCGGGTTGCCAACCATCCCTTGAAAAACAGAATTGGCTCGTATTTAGAAAGAAAAGTACACGTCCCATGTTGAGCTGAAAAGGGACGCACTTTGTCCTGTATTACCGTTAGGATCAAAAATAGCCTGTAAAATGTCAATGGAATTAATGAATGACAGGCCGTTTTAAATAAAAATTTACAGTAAGCTTATTCCCAACCCTCTCCTGCTCTGTGACCAACGAGCTGACAGCACACTCACACGAGGATGAAAATACCGAATCCGGCTGATCTCACTGGCCGCGGTACTGCTGCTTGTGTGGAAGATACCGGAACAAAGCAGCATACGACACAGATTCGCAGGTCTCGGCACACCTTTGAGCAGTCACTATACCACTCGTCCGAGAAAAAAACAAAAGGCTGCAAAAACACTCTCTCTAATGGGGAAAAGGAAAACGTGCACGATAATGTCTACAAAGCGCACTGCACTGTGATTGTTTTTAACTCTCTGGTTAAGGTTAATATGGGAAAATAAAATGAATGTCAGCATTTTATGGCCAAAGATATAAAAGATCTTTTATGTAATCAACAGGTGCAATTGATGAATGAATACAAGAAATAGAAAAATAATACGTAGATGAATAATAGTTGATGAAAGAATACACATTATACTGTACACTGTAATAAACTATTTTCCATGGATTTGTATCACAAACATGCATCTAATTAAATTCAGGTTCAAGTCAAATAGTTTAAAAATCGTTTCACACAGAAAAAGGCAAAAAAATTCACCATGCCGGGAGGCAATCGGGTCGGCCAACCCTGCCCACAAGGTGTCCCTTACTTATTTTTCAGGGAGTTGGCAACCCTAGGGTGTGTGTGTGTGTGTGTGTGTGTGTGTGTGTGTGTGTGTGTGTGTGT
>JAQMYF010000008.1:31952896-31965022 GCA_030014195.1 Neosilurus mollespiculum
GGTTGTATTGCGTTGTGTTGGGGTTGTGCTGGGGTTGTTTTGAGTTGTGATGGAGTTGTGATGGGGTTGTATTGAGTTGTGATGGAGTTGTGATAGGGTTGTATTGGGTTGTGATGGGGTTGTATTGAGTTGTGATGGGGTTTTGAGGGGGTTGTATTGAGCTGTGATGGGGTTGTGAGGGGGTTGTATTGAGTTGTGATGGAGTTGTGATGGAGTGAGAGTAAAACACAGCAGGTGAATCTGAGGAGTCTATATACGCGGTGTAATGACTTACTTTGATTTTCCTTTAAGAGAAAAAAAGCTACTCGATGCTAATCATGTCTCTGGGGGAAGAAAAGAGATTAACAAATGTCACGCGCTCATCAATATTCATACTCTCCTGGGCAAAATAAAGTGAAAGAGTGAAGTGTTGTACGGTGAATTAACGGCATTGTTCCCTCTCAATACTGACTTTTATTACAGGGGGATTATTACTCTCTCTCTCTCTCTCTCTCTCTCTCTCTCTCTCTGTGTGTGTGTGTGTGTGTGTGTGTGTGTGAACAGTTAACAGATGGGACAAACTCACTGTGTTTTGTTGTTTTTCACGACCTGCGATTTCAAGCAACATCTGCTGTCACTTCCACGAAAGAGAGAGAGAGAGAGAGAGAGAGAGAGAAAGAGAGAGAGAGAGAGATCTACTGCTATGTGAATAAACGACAGATTGTATTTTTGTTATAGTAAATAATACACAAGGGCTGGGTGCACATTATAAAATCATTAGATCTGTACTGAAGTGACGTCAGATCAACCGGTGTCATGCACGTGAAAATCTAACCTAGTATAATCTAATATTATCATAAAGTTAGTTTTATAAGATTTCCTTTTCACAAAAGGTTCCAGGTAGATTCCCTTAGAACCATCGGAAGTACCCTGGAAATAACAGTGAAAATGCACATGTGCTTTTAGGGTGTTTGGATACCGGAATATTAATGTCGTTAAATTGCTTATTGCGCATTAATATTGTTTTATTTTATATTTATTTTAAAAATACCTTTGAACATTCTATTTTTATGTGAATAATTATTCTTCTGTTTATGTGTGTGTTCCAGGTGAAGAGCGCTACATTTGCTGGTACTGTTGGAGAATATTCCGGTATCCAAACACCCTGAAAGCACATGTGCATTTTCACTGTGCACTGAGCTATGCACGAACTCCCATCAGTCACGAACATGCGCCACGAGGACCTCCAGACAACACCAACTTCAGCCGCTCACCCAAATCGGGTGACATCCCAAGCGGTGCAAGCACCTCCCCCTTCAGCAACAAGGTGGCAGCAGCAGGGCTACCGAGGCGAACCAGCCAGGAGGAGCAGGACCGGGCACTCGACATGAGCGTAACCTCATCATCCAGGCACCACCACGGCCTGCTGGGTGGGGGCTCCTGCATGGCGTTTCAGCCTGCCACACGCTCAGCTTTCATCCCCACAGGACTTGGTAAAATATTTTCTCCAGCTGATGAGACCCCAAACGGAGACACAAAAGCAGACCTGGCCCTCAGCTTTGGGAAGCTCTCTCAGGTCTCGAAGCTCAGCCGCTCTCCTGTCGACGCTGCACCTCGAGGGTTTTCATTATTAACTCATTTTGAGGAGACCTCAGCTTTCAAGCACGTCTCCCCCGGCACTCGTTATCCTCACATTTCACCCGGTTTCCCGTTTGAGCGCTTCTCCTTACCGTCGTCTTACACGGGAGACTGTAACAACGTCCCCCTCGTTCCTTTTACTGTCTACAACGGAGAGCTGCTTTACGGCTCACCCTACTACCCACTAAAGTTCCATCTTCTCCGCTACCCGGATTCCGTTTCCTCCTACTTCGGTGCTCCGGCACTCGGGTCAGAAGTTGCCCCCACAGGCAGCCCAGCAGACAGGGAGATGGCGGTACACGTGGAGAAATCCCGCGCCAGACTGGAACCTCTCCCTTCTGTGACAAATGTGCGCAGTGCAGCGGTGACAGGAACGAGCACAGTCGCGGGCAAACCGAAGAAAGGTCACCTGTGTCTGTACTGCGGGAAGCTCTACTCCCGAAAGTACGGACTAAAGATCCACATGAGGACACACACAGGATACAAGCCGCTCAAGTGCAAGGTTTGCTTCCGACCTTTTGGTGACCCGAGTAACCTCAACAAGCACGTACGGCTGCACGCAGAGGGAAACACGCCGTATCGCTGTGATTACTGCGGGAAAGTGCTGGTGCGCCGGAGAGACCTCGAGCGCCACGTCAAGTCCAGACACCCGGGACACCGGAGCATGAAGAAGAGGATGGACGAGGAAGAAGAGCGTGCTGATGATCGCACTCAGGAGCCAAAGAGCGACGAGGACAGTGATGTGGACGTGTGCTTCACAGACGAACAGAGTGACCAAGAATCCAACCAAAAATAACCACGAGCTCCTCGACGGGCTTCATGTTTAAATTCAAGGCGAATTATTCATATACACCACATGCTCCCATTACTGAGCTACGATACACACTGTTGTACAATATAATCCCCATTAAACTTACACATTTATTTGAAGAAATATATAGCAATTGACCAAACAAATCTAAAATTACATGACGTCCCAGATCTGCTCAAAAAATAGTGGTTTGTATGTTACTTGATTAGAAGAAGTGGATACAGCCCTCGTCCTCGTCCTCGTCCCGTTGATTAAGGTCTTATTTATGTTACCTGATTATCGCACAACCCTTTCACCCCATGATGCAACCACAATTTACAGATATATTTAGTGATATTAGAGAAAATCAGTTTGAAGGCTTCCTGAAGGGCATTATGGGACTTTCTGAGCAAGCTACAGGATGAGGCTGAATTTCCAAATCCCTCAGTGTAATCCTTACCTACTTTTTGGAATTTATGTTTTTTTTTTGTTTGTTTTTTTAAGTGTCAAAAATGTAACAGTTTGACAGACTTTATCCTGAAATTTGGTGACAGGTTTTAGGGGGGAAAAAAATAAATTTTAGAATTAATAACCCCTGAGTCTGGAAGTGCACTTTATATAAACAGTACAACATTAAACACTGAGGGGGGGGGGTATTTCAGTTTTGTAAACTATTTCCTACTCAACGGCCTTTAATTCCAAACGTTCTGCTTTTTTATAGGATGATGTTACATTAGACTCCTCCCCCTTTTCCGATAATAATCTATTTGCACTTTTTCCCTGAAACACGATTTATAAACAACAGGCTTCAGGTACTACAACAAATTCTGTTCTTCATCATCATCATCATCATCATAATTGTTATTATTATTATTATAATTATTATTATTATTATTATTATTATTATTATTATTATTATTATTTCTTGTTCTTAAAGGTTTTATGTAAAATGTAATTATGATATAATTTACTGTTGAATTGTTTTGTGTGATAAAATCTGATATTGTAAAGGGAAATATTTTCCTCAATCAAATTCCTTTCAATGTCATTAAAAAATAAAATATATAAATAAAAAAACTATTTTTGCAGACTGTTATTAATAAATCACACACACACACACACACACACACATTAAAAAATTTATTATATTTAATATTATATTCTAATTAATAAAAAATAAAAAGTAATGCAAAGTCTGAAATGCTAAACTCCAATTCCTGAACAAGTTCCTCATTTCAGAACATTTCTGTTACTCGGTTCTAGGGTTCTACATGCAACCTTTAAAAATTCTACCAGATCCCATCCACAGAACCCTTCAGTTTCCCACGTCTCACCTTTTTACAGGATTTTTATTCTCTCCCAAATTTTTCCTTTTTCACCTCTATCTTTCTCTAATCGCTCACTTTCATTAAATCTGTACACTGTCCTTTTTCTTTCACCTCTTTTCTATCATTTTCACCATCTCTTCCTTTTCTTTAACACTCCTTTTTTTAAATTTTATTTATTTTCTAATCTCTCTTCTCTTCTCACCTATTTTATCATTTTTCATCCTTTTTCCTTCTCATCTCATTGATTTTTGAATACACCTATTTTCTCTCTCTCTCTCTCTCTCTCTCTCTCTCTATCTCTCCCTGTCTCTCTCTTTCTCTCTCTATTGGTCTCTCTCTGTCTCTCTCTGTCTCTCTCTGTAACTCAGTTCAGGGGTTTGGTGTTTGGTGTTGATGAGCTTGAGCAGTGTGTTTTAGGTTTACTCCACTCAGGAGTTTAATGTGGATTTTATGCTGGTGTTGAACACAAACTGTGCCCCAGTAACATGTGACGTGACTCTCAGACCTTTTATTTTTTTCGTTATAAATATCAGCTATTGTAGAAATGTGAGTCTGAGCACTTATGTGTAATTACTGTGTGATATGGATGAGTTCCATTTTGTGTGCAAGTGGAGCTCACACATCTGAATGACCTGTGTGTGTGTGTGTGTGCATGTGAGACAGAGAGAGAGAGAGAGAGCGAGAGAGAGAGAGTGAGAGAGAGAGAGAGAGAGAGAGAAAGAGACATAGAGAGAGACAGAGAGCGAGAGAGAGAGAGACAGAGAGAGAGAGAGAGTTCACTGGACTGCTCCTTTTTTAGTGCTTTTTTTCTCTAACTTCAGTCTCTGTCCCCTCTCAGTCTGGATTTTGGTTCATTGCTCTTGTGTTCCTGAATTGACCCCACCCTGTCTCGCCCACCGCATCCCTCCCATCAGCGTTTAATCAGTTAACACCCTTCTTTAGCCACGGCACCAGAGTGAGCGATTGATGGAGTTTCAGCTTTTCACACAGCTTCAGATTGGGGTACAAATTTCACCCGTCTGCTGGTGACTGATTAACACCAACGAGAGAGAAACAGAGAGACAGGCTCAGAGACGAGATCAGACCGAAATATTTATAAATACATTCAATGAACACATGCAAGTGTAAAATTATATTTCCAGGATGTAAAATATGAAAGTGTAATTATTGCATCTTCACAGGAAATGAGAACAAAAAAGATTAAATGGAAAGAAATGAAGGATGTAAAAACACCACAATTTAAAATCAATTTTTTTGAGACACGCGTTCCCTCACCAGCCTCTCTTTATTTTCTCTCATCAATGGAATAACACCAAAAAGAGAGAACCAGAGAAACCCCCTGTGTGAAAACTCCTCCGTCCTGAACACATCAGAACTCTCACAGTTCCAGTTTTACTAAGTGCTGACACTGGAGACTCCTTCCATACCTTATATAAACACATGCACTCATCTTTACAGAAGATTTACTCAAAGCGATGATGTAAATATCAACTGTAAGGACGAATGTTGGTTTATTCACACTAACAGGAATCATTGATTTGAATGATCCTGAGTGAGAAGCCAGTGCAGAATGTTTTCTAAGACTCTTAAAACGAAACATGAATTTAAACGGAATGAAGTGCTGCTGGAGGAAAGAGGAGAGGAATGTTAAGAACGTTTCATCAGAACTTCATTCTTGTAGAAAAATGTAAAAAATCTCTTGCAGGCTGGAAAAAGAACAAGCGATCAACTGCTATAAAACAAATTAAAATGTTTTTCAAGTCCTTAAAAACTCATTTATGACAAAAACTTATGATGAAAAGGGCTGTAAAGATGAAGATGAGGCAGTTTAGAGCCAGAGACGACAGAAGAGCTTCTTTTCAGGTGTTTTTCTGAGGGTCAGGAGCTACATAGTGACACTGAAGAGCAGAAACAACAACAAAACCCTCAGAAAGACAGTGTGGTGCTTACAGGAAGGTCTCAGAGACAAGATGCCTCTTATAGTGAATCATTTATTTCTGTAGGTTGTGTGTATAATGCAGTGAATAGAAGTGCAGAAAGAGTGAAGTGTAAATACACAGCCGAGGGTTTTATCCACCGACGAGGATGAGACCGATCATCACGCCTGTAACACACAGCTTTGTTTAATGAGGCTTTTTTTCCCTCCATAAACACCATCCTGGATGTTGACCTTGCACTGAAAATCTTGGTGTTGGCATCAAGTGTCCTTTTTAATGACCAGTAATATTTTGTCCTTGAGCAATGTTTTATTATCTGAGTGTTGAGTAAATAAGAATCTGTCCTCAATCCGCTTTAGTGGAACTAAACGCTATTGAATCCTTTTCAGCGCTCATTAGCGTAAGTGCTGCACAGCGAGAGGTATAGTTTACACTCTAAATAAGGAGCAGTTCTGTCTTTTAGGAAAGTGTGGAGGGCATTGGGCTTAATGAAATTCATGATTAGCGCTAATGGCTAGCACTAACACTCCTCATGCAGTGATTCATCTCTGATGTACAAGACCCCTGTTAGATTTATTTTACACTCACCTTGAATCTTCTGATTCATGTCCACCATCTTCATGTTTTCATTTAAACAAAGAAATAAATAAAACACTTCATTTTTCAGTCTGTGTTTTTTTTAGTCAAAGGTTTGTTCTCAGGTTTAAAGGGAATATTAAGGAATATTAAATAAAGATGAAGTACAGTGAAGTCTCTTGGAAATAAAATGTAATCGGATCCACGAAGTCTTTCTGAACCCGTTAGTTTCCTCCTGTGCGCGAGTGTTAATACCCCCTGCACCGCCGCCATGATATTATTAACATCCCCATCTTTTTTATTTTTCTTGAAATCGTTTCCCTTCTTCTGTTTCTTATCACTCGATCTCAGACTTTTACACTTTCTACCAATTGCTGTTGCGCTGCCGAGTTATCACACCTGCACAAGATCGTTCCTCCGGTCACGCCGTCACGTTATTGTTATTATAAACATAGAGAACCAAAACTAGCTGTAGACCAGGTGAATAAGAAATACTGAGCCCTTGAGCTGGGGTGGTTTCACCAGGAAACCTTTATAAAGGTAAAACCACCCCAGCTCATGGGCTTAGTATCTCTTATTCACCTCTTACAGACGTGGATTTGTACTTATATTAGCATCGAATGTGAACGTGAACAACAGAGATCTACGTATTATAACCACACACCCACGATGGGCAGGCCACCACTGGGGGGCGCTACTGAGAAACTCCATAACGACGAAACGGCGTCATTCTCGAACGGAGTCGAACTGAGCAGTTTTGCTGTTTGTGTAAGAAAATCGAAAAACCAGCAAACATTCCGTCCTCAGCATTTTGCCCTTCCCTTACCTCTCCACCTGCGCACTCTTTCACTCCTCTCTCCAAAATCTCAGTGTGTTTTCTTTTAATTTGTTTTCTTTCACTCTGGGGTCTGGTGAATACGAATATTAAAAAAAAGTGAAAAGAAAGAACGAGAAATATTTACCACATGCAGAGACAGAGCGAAAACCCTCCACTTTCACAAGGTGACCTTGAAGAGAAACCGTGTGTGTGTGTGTGTGTGTGTGTGTGTGTGTGAGAGTGATTATGTGAAGTATTTCATTTTGACAAATAAAGTAGCAGAGGATAATAAAAAGGAAACGCTCAAACAGCAACAACAATAGTGGAGCAGCTAAATGTGATTTTTGGCCAGAATTATTCAGTTGATGATACAAGCATGAAATTTGGTATGAATATACTTTGTAAGTCACTATTTGAAAAAAAAAAAGTGCAAGCCATCAAAAATTCCAATATGGCCCCATTTTTTAAAATGGCCACCAGCGCACCAAAAACGGCCATAAACCAAACACTCACTGAACCCATTTACCCACCAAAGCATCGTAGGTTCTTGCCATGTTATACAGAGGTGCTTGAAAGTTTGTGAACCCTTAAGAATTTTCTACATCTCTGCATAAATTCGATCTAAAACATCATCAGATTTTCATACAAGTCCTAAAAGATGAAGAGAACCCAGTTAAATAAGTGAGACAAAAATATTTTACTCTGTCATTTATTTAACAAGGAAAATGATCCAATATTTCAAATCTGTGAGTGTAAAATATACGTGAACCTTTGATTTCAGTATCTGGTGTAACTGCAGCTAAATGCTTCCGGTAACCGTTGATAGTCCTGCACAGCGGCTTGGAGGAGTTTTAGCCCGTTCCTCCATACAGACTTGTTGGTGGGTTTCCTCACATGAATTGCTTGCTGCAGGACCTTCCACGACATCTCAGTTGGATTAAGGTCAGGACTTTGACTTGTTCATTCTTCTTTAACCGTTCTTTGGTAGAACGACTTGTGTGCTTAGAATCATTATCTTGCTGCATGACCCACTTCCTCTTGAGATTCAGATCATGGACAGATGTCCTGACATTTTCCTTTAGAATTTGCTGATATAGTTTCAGAATTTAGTGTTCCATTAATGGTGGCAAACTGTCCTGGGCCAGATGCAGCAAAACAGGAGAAAACCATGATACTACCACTACCATGTTTCACCGATGGGATAAGGTTCTTATGCTGGAATTCAGTGTTTGTTTTCTCCAAACATAACGCTTCTCATTCAAACCAAAAACTTCTATTTGTCCCCAAGATATTTTTCCAGTATCCTTCTGGTTTGTCTATGTGATCTTTAGCAAACCGCAGATGGGCAGCAATGTTCTTTTTAGAGAGCAGTGGTTTTCTCCTTGTAACCCTGCCATGCACACCATTGTTGTTCAGTGTTCTCCTTATGGTCGACTCATGAACATTAACATTAGACAGTGTGAGAGAGGCCTTCAGGTGCTTAGAAGTTACCCTGCGGTCCTTTGTGACCTTGCCGACTATTACACACCTTTCTCTTGGAGTGATCTTAGTTGGTTGATCTCTCCTGGGGAGGGTAACCGTGATCATAAATTTCCTCCATTTCTACACAATCTGTCTCACTGTGGGTTGGTGGAGTCCAAACTCTTTAGAGATGGTTTTCTAACCTTTTCCAGCCTGATGAGCATCAAAAACCCTTATTTTGAGGTTCTCAGAAATCTCCTTTATTCGTACCATGATACACTTCCACAAACTTGTGTTGACACTTCGATAGATCCGTGTTCTTTAAATTAAACAGGGCGCCACTCACACCTGATTATCATCCCACTGAATGAAAACACCCGACTCTAATTTCACCTTCACATGACCTGCTAATCCTAGAGGTTCACAGACTTTAATCACTCACAGATAAGTAACATGGGATCATTTTCCTCAATAAATAAATGACCAAGTAAACAATTTTTGTCTCATTTATTTAACTGGGTTCTCTTCATCTACTTTTAGGACTTGTGTGAAAATCTGATGAAGTTTTAGGTTGTATTTATGCAGCTTTACAGGCATTAAGGCCTTCAGAATCCCACAAAAAGAATCACAGCATTTCTGATCTTTGAGTTGTTTTCTAGCCCTACACCATCTTTAAAAAGAACCAGTTATCTGTTTTATACTATGAAAATCATCTACCTTTGCTCACAGTAGGTAAGTTTATATTAAACAATGATAGAAGGAGAACTGATGCTAACATTTTCATAGTTCTTGTGTTCTGACATAGTTAATATACCTACCATATGTTTTTTCAGTATTTCTATGAACAAACGACTATAAATGGTCATAACAATTAAGTTTTATGGACAAATATGTAGCAATACCGTGGAACTTAGCACAGTTTGCATATTATCTTGCAAAATGGATGCCATATTGGATTCCTGAAAGCCCGGAACCGTTCTCAAGTCAGTAATGATATAGAAAAGAAACACAAAATTTATCTCAATGATATCTGCACTTTGGCTATTCATACAACAACACAGGCCTGGACTGGCGATCGGGCGTACCGGGAGTTTTCCCGGTGGGCCGAGGTACTTTGGGGCCGGTCCGACCGGAAAAATGTGTGTTTCCTAAAACAGTCCAGTCAGACACTGCGCAGCCCGCCCATTCTCATTTAGCTGCTCAGACCGGTGTGTGGGAGCACAACATGGCGAGCGATACAGCCAGCTAATTTTAAAACAATGCCACAAAAACGTAAGAAGGGGGAGCTGAGAACTTCAAAGAGAAAAAATTAAAGTCTTCTTCTTGAGGCTGCCAGCTGTGCAAAAATTACAGAATTGTTTTCAGCAGCCAGTGCTTCTTCTCATGATGCACTTATTGAAGAAGCTCGCAGTGAAAGAGAGCCAACAGAGGAGGAGGGCCAGGGCCAGGCTGAGGGAGACCTGCAGGGGGAGAGTGTCAGGGACACACAGGAGGAGGAGGAGGAGGAGGAGGAGGAGGGCAAGGCTGAGGGAGACCTGCAGGTGGAGGGTGTAGATGGGACCTTTACACAGCAGGTAACAGAGTTAAGGGAAATGTGCAGGAAAGTGCAGTGCTGTAGTTTATACAGGAAAGATTTATATAAAACCCCTGATTAAACAAACAAAACCAGCAAAATTATGACATAAATAAATAAACACAAAAAGGCGATATGGTTGTTTTGACAGGGACAAAGAGCAACATAAATTCAGAGAAACAGCTAAAGAATGAAATTAGACCAAAGCTCTGTAGAACCAGTGTGTATGATTTAGTAAAGTACATGTTATATGTGATAAGGATTAAACTACAGCTGGTCTGATTCAGTTTAGATCTGTGATTTGTCAGGTTCAGTCCTACCTCTCCTTGCTTAGTCTGATATAAATCACATTTTATTTATGACACAAAAAAACAACATGAAATATTAAACAGTCCGTCACAGGTCATCTAGTCACCAAATAAGCAAGTACAAGAAGCCTAATGCAAAATTACTAACATTTATTTCAGACCTTTGTCAGATAAGTTGTAATCATTTTGTCTGTAAGTTGGCTATCGAGTGAGAAAGCATGATTTAATAATGATATTATTAATAATGATATTTGTGTCTTACTTGTCTCTGTGTGTCTCCTCTTCAGATAATTCAGATTATTATTCATTTGAGAGCCATTTGAGAGCACAAGGTACTGATCTTGCCACTTTGTTTTTTATGCAATGTTTAAAATTGTAAACGGTTGACAGACATTTTATAATTTAATGTGATTGCGTGAATTTATCTGCTTTATTTATTCTTTACCCATTTTTATTGTATTGCAGCTGTATGTGAGTGAATGGAGATGACTGAAGTAGCAACTGAGCTGTATATAAGGTTCATGTTGCTCTTCTCAACATCATGATACATATAGTACGGTAAATATGACAACAGGCTCACAGGTGAAAGCCGATTGGCTGTGAAGGGCCTGTCTAAACCAAAAATTCCAGGGCCTTTTTTTCCCTCCATGTCAAGCCCTGCAACAATATGTTGACATTTTTTCATGATAAGGGTCATATGGCAGCCATCTTGGAATTTCAAGTTTTCCCAACAGTGAGTATTTCTGCTAAATTTCATGCTTGTATCATCAAATGAACAACTGTTTGGCTTATCTGTTCCACTAAAAGTAAAATACAGAACCATGTACAGATTGATTGACATGCACCTCTCTCTCTGTGTCTCTCTCTCTCTGTGTGTTTGTGTGTTTTCACATTCAGCTGTAAATGATGTGGTGTTTGATGTGGAGAGCTCGTCTAATCGTCTCATTCTGAACCCAAAATGCAAATATGAACCATGCATCTGCATACAGCCACGCCAGTGTCTGTGTGTGTGTGTGTGTGTGTGTGTGTGTGTGTGCATGTGTGTGTCTGTGTGTTTGTGTGCATGTGCGCTTGTGAGTGTGTGTGCATGTGTCTGTGTGCGTTTGTGTGCACATGAGTGTGTGTGCGCGTGTGTCTGTCTGCGTGCACATGAGTGTATGTGTGTCTGTTTGAGTGTCAGTGTGTGAGTGTGTCTGTGCACGTATGTCAGTGTGTGTGTGAGAGTGTGTGTGTCTGTGTGTATGCGCGTGCACACAAGTGTGTGTATGTGTGTGTTTGTGTGAGTGTGTGAGTCTCTGTGTGTGTGTGCGCATGAGCACGAGTGCAAGTGTGAGTGCGTGTGCGAGTGTGTGTATGTGAGAGTGTCTGTGCTTGCACACACATGTGCGCGCGTGTGCGTGTATGTCTGTGTATGAGTGTGTGTGTACGTCCGTATGCGTGTTTGTGTGAGAGAATGTGTGCATGTGTCTGTGTTGGTGTGTTTGTTTGTGTGCACGTGTGTGAGAGTGTGTGTGAGTGTATGAGAGAGTGTCCGTGTGTGTGTGAGAGAGAGTGTGTGCGCACAGCACTCTTGATCAGCTCTAAATACTGTACGGGATCCTGGAGGGGGCATGGGAGTTTGCCAAACCAGTCCACATGTGCCTTGTGGACTTGGAGAAGGCTTTCGACCGTGTCCCTCGGGCTATCTTGTGGGGTGTGCTCCGGGAATATGGTATACCG
>JAQMYF010000008.1:32009379-32021248 GCA_030014195.1 Neosilurus mollespiculum
AAAAAAAAAAAAAAAAAAAAAAAAAAAAAAAAAGGCACAAATTTTTGGGAGGTACTTTGACCTAAAAATGTAAATCAGGGGGCGGAGTCTATGCAAATTATTCCTTCGTTTTGTTCCTCATATCACAGGAATTCACCAACAGTTATATGTTCTGTTTATTAATAATGGACGGCACGGTGGTGCAGTGGTTAGCACGTCCGCCTCACAGCAAAATGGTAATGGGTTCGAGTCCTGGGCTCGGCTCGTGCTTGTATGGGTTTCCTCCAAGTTTTCCTCCCACAATCCAAAGACATGCACAGTAGGCTATTCGGCTCTTCCAAATTGCCCCTTCGTGTGAGTGTGAATGGTTGTGTGTGTTGGCCCTGTCTTGGACTGGTGAACCATACATGGTGTTCCTGAGACAAGCTCCACCCTCCCTACGACCCTAATAGGATTTAGAGATTTGGCGAATGGATGAAAGTTTATAAAAAACAATATTTATTATTATTATTATTATTATTATTATTGTTATTATTATTAATCTTTGTATCTACACCACAGTCCCAGAGCAGCCCCAGTGCAGTACGCAGTACACAGTGAAAGTGAACAGGATGTGATTTGAGATGAAGCCATTCGCTTTAAAAACAGATTAAATGATATCACGAGCAATTAAAAAAAATAAACCTCTTCTTATACTAATATCAGTCTCCCTTCATCTCTTCTCTTCTTTAATACCTCGTTCTCTCTGTTCCCTTTTCATCAGCTCTTTAATTTTCTACGTTCTCTCCTTTGCCTCAATCATCTTCCTTACAGCTTCCTCTTTAATTTTCTTCTCGCCTTTCCTCCACCTCTCTCTCGCTCTCTCTCGCTCTCTCTCGCTCTCTCCGTAATTCCACTCTTATCACCATTTCCTGTTTTCACTTTTCCCTTTCCTCTCTTCTCTCCCTCTCCACTCTTCCCGCTGTTCTCTTTTCCTCCCTATTCTTAATCTTATTTTCTTCCCTCATTCTTTCTTATTCTTTTTTCCATTCTCCCTTTTCCTTCATTCTTTATCATTTGTTTCATCCATACTGCCTCATAAATACAACAAAAACAGAAATGTTGCAGCTGCAATTTGAGATTAACTAAAACAAGCCAATCAGAACAGAGTTGTTGTTGTTATCATTATTATTATTATTATTATTATTATTATTATTATTATTATTATGATATGGGGGCAGTGGTGGCCCAGGTTGGTAAGGTGCTGGATTACTGATCTGAAGGTCAGGGGTTCGAGCCCCACTATCACCGGGTTGTCACTGCTGTGCCCCCAGTGCAGCTAACTGGGTTATCAAAGGCCGGATGTGTCTCTCACTGTCTGTGGTGAGATGGATGTAAAAGAACCGTTACTGTCGTTCATAAAGAGGAGCTGCATCGCCGTCAGCATGTTTCTGCCCTGCGATGGCCTGGCGAGCTGTTCAGGGTGTACTCTGCCCTCGCCCAGAGTTGGCTGAGATGAGTGCCAGCCTCCCCGCGACCCTCATTAGGATTAAGTGCTTCAGAAAATGAATGAATGAATTATTATGATTTTCTTTTTATTTCTTTAAAGTCATTTATTTAGTTTCTTTTTAAACGATTGTACTTCTGGCACAATTTTATTCTTTCATGTGTATATGTGTGTGTGCGTCTGTGTGTGTGTGTGTGTGTATGTGTGTGTGTGTGTGTGTGTGTGTGGCTGTGTGTGTGTTTGGCTGTGTGTGTGTATTTGTGTGTGTGTGTATTTGTGTGTGTGTGTGTTTGTGTGTGTGTGTTTGTGTGTGTGTGTTTGTGTGTGTGCGTGTGTTTGTGTGTGTTTGTGTGTGTGTGTGTGTTTGTGTGTGTGTGTGTGTGTGTGTTTGTGTGTGTGTGTTTGTGTGTGTGAGGTGTCCAATCCTTCAGTAAAATTCATCACAAAAGAAAAGAATTAAATCTAAATCCTGGCTTTATGAATCCCACAGGGCAGAAGTTGATATGAAACAGCGTGGTGTGTTATGATTAAGTTCTAATCTCAGGTTACAGAGGAGATGTAAGAGATTAAATTCCCTATCAATAAAAAACATAAATAAATAATCATTAAAACTAAACAACTCTCACCACTTCCTTTAAAATATAAATATAATAAAACTCTGTTTAATCCATCTCTATTTTCATTTTCATTCCACTGAAGATTGTGGAGAAATCTACTGCCATCTACTGGGGACACACCCACACCCAATTTTATTTTATTTTTTTTAAACTTTGGGGACACTACATAGACTTATAATTTCCCTAACTCTAACCATTACCACTCCTTACTCATAACCTCAACCATACCAATAACTTTAACCATAACGTCAACCTTAACCAAAACCTCAACCATAACCTCAACCTCAACCATAAAGATGTTGTTAATCTTCAGGTTTCTGTTTTCTGAGCAGTTGAGAAGGTCCGACACTCTAGAAATAATATATCAGTAAAATTAAAAACTTTCCTCATGCTGTCTAGTGCATGACAGACTCCAGGCAGGAGCCAGTTCCCTGTACCTTATACAGTATAAAATAAAACATTCAAAGAAACAGAGTTACATCTGTACACCTACACAGTGCATCAGCGCATCTACACATATATAATAATAATAATAATAATAAAAATAATAATAGAGTACTGTATATGAACATAAGAGAGGAATAAATCACAGCACACAGTCTGTACTGGAGATCAGGGGGTCAGTAATGTTCATGAGAAACGGATCATATGTTCGGTTCTGTGAAATGGAACTAATGCAAGGTTCAAGTCATAAACAAGTTCATTAAAGGTCACAGAGAACAGCAGATGTCTCACATCACGTAGAGAGAGAGAGAGTAAGAGAGAGAGAGAAACAGGGGAGAGAGAGTAGAGGGGGTTGCATTGTATCAAATTCTGTTGTATAGTGAATGTGCAATGACAAAGATAAAGATTATTAATTAATTTCTCAGTAAGAAGAATTAATAGGCTGATGGTGGTGATGATAAATTTATTTATTTAGTATACCTGCCACTTTATTCTGTATTAGGGTCACAGGGAGGCTGAAGCCTAGGTCATCTGAACCTTAAGCCTAGGACTTGAACCCAGGACCTTCTTGCTGAGGTGGACATGCTACACTACACCACCGAGCCTCCCTGAAATATTAAACATTCTCCATGATGATTTGAGTCGTGAAGAGGGTGGAGTCTTGGACAACACACAGGTTTGGAATGGTGTTAATATTCACACATCCACAGTTTAAATGCTTTAATCCTTTTTATTTTATGAAATGTCTCAGCAGCAGTAAGTTTACACAGCAGTAAGTTTTCTGATTCAGTGTTACAACCTCAGAACCACATCATGAAATAATAATAATAAAAAAAAAAATAATAAAAATGCTGCACTGCATGAATATGTACTCCTCACAGTGTTGTATGTGTGTGTGTGTGTGTGTATGAAGTGATCAGAGTTTGCAGGTCTGGATGTTCATGGTCTCCTCTGGCCAGCGGTACGAATCCACTGTGAAGTCGTCGTAGTCTGTGCTGTAAACATACGAGCGAACTAACGCCGCTTTATCAGCTGGTTCAGGATGCAGCATCGCCATCTGGTGCTTGTAGGCATACTCTACAGTCTAATCACACACACACACACACACACACACACACACACACACACACACACACACACACACACACACACACACACACACACACGAGAAAAACAGAAATCACGTGTGTGTGCGCGCTCACGCTAGCAGTCTCAGACATTAAAGGAACCGATCTGTTCTCTTTCTGCTGCAGATACCATTAATATTAATTGTGTATCTAATTCTACATTACAGACGCCTGACTCACCTGAACACATGCATCCTCTCTCTCTCTCACACACACACACACACACACACACACACACACACACACACTCTCTCAGGGGTAATGAGTATATTGTTAGTAATGTTTCTCACCTTCACCGCTATTTGAAAGGAGACGTCCCGGATGCAGGTGAGAGGAGGATAAAGTCTACCTTCCGCGAGGTCCTTCTCCGTCACCATCTCAGCCACCGTCTGGAACATTTAAACACACTCAGACAAAAAGTTTGTTCACCCCTTGAAGTTGTAATATTTTGTTTTAGCAGTGTCATGCAGTGACTCGGGAGTAGTTCGTATGTGTGTGTGAGAGAGAGAGTTTTAATGTGTGTGTGAGAGGGAGAGAGAGTGTGTGTGTGTGTGTGCATGTGTGTGAGAGAGAGTATATGTGAGAGTATGTATGTGTGAGACAGAGAGAAAGCAAGTCTGTGTATGTGAGAGAGAGTTAGAGTGTGTGTGCGCATTTGTGTGAAATAGATCGTTTGAGGGTGTGTGAGAGAGACAGAGAGAGAGAGCGTGTATGTGTGTGTGAGAGAGACAGTTTGAGTGTGTGTGTGAGAAAGAGAGTAAGAGAGATGTGTGTATCACCTCGGCTGTGATGAGGAATATCTCCTCAGGGATATGAGACATGCTGCATGTTATCGCTCCGAGAGCCACACCCGGGAACACATACGCATTATTACCCTGACCCGGGTAAAATCTCCGCCCATCTTCTAGAGTCACAGGGTCAAAAGGGCTCCCGCTGGCAAATATGCCCCGCCCCTAACACACACACACACCATTTAACAATTTATTTGATTTACTCAACTGGTCCTCTCCTTGAATCACCACCTTATCGTGGTGGAGGGGTTTGCATGTCCTAATGATCCTAGGAGCTATGTTGTCGGGGGCATTATGCCCCTGATAGGGTCACCCAAGGCAAACAGGTCCTAGGTGAAGGTCCAGACTAAGTGCGGTTCAGAAGACCCCTATGGATAGAAACACTACAAGTACTCAGTTTCCCTTCTTCAGACGCGGGTTACCGGGGTCCTCCCTGGAGCCAGGTCTGGGGGAGGGGCTCAAAGGCAAGCGCCTGGTGGTCAGGCTTCTACCCATGGAGCCTGGCTGGGCCTAGCCCGAAAAGGAGACATGGGTCCACCCTCCCGTGGACCCACCACTTGTGGGAGGGGACATAAGGGTCGGGTGGGTTGTGAGTCGAGTGGCAGCCAAAGGCATGGGTTCTGTCGGACCAATCCTCGACTACTGACTCTGGCTCTTGGGACATGGAATGTCACCTCACTGGCGGGGAAGGAGCCTGAGCTGGTGCGTTAGGTTGAGAGATAGCGATTAGATATAGTCAGACTCACCTCAACACCTATCTCAAGAGGGGTTGGACCTAATTCCATTCTGGAGTCCCCCCCCATCTAGGTGCCCACATATTAGGGTTCTCCCCATTTGACAAAAGGCTAGTTTCCCTCTGCCTTTGGGTGAGGGGAAGGGTCCTGACTGTTGTTTGTGCTTATGCACCTAATGACAGTTCAGAATACCCACCCTTTTTGGAGTCTTTAGGGGGTGTGTTAGAGAGCGTTTTTCCCTGGGGACATCATCATTTTCCTGGGAGACTTTAACGCCAAAGAGGGCAATGAAAGAATGACCTGGAAGGGTGTGATTGGTAGGTACGGCCTTTCTGATCTGAACCTGAATACTGTTTCGTTGTTGGACTTCTGTCCTCGTCACGCTGCAGTTCGATGATTGACTTTGAAGTTGTGTCATCAGACTTGCGGCCACATGTTCTGGACACTCACACATGAAAAGAGGATCTGAGCTGTCAACCGATCACCACCCGGTGGTGAGCTGGCTCAGATGGCGAGGGAGGCCACCCTCTAGACCTGGGAGACCCAAGCATTTAGTCAACGTCTTCTGGGAATGGTTGGCGGAGTCTCCTGTCAGAAGGGCCTTTAACTCCCACCTCTGGCAGAGCTACAACCACATCCCAAAAGAGGCAGGGCCTCCATTATTGAGGCGGCAGCCAATAGCTCTGGCCGGAAGGTCATCGGTGCCTGTCGTGGCAGTAACCCCCAAATCTGGAGGCAGACACCGGTTTTAAGGGGGGCCGTTCAGCTGAAGGAGGCCTATTGGTTTTTTTTGGCCTGTGGGACTCCCAAGACAGCAGACAGGTAATAGCAGGCCAAATGTGCTGTAGCCAAGGCTGTCGCTGATGCAAAATCTCAGGTGTGGGAGGAGTTCGGTGAGGGTCGGAAAGCAACTATCGGTTGGCCTCAAAAAGTTTCTGGACCATCCAACCATCTGGACCATCCAACGCCTCAGGAGGGGAAAACAATACTTCACAAATACTGTTTACAGTGGAAGTGGGGATCTGCTCACCTCAACTGGGGATGATGTCGGGAGGTGGAAGGAATACTTCGAGGACCTCCTCAATCCCACCAACACACCCTCCGTGGAGGAGGAGGACCCTGGGGGTATGGGTGGAGTCCATCCATTGCTGGGGCTGAGGTCACTGAGATAGTCAAAAAGCTCCTCGGTGGTTGGGATCCAGGGTTGGATGAGATGCACCCTGAATATCTCAGGATGTTGCAGGAGTGTCTTTGTTGACACATCTCTGCAACATCGCGTGGTCATTGGGGGCCGTACCTCTGGATTGGCAAACCAGGGTGGTAGTTCCCCTTTTTAAAAAGGGGGACCAGAGGGGTTTTTTCAACTACCGTGGAATCACACTCCTAGCCTACCAGGAAAAATCTATGCAGGAGTTCTGGAGAGGAGGATCCGACCAATAGTTCAACCTTGATTTTAGGAGGTGGTTTTCATTCTGGCCGCAGCACTCTCGTACCAGCTCTACTGGATCCTGGAGAGGGCATGGGAGTTTGGCCAATCTGTCCATATGTGCTTTATGGATTTAAAGAAGGCTTTTGACCATGTCCCTCGGGCTATCTTGTGGGGTGTGCTCCAGGAGTATGGAGCACTGGACCCGATTCTACAGGCCATTAGATCTCTGTACCACCAGAGCTAGAACTTGGTCCATATTGGTAACAACTGGTCGAATTAGTTTTCGGTGAGGGGAGTCCACCAAGGCTGTCCTTTGTCAACAGTTCAGTTCATAATTTTTTATGGACAGAATTTCTAGGCGCATTAGGATCTTGTCTCTGCTTTTGCAGGTGATGTTGTCCTTTTGGCTTCATCGAGCCAGGACCTCCAGCTCTCATTTGAGCGATTTTCAGCTGAGTGCAAAACGGCCGGGATGAGAATAGGCACCTCAAGTCTGAGGCCATGGTTCCCAGCAGGAAAAGGGTGGAATGCATCCTCCAGGTCTGGAATGAGGTCCTGCCCAAAATGGAGGAGTTTACGTGTCTCGGGGTCTTGTTAATGAGTGAGGGAAGGATGGAATGGAAGATTGACTGGCGGATCAGTGCAGCCTCTGCTGTAAAGCAGTGCTTGGTGAATAGGGAGCTTAAACGGAAGGTTCCAACCCTCACCTATGGTCACGAGCTTTGGGTAGTGACCGAAAGAACAAGATTGTGGATTCAGGCGGCTGAAATGAGCTTTGCATTGCATTTGCTTTGCAGGGTGGCGGGGCTCTCCCTCAGAGATAGGGTGAGAAGTTCGGTCATCTTGGAGGACTCAAAGTAGAACCGCTTCCCCTCTGTGTTGAGAGGTGCCAGCTGAGGTGGCTCGGGCAACTGATTAGAATACCTCCCGAACACCTCCCTGGTGTGGTGTTTTGAGCGTGTCCAACCATGAAGAGACCCCGGGGTCGACCCAGAACATGCAGGAGGGACTGTGTCTCTCGACTGTTCTGGGAATGCCTCTGTGTCCCCCCCCGGAAGGGCTGGAGGAAGTGGCTGGGGAGAGGGACGTCTGGACCTCACTGCTTAGGCTGCTGCCCCTGTGACCCGACCCCGGTTCAAGCGGAAGATGATGATACTGAACTGGTATCATTATATCAATATACAGTATTTAAAGTAATTATTATTATTATTATTATTATAAATTTAGAGTCATTAATAAAAAGGATTTTATTCAATTTTTAAAACACACACACACACACTACAGTGGTACCTGGGTGAGTGTGTAACACTGCTCAGCAGTACACTCGGCTTTACTGGTCGGGTTACTCAGAGCAAAGATGATTGGTCGCTTGTTAAACGCAGCCATGGATTTAATGATGCGCTCCGTAAAAGCTCCAGCTATGGCCGCCACTCCTAAGGACCAGGATAGGAAGTGATGTCATATTCACACAGTCTGTTCACTTCACTTGAATAACTTGAAAAAGAATTGATTCAAATCATAAAAATTGTCTTTCCTAAACATGTTTTATAGAATTATTTATCTGGATGTAATATAAACATAATTAACGTCTGCTAACTGCCATCTTCATGTCTCTCCACAGACGTTTATTGAGGTTGAGGAGGGTTTGGTCTGGGTCTCTCGAGGACATTCAGAGACATGAAGCTCTCAGAGATGTTTGATCTTTGTGTCAGTTGGGTGTTTAAGGCGAATCATTACCCCAGCGTGAGGTCGTCACTACACTACAGGACATTTCATCCGTCCGTTAATCGTTCCCTAACAGTTCACTGCGGCACCACCGTGTTTCACCGTAGGGAAGGTGTGAACCCAGAGATGTTCAGCCACTCAATATACTGCCAGCACTTCTCTCTACACTATTCCACAGTCCTTCATCCCTTTCACACAACACTGACTTCGTCTTTTCTGCTTCTGCCATGAAGATAGTCATCCATCGAACAGTTTCACCACAACTTCTGGAGCTCTTTTATGGTCGCCAGTAGAGTGGCTCTTTTTCGGTGGCCGGTAGAGGGGCTCTTTTACGGCGGCCGGTAGAGGGGCTCTTTTACGGCGGCCGGTAGAGGGGCTCTTTTACGGTGGCCGGTAGAGGGGCTCTTTTACGGTGGCCGGTAGAGTGGTTCTTTTTTACTTGCCTGGAGGTTCCTGTATAAATCAGTGTGACGTGGTTACCGATGATAGCAGTGGGCTTCAGCTCATCAACAACCACCTCTAAACTTCTCATCGGTGCATGTTCATGTGCAAACCTCTTCTTCTCTGGAGTCAAATGATCTCGACCCTGAGACAGAAAATACACACACAGCTCAGTGTTATTAGTGAAGGATTTGATCTTATATGAATGTAGAGATCATTGACCTGTTTCACCTTAAAGATGAGACCCTTCGAGTCCACCATCCAGATCTTCTTTATACACTCATCATGTGGAAGCCCTTCTTTCTCCATGGCCATGATGATGAGCTCAGCAATGCCCATTGCAGCCTGAACACACACACACACACACACACACACAACTGTAATACAATGTTTATTCTGATAACAGAAATATATTTTTTTATTAATAAGTTAAGTGAACTTTCTTGAGATATAAATAAGAAGGTCCAACATTCAGTTAAAACAGATGTTCAGGTGTATTTCCCTAAAACTTCACCAAACAAGAGACACCAGAACAAGAACAGAACCAGTACCGACCTCTCCCGCACCCTGGAACACAATGGTATGATCCATCATCCTGCTCTTAGTGATGCGCAGAGCAGCAAGGAGTCCGGCTACTGCTACTGCAGCTGTACCTGCAACACACACACACAGGTGTGTAAAAGAGTGTGTGTGTGTGTGTGTGTGTGTGTGTGTGTGTGTGTGTGTGTGTGTGTTTCATTACATTGTATATCATCATTAAAGGTGAGATATTGGTTACGGTATTTGTAGAGAAGACGAAAGGCGTTGACGTTGGCAAAATCCTCAAACTGGATCAGACAGTTCATCCCATACCTGCACACACACACACACACACACACACACACACACACACACACACACCAACCATAGTGCTGTGTAACTGCTTTATCAAATAATGCCATAATTAAGGTTGCCAGATCAGAGAATTTCATGTAAAGTATTTTGGTAAATTTTTTTGTTCATGGGTATTACATGTAAATGATCATGGTGTCATTAATTCTAAAATAATAATAATAATAATAATATTAATAATAATAATAACTTAATTATAAAGTTTTTAATAGGCATTTGCAGCTTGTAGGGCAGTGCAATGGTTTATAATTTAAATAAAGTATAAAAATAAAATACAATAATAAAATACAATAATAAAATAATGTACAATCATAAGTTAAAAAAATTATTAAACAAAAAAAGGGACAGAGAGAGAAAACTATACTATTTAGTGCCTAGAAGATCAATACTGCTGTTATTATTACTTAATTCTTTTTATATTTTCACCATATATATTTAGTCTTTTTTTTATTTAATGTATATTTTTATATATATTTTTAAAAATATTATTATTATTATTATTTAAAATTTATTTGAGTTTTTTTTCTTGTTTTATTTATTTTTTTTACATTTATTTCATTTTATTTTATTCATTGACTCTTTCTTCTTTTTTTTCCCCCTCTCCCTCTTCCCCTAATGTTCAAACCAATTAGTTCTCTTATTGTTAATGTCATTTACCAATGTTTAAAATATGTTCATATATTTTTCTTGAAACGCTTTGGCAAAACTGTACATGTGCACGATCCTGATAACCTAAACTATAAAAACTGAGAGAGAGAGAGAGAGAGAGAGAGAGAGAGAAATCCTTAGCCATCAGATGGCGCTGTGGCAGAGCAGGAATTTTAATTTTAGAATCAACGTTTCTTTGGTTCAGACCCAGTCCTGAACTACATTACTTCACACACACACACACATTTCTATGTATAGTTCCTCAGATGTTTCGAAGTTATGGATTTGGTTTTAACTCAACTGTACACAGAAAAAACATCACCTCAATTCAATCATTCATTTCCCCTAATTAATTCTGATCAGGGTCGCGGGGAGGCTGCTGCCCTTCTCAGCCATCTATGGGCGAGGGTAGGGTACACCCTGAATAGCTCACCAGTCTAACATAGGACCAACACACACACAACCATTCAAACTTACACTCACGCTTAGGGGTAATTTGGAACAGCCAATCAGCCTACTGTGCATGTTTCTGGACTGTGGGAGGAAACCAAAGTGCCCGGAGGAACATGCAAACTCCACACAGAAACGTCCCGAGCCTGGGAATCGAACCCAACTCTTGCTGTGAGGCGGACATGCTAACCACTGTGCTACCTTCACCTCAATCCAGGTGTGTGTGTGTGTGTGTGTGTGTGTGTGTGTCTGTGTGAGAGAGAGAGAGAGAGAGAGAGAGAGAGAGAGAGAGAGAGAGAGAGAGAGAGAGAGTGTGAGTGTGTAAAAGTGAGTGAGTGTGTGTGTGTGTGGGTGTGTGTGAGAGGGAGAGAGAGAGTGTGTGTGTGTGAGTGTGTGTGAGAGTGTGAGTGAGTGTGTAAGAGTGAGCGAATGTGTGTGGGTATAAGTGCGTGTGTGAGAGTGTTTAATAGTTAGTGAGTCAGTGTGTGTGAGAGTATGAGTGTGTGAGAGTTGGTGAGTGTGTAAGAGTGAGTGTGTGAGAAGGTGTGTAAGAGTTAGTGAGTGTGTGTGTGTATGAGTGCCTGTGTGCGAGTGTGAAAGAGTTAGTGACTGAGTGTGTGTGTGTGTGTGTGTGTGTGTGTGAGAAAGTGTGTAAGAGTGAGTGAGTGTGTGTGTGAGAAAGTGTGTAAGAGTGAGTGAGTGAGTGAGCGTGACAGTATGAATGTGTGTGAGAGAGTGTGTAAGAGTGAGTGTGTGAGAATGTGTAAGAGTTGGTGAATGAGTGTGAGAGTATGAGTGTGTGTGAGAGAGTGTGTAAGAGTTAGTGACTGTGTGAGTGAGTGTGTAAGAGTGAGTGAGTGAGTGCGGGAGTATAACTGTGTGTGTGTGTGTGTGTGTGTAAGAGTGAGTGACTGTGTGAGTGAGTGTGTAAGAGTGAGTGACTGTGTGAGTGAGTGTGTAAGAGTGAGTGAGTGAGTGCGGGAGTATAACTCTGTGTGTGTGTGTGTGTGTGTGTGTGTGTGAGAGAGAGAATGTGTTAGTGTGAGAGTCTGAGTGTGTGAGAGTCAGAGTTAGTGACGGAGTGTGAGAGTATGAGTGTGGGTGTAA
>JAQMYF010000008.1:32223430-32237393 GCA_030014195.1 Neosilurus mollespiculum
TGGCTGATTAGAAATTAAGTGTTAATGAGCAGTTGGACAGGTGTACCTAATAAAGTGGCCGGTGAGTGTATATTGTTTATCATATTGAAAATACTGTACATTTTACTCACTGGCAGTATTCATTCTGTATCTGTTTATATAGATATCAGTAACTTTTTAGACTTACATATATATTGGTATATATACACATCTACACGTATGTATGTAGACTTTCAGTATGTATACTGTGTGTATATATAGACCTTTGTAATTTGTAGTTCTTATCTTTTTTTTTATACTATACTATAAAACACACCAAATTATTGCAAGTAACTTTAAAAAATAATTACACAATAATTTTACAAACAATTCTTATACATTTCGCCTTACAAACAAAATAAAACCTGGTTTTAAAAAACACAATATTTATACAATGCATTCAATTTCAGAAAATTGACTTTTTAAATAAAAAAAAACTTTGATATATTCTCATCAAAGCAGAATTTTGCAGTTTAAAATAATTTAAACTCAGAGTGTACCAGAACATTTTATTTGTTCTACAATATTTTGCATAATTTTGACATTCTGATTGATATTCGTTAAACGTCAGTAGACAGCGACTTTCCCCAATAAGAGAAAAACATATCCTGACAGTCATTGTACAAACTCACGAGAAATATTACAGTGTTGTACTGTGTGTGCTTCTGGAACAATCTTTTTAACTCAAGTTGTCTCTATTTGGCCAAACAAAATGAACCTAAATGTCATTAATAACCACCAGAGCATGCTAAAAAGCAACTCAAAACAAACATTAAAGAAAAAACATTAAAATGTCAATTTCACCAAAATAAGGGAAAACTCAATTTCTCCTTCAGCATGCTTGATAAAAAGTCCAGCATTAATATTCTTCACTGTGGAGAAAATTCATAATCTATTAATCATACAGATTTTCCAGAGATTCCACACCTTCAAGATGGGGCTTCCACGATACTGACGACGAACACTCCGGACGTTCAGCAGTGACTTGTGCTTTAGGTGCAGACTTGTGGGAAGTGTTTAAAAGTAACATTTACAGATTTACGAGTGTGACACACAAACAGAATCAAATATTTTATCTAAATGAGTCGATTATAGTTGCTGTAACTCAAAAAACAACGCAATCCTACGGCTGCGTTAAATACCACTGCACTGTAGTGCCATTCTTCTGATCTGTGGTCACACACACACACACACACACACACACACACACACACACACTTTCTGATGTGAAATGTAACTTTTAACAGCAGGTTTAATCCTCACTACTCATTGAGTGTATTTGTATATTTTTTTACTAATTACAAATAGAGAAAGAAACCAGAGGGAGAATTAGTGTAAACCAAATTAACAGTGAGCTGGGTGTGTCCGAAATGGGTGTGTCCAATATGGCCATGTCCAGTAAATCAGACTGGGTGACAAAAGCAGCTTTTATTTTAGAGAGAGAACTTGAGTTCCTGCATCCTGCTGATCAGGACTGGCTTAAAGAGGTAGCTTCCTATTTCAGGAGGAACGTAAAGTTTTAGAAACACCAGTGCTAATATCTTCAAAATAATAATAATCATCATCAACATAATAATAATAATAATAATAATAAGAAGAAGAAGAAGCAAAAAGACAATTCTGATTGAAAGTTCTGTGAAAGTGTGAGATCAGGACTCCAACAGGAACTGAAACTCCATTTCCTCCTCTGTGTTTATGGGGATGCAGATACAGGGAGAGATGGAGTTTCTTAGAGCTGAAACCGGTCCATGGGTCCATGGTGCTGTTGAAAAATGTACTGTTCTTGGTTCTGGTCTACTTGAGGGGCGATACTGGTGTCCTCCTCCTCCACGCCAAAATAATGCTCAATTAAATCAAAGGCTTTCTGATAAATCTCCTGATTCTCGTGACTCTGCAGGAACTCGATTTTATCCAAACCTGCAGCACAAAAAAAAAAAAAAAAAAACAAGAGCAACATCTCAGATATGAGCCACAAAAGGGTGAGAGAAGGAAATCACATCAACACGATCACATAAAAGAGACTTTGTTTATACTGGTTGGACCAATAAAGGGTAATTAAGCAAGACAACAATTTTTCACTCCAATAATTTCACGCCAATGTTTGCTTTTTCCCCTACACTCTGCTGTGTCTTGCTCACCACTCCGCGTCCGCGTCTCACTCACACTGTCTCGCTCACTCACCGCTCCGCATCCTCTTCTCATAGTTCCGCGTCTCACTCACTCACCGCTCCACGTCCCCCCTCACTGCTCCGCGTCTGCGCCTCACTCGGTGCTCCGCGTCCTCTTCTCACAGCTCCGCTTCTCACTCACTCACCGCTCCACGTCCCCCCTCACTGCTCCGCGTCTGCGCCTCACTCAGTGCTCCGCGTCCTCTTCTCACAGCTCCGCTTCTCACTCACTCACCGCTCCGCGTACCCCTCACTCACTGCTCCGCATCCACGTCTCCCTCACTCACTTCTCCGCATTCACGGCTCCCTCACTCACTGCTCCGTGTCCCCTCACACACCGCTCCGCATCCTCTTCTCACAGTTCTGCATCTCACTCACTCACCAATCCACATCCCGCTCACTCACTGCTCCGCTTCTCCCTCACTCATTGCTCCCCATCCTCTTCTCACAGCGCCGCGTCTCACTCACTCACAGCTCTGCGTCCCACTCACTCACCAATCCGCGTCCCGCTCACTCACCGCTCCGCGTCCCCCTCACTCACTGCTCTGCATCCGCGTCCCCCTCACTGCTCAGCATCCCACTCACTGCTCCGCGTCCTCTTCTCGCTCACCGCTCCGCATTTGCGTCTCGCTCACTGCTCCGCGTCCTGCTCGCTTACTGCTCCACGTCCCGCTCACTTACTGCTCTGCGTCCCCCTCACACATGACTCCGTGTCTCCCTCACCGCTCTGCATCCTCTTCTCACTCAATCACCGCTCCACGTCAGCGTCTCACTCACCGATCCGCGTCCCCCTCACTGCTCTGCGTCTCACTCACTTGCTGCTCCGTGTCTCACTCACTCACCGCTCTGTGTCAGCGTCTCACTCACTTACCAATCTGCGTCCCGCTCACTCACCACTCCGCGTCTCCCTCACTCACTGCTCTGTTTCCGCATCTCGCTCACTCACTGCTCCGCATCTCATTCACTGCTCTGCATCCGCGTCTCCCTCACACACTGCTCTGTGTCTCACAGCTCTGTGTCTGCGCCTCACTCACCACTCCGCGTCCTCTTCTCACAGCTCCACTTCTCACTCACTCACCGCTACGCGTCCCCCTCACTCACTGCTCCACATCCGTGTCTCACTCACTCACTGCTCTGCGTCAGCGTCTCACTCACCAATCCGCGTCCCGCTCGCTCACCACTCTGCGTCCCCCTCACTCACTTCTCTGCATCCGCGTCTCTCTCACTGCTCCGAATCTCACTCACCACTCCGCATCCTCTTCTTACAGCTCCACTGCACCACGTCCCACTCACTCACCATTCCGCGTCCCACTCACTCACCAGTCCGCGTCCCACTCACTCACCAGTCCGCGTCCCACTCACTCACCAGTCCGCGTCCCACTCACACACAGCTCCGCGTCTCCCTCATTACTGCTCCGAGTCCACGTCTCCCTCACCCACTACTCTGCTTCCGTGTCTCACTCACTGCTCCACTTTCGCGTATCACTCACTGCTCCGCATCTCACTCACTGCTCCGCGTCCCCCTCACACACTGCTCCACGTCTCCCTCATTACTGCTCCGAGTCCACGTCTCCCTCACCCACTACTCTGCTTCCGTGTTTCACTCACTGCTCCACTTTCGCGTATCACTCACTGCTCCGCATCTCACTCACTGCTCCGCGTCCTTCGTCTTGCTCACCGTTCCACGTCCTCTTCTCGCTCACCGCTCCGTGACCCTTTCATCACTCTGCGTCCCGCTCACCGCTCTGCGTCTCCCTTACAACACCGCTCCACGTCGTGCCCACTGTTTCGATTACAGCTCCGCATCCTCCTCACTCACCGCTCCGCATCCTCCTCACTTGCTGCTCCGCGTCTGCGCCTCACTCCCTCCACTGCGTCTCACTCTCTGTGCTGCTTGTTTGGTGTCTCAGATGAGCCGTTGCTCGACTCTCTCTGTTTACCTCAATGTTTATTCATCAGGTGATAATATAAACTCGGGATATTCCCACCGTTGGTTTTTTCTTGAACATTTTTTAATTGACTGTTGTATCTCGTAACCAAAATGTTTCAATACATTAAAAGTCACTTCTTTTTCCTTTGACTAATCCTTTCCATCTGTGCTTGTTCAGGGTTGTACATTTTTCTGTCACTATACACACCTTACATCAACACACTGAACACATCACTAAAATATTTTGTGGAAAAAATACTGTTATTATTGTGTGTGTGTGCATGTGTATACCATAGGCCTCTTCGATCAGGGCACAGTATGGATTAATTCCGGTGCCGTTCTGTTTCGACTCCTGCTCCCCAAGACGCAAGATATTTTCCAGACCATTCAGAGAAACTTGAACAATTTTTGAGTCCATCACCGTCAGCAGGTCACACATAGGTTTAATGCAGTTTAGAGACACCAAATACCTGTCTCATACACGCACACAGCAAAATGAAAAAGATTACTTAAACCTGTCTGTATGTTACTTTAATGTTCTCTATCCAAAGTTTATACAATCTGCAAAGAAAACTGGATGAGGTACTGAATGCACAAGCTGTGTGTGTGCGTGTATGAGAAAGAAAGTAAGTCAATGTTAGTGTGTTGACAAACAGAGGTGTGTGATGAACCTGATTTGTTCCGGTGTTCCCCCGCTGGTGGCATTGGTGATGGCCCATGCTGCTTCCTTCCTGGTGCGAAACTCTGCTTTCTGTAAGGTCTCGATCAGTACGGGGAAAATGTTGGCATCGATCACCGCCTGCATAAAGAAATAAAATGAAGAGCACACTAGCGTCTACTCCCACTAACCCTCCCTCGCTGAAGAGCTACTCTATCATTACACTGCTTCCTGCTGTAATACGAGATATTTACCTGAATCTGGGCTCGGTTTCCTGCTGTGATGTTTGAAACAGTCCAACATGCTTCCTTCTTTATCGACTCTTTAGGACTGCTGAGCAGGTGAAGGAGACACGGTAATGCTGAACAGTTCAGGATCACCTAACACACACACACACACACACACACACACACACACACACACACACACACACACACACACACAAAATCTCATACAGGTACAGTGTCAGGTTTCAGGAAAACCAAAATCCTCATTATAAATAATGCTTTAAAATCTTCTATCACACTATTTTCATACAAGTACAAATAAAATCATACTAATTTATTTGAAATAAAATAACTTTCCCATGACAGATAATTTTTGTGATAAATAACTGTTTTAAAAGAATTTTAGTTGCTGTAGCCTCAGTGAGAATTTATGAAAACTAGAACATTTTTTGTGAAATATAAATTAAATATAAAAATGATTACAAACATCATGTCACTGATTTCTGAAACTGTTTCTCCAACAAAGCAGACGTTCTCTAACATTCATTTGTAAATAAACTGCACCGCACACTTTGCCCTCTTATGCCCTGTTCAGCAGGTGGTGTATATGGGGGGTATTACACCTCTAAACCTGCAGGTACTGCTTGGAGTCAGACTGTAATCACAGTTATAAGAAAAACCTCAGAATATGTGCTATACATGTTGCAGCCCAAATAAATATGTTAATGATCTCATTGCAGTATGTGCTGAATATTAATGAATCATTATAATGTGCACATTAAACATTAACTGTAGAGATATTCAGCCGTCACAACCTGAAGAAAATGAATGTGATGCTGAGTAATGAGGAAAGACACTCCACTCCTTCATGTACCTGAGTCTGAATATCGTCTCCCGTCACGATGTTTCCCACAGCCCTCAACGCAGGAGAAACCACTTTATAATCCCCGTGCCTGCAGAACCACCACAGAACTGCTTCAGAAACACACTACAAAGTCACCCGTAACACTGTGTGTGTGTGTGTGTGTGTGTGTGTGTGTGTGTATGTGTGTCTTACATGAGCAGCTCCACTAATCTGCGACACACTCCTGAGTCTATCACAGCCTGGATTTTCTCATTTGGACCATCAGACAGATAAGAAAGCGCCCAGCATGCATCTGCTAAAACATCTGGATCACTGCTAAACAGCAGTCTGGAGAGGACGCTAAGACACGGAGAAACCTGAGAGAGAGAGAGCGAAAAAAATAATGCGCTGAAAAACAAGACACACGCAGGACATGACACAAAACAGACACACATACACAAGAAAACACACGACACACTCTCTGTCTCGTACCTCATTTTAATCCTTACACTAAACCTTTGGGGTCTTAGGAATGTCAGCGGGGGGTCGCACCTGACAGGGGAACACGTCGCATCCACCGGGATGGTTTGCCTGCTTTGGCCCCCACCTGGCATCCAGCTCTCACCCGTGGCTCTAAGAAGCTATAGCATGCGCAGCGGCCACACCGGCAACGCCTTCAACTGACCGGCAGAACCTGGTGAGGGTAGCTGACGGGTCTCAAACCCTTGGTGAGCTAAGGCATTGCCTACCTAGCATGTGAAGTCTGGACTCGGCGGACTGTCTATCGCACTGTGGTACTTACCACCCTCCTGTACGCCTGTGAAACCTGGACAGTGTATAGAAGACACGCCAAACAGCTCAATCACTTCCACATGAGCTGTCTCAATAGACTCCTCCACATCAGGTGGCAGGACAAGATCCCTGATACAGAAGTCCTGCAAGCCAGCATCCCAAGCATCAACACTCTCCTGAGGAAAGCCCAGATCAGACAGGCAGGACACGTGCAGCGCATGGCAGACAGCCGACTGCCCAAGCAGCTCCTCTATGGCGAACTCTGTGAGGGCAAGCGCACTGTCAGAGGGCAGAAAAAGCGCTACAGGGACTGCCTGAACGTCTCCCACAAAGACTTTGTTGTCAGTGTTGACACCTGAGAGTCACTGGCCAAGAACCAATCAATCTGGTGTGGCAAGACCACAACAATAGCCAGAGCAGCTGAGGAACAGAGATTCTGTGCTGCTGAGAAGTAACATGCCGCACACAAGGCCAGAGCCAGCAACACCTCAAGCATAGCATCTAACCATGTGTGCCCCACATGTTTGTGACTTGTGGGCCCAGATTGGCTTGATAAGCCACCTCTGGACCCACTGACCCTGCCCATCAACCAACTGAGTCATGGTCATCATCGACAACGATGGAAGAACAACACTAAACTGAATGTAAGTAAGAACACACCTTTACGGAGAGTGGTTTATGTTTCTGTGCAGTAACTAAAATGTCTTCTGGGATAGCTGATCCACAGAATTCACCTCCTGATGTGTCCTTGATCATCTGTAGTTGCAAACCTGAGCAGTAGTCTTGCTCTGATTGATGTTCCATGACGTTCTGGAAGTTCATGAGAACACGAGCACACAGAAGAATGCTGTATCAAGAAACATCAGACTTGGATTTGCTCTGGAGCTCTTTTTATGACTCTTGTCTGTAGCAGTTTGACTTTAGGGGCAGTGGTGACCCGGTGGTAGGGTACTGGCTTACTTATCGGAAGGTCAGGGGTTCAAGCCCCACTATCACCAAGTTGTCCCCCCATCCAGCCAACTGGGTCATCAAAGGCCAGACATGTCTCTCACGTTCGTAAGAGTAGGCCATTGGGTTGCCGTCAGAGTGTTTCTATCCTGTGATGGCCTGGGGAGCTGTCAAAGGTGTACTCTGCCTTCGCCAGAGTCGGCTAAGATGGGCATCAGCCTTCCCTTGACCCTAATTAGGATTAAGCGGTTCAGAAAATGAACGCTGAACAATTTGACTTTTGTGATTAATATGATGTGCCCGAATGTGGACTGGTCCATCAAGTTAAAGGAAACATTTTTGGAGGTTCTATAATTTGATAGTGTGTGTATTTTCAGTTTCTGTAACATGGCATGACACCTGATCTGTGATCTTTTTTGTTGTCATGTTTGTAATGTTGCCTGTTGAAGTTAGCACCACTGTTTAACATTTTTACACTGTACCTATTTTTTATGTGGGGGTTTATATAAAACCAGTACTCCATGACACTCATGGGGTGCCATTAGGGTACTAGCAGGTCCTGTTTCATCTGACTCTCACTCCCTTTTTAAGATGAAGCACCCTTCTTTTTGGCTAATATATTGTGCTTGTACACTGATCATTCTGCTTTACACTCATGCTTCTCACTGCTGCTCTAAAGACAATTTATACGCTTTATATAATGTCTCCTGTAGAACTTGTGAGAACACTCATTAATGACACTACTGCCTGATTCACACCTCTTAAAATTCACACACTTTCAATATAAATGTGAGAGGTTGTCTTTTTAAAACTATACAAGGGACCCCTTTAAGTATGTACTTGCATACTATGACTGTCTCATGTGTTGTATAGAGAAAAAGTAGTCCCATCTACACTAGTGAAATCTTTTATTAAATCTGATAGTGTTATCAGAGAAAAATATTGCTCAAATTTTGACCAAGTACAGAGTTCAATTCTCTCCACTGTAATAAAAATAGTAGCTTTTACCTGATAAAATTCTGAATTGCCTTCTGATTACTAACTAATTTTTACTTTTGGAGGGGTATTTTCATACAATCTAGAAAGATGTTCTGTTGCTTGTAGGCTCTATTTGTAATCCAAGTGTCTTTGTCGGGATCCTTTGTTTGGCAAAAAAAAATGTCTTCTCCGGAAGGTAGACACATGTGGAGTACAGAAGTGTTTTTTTCCGATATTAACTGCTTTTTCTAAAGCAGCATAGTACTGTATAGCAGTAAAATATAATTGGGTTTGGATGTTATAAGCAGTAAAATAATTATCGTAAAATATAATTGGGAATGGATGTGAAATACTTTCTGTACAGAGTTTCACATCAGCTTGATAAGCATGTCCGTCAAAACATGCATTCTCTGGAAAACCACAATCATTGTCACTGATGCTATTGTTACTGCAGTTAATTATATATACAACTATTGTTGCGGGAAACCTGTCAGATAATGTTTTTAGTGATCTTTTATTCTTAATGCTGTGAATTACATAGAATTCTGATACTCTACAAGCAGATGTACTTATTCTAGAGACCCTGTACCTGTTATACTTTCACCAAGTGTAATTTAGACAGCATTATACCTGTACCTCTGATACTTCCCACAAAATATTCTAGCCTCATAAGGTGCTGACTGGTAACAAGAAACCACAAAAACTAGGAGTTTTATTTTTGAGCTACTGTGAACTCAAAAGGTAAAGCCTGATTGTGAAACAACCCATATACATTTAATATCACATATGCATAAAAAAAAAGAATCAGCACTCCACAAGACACGCGGAACAGCAAGTGTGTGTATGTGTACCTTGCTGAAGTCTGGTGGAGGGTTTTTACCTCTGCACAGATTGGATAAAGCCCACACAGCGTTCCGAGTGGTGGTGAGACGGTTAGATTTCGCAAGTAACCTGCAGAAAACACACACACACACACACACACACACACACACAGAACTAAATACAGGTCTTTTAAGTGTGAAGTCACAGTTCAGTTTAACAGTATTACATGCTGTATATTAATAAAGCGTGCTGGTGAAGGTGTGAGAGTGTCACTAATCACACTCACTGCTGTAGTGAAGGAAGTATTCCACAGTTCAAGACAAAGTCTCTACATTCTGCGTTATCTCCTGCAATGTTCCCAAGTGCCCACACAGCCTGTATATATACACACACACACACACACACACACACACACGTTTTCTATTAACATAAACTGTTCTTCATGACCTTAAACTTTAAAATACACAACAATTCACATGCACACACATACACCATACCTTTAGACATCTGAAACTGATCCACCAACAATTTAAACAGAAACTGAGCAAGGTGGGTGTTGTACGTTTACAAACATAACAACTGGTATAAAAAAATACAATACTTTTTTTTAATAACAAAAAAAAAAAAAAAAATAAAAAAAAAAAATAAACTTTCCACTGAAATGTATAACCCCTTAATCCACAGCATGTGACTGATAACCCAGACCTTTCCGCGTTCCACATGTGTAGACCGCATCTCTCCTCTGCCCTTAGACTTTGTACCGCTACCCCACAGGGCAGTGTTTTAAGTCCCCAAATTTATAAACTTTACACACACACACACACACACACACACACACACACACACACACACACAGAAGACTACACCAGCTTTTAATCATGGCTGAATCTGCCACCACGGCTCACTATCATCAAACTCTGTACAGTTACAGTTTTCATTATCAAACTACATCTCAGAACATCAGCTCTTTCTCAACAAGCTTCCACCAGTCAAGCTAATCTAGCCCAAACTTGCTAATGCTAATTCTCACCTGCTCCTGCACATCCTCATACTCAGAGTTGAGCAGCTCTATGAAAATAGGAACAGCTCCTGTTTCGATCACCACTTTCGTGTGCAGAAATGTTCCAGAGGCAATGTTGGTCAAGGCCCAGGCTGCTTCGAACTAACAGAGACAAACGCACAGACACACAAAAAAAGATTAACCAATAACTTGTGAACACACATACTGAGAAACCCTCATGCTAACCTTAATGCTAATGCTAACCCTGAGCAATTTAAATTTCTGTGTGCAGAGTTGATGCTCCTCACCTGCAGGGTGCAGTTATCACTCTTCTTCAGAAACTCTACAAACCTGCTCACTACACCGGGTGTGGCGATGACCTCATCAATGGGCGGGTTGGGTTCTGCACATAGTAGAAGCAGTAATGAGTTCATTTGACCACAAAAACACACAACAAAAATTAATCAGGGTACAAACAGCAGATATCTGGGTTACAGGTAATAAATGGGTTAAAGATTTTTCCACCTTTGGAAAGTAACTTCCTGAATTTCTGCGTGGCGAGGAGATGCTGTTCCACGTCTTCAGAAAACATCATCTGTACCATGTCCGGAGTTATAACTGCATCCTGCATGAGACAAAAACACCATTACTTTCACCCCGGTGATTAAACCTGCACCCATTAAACAGGAGCGATGAAACACCCTCACATACTCCACTGGTCAGGTTAACTCGCAACATTGTGGCTTTGGTTGGATCTAGTGGTGAGTGGTTTGGGACACACCCCATGAGTGCAATACAGAATTAGTAGCATGAGATTTCTGGAACAGGAGCTGAGAGTGACTCACTGAGGACATAGGCACGGTGGAGCTGATGTCCGGGTCCTGGATGGGACACTCAAGCATGGACTCGTCACACGGTGGTGCACACACATTCCTCCTCTTAAACAGCTGCACACAGGAAACAATTCAACAGCCGTGTCTCGACAAATATAAAAATATATTATATTATAAATACGCACACACACACACACCCACATACATACACACACACACACACATATATAAATATATACACACACACAGCCATTTGTACACCATTAACAAAGTGGTAAATAATTTAGAATATTAATTATTTTGAGATATTTGATTTGATTTATCATAAATAGCTCCATAGTTTAATATATTTCTTCTGCTTCTGAATCATATGAATATGTACATAATTTGTAAGGAATAATACTGTAGTTTATCATAAAGAAGACAACGGCTCTATGTATCTGTGTTTGGTAATTGATATGTAGTCAACATAATCAATTAGGGGCAGGTTATGTTAGAGACACTTGTACACGATATACAAAGCGGTAAATAATTAAAATATTGATTATTTTGAGATATTTTTGTTTTTACCCGAAAGGTCATAAGCAGTTCAATAGTTTAATTAATATTGTTTCCTTAAAAGTCTTAAGGACTTCCGCTTTTGTATTGGCTATGAGACGCATGTGTATTAGTTTCATGAGAACTGTGGAACCGAGTGAGCATACTAGTTTTTGACCGTGTTAAAACGGTTTCCCAGAATAACGCTTGTTTGTTTGCATATTTTTTCTTGTCCAAAGAAGAAAGTTTTCAGTAAATGTTGAAACAAAGGTCACAGCTTGTGGATTTTTATTTAGACACGTCAACTATGTGCTCAAGCTCCATAGTAGAAGTGCAGGAAGTGGAGAGAGCCACACTAACATTGGTCAAAAACTATGTTCGTTGAGAGAACGACACACATGAATGGACACCTCGACAGGAGGAGAAAAGGATTATAAAGGAAAGTTTACACTTACCAAGGATAAAACAAGCCAGAAGTGCTTTTGACTTGGACAAGCCAAGACATGAGTAATGAGGATTTTTGTTTCTAGTTCCTTCACAAGTGGGAGCTGCATTTAGGTGAATGTGAAGCTGTCACAATCAAGCTGCGGTTGTCATCTCTAAGAATGCACTTTAAGTTAAAGGTCTTAAACAGAAATATAGTAGAAGAGCAATAAGCTGTCACTCCAAAGAAAAGAGGACAGTTTATATGCATTAAAACTTAGATTATTTATATCATAAATAATGGAAAGTGCCACAGACGACCAGAAGATGGAGCCAAAGCCCACAACAAAGGCTGTAGAAATATGAAAACGAGAGAAAAGACAAGTTATCTCAGCTTACTTGTAAAAGAAAGGAGATTGAAATCCTAAAGAAAGACAGAGCTGATGCTGAAGTAATTGAAGAAGAGGCAGTATTTATCTTTGGCAAGTTTTATGGGCAATTTAAAGAGCTTAACGCTGAACTATTCCTTCTTCTTGTAGACGAAGACAGAGATGATGATCAGGACAACTGGTATAGGCCCAAATGTGAGGAAATAAAAAACTTTGTTCAGGAAACAGAGGATTGGATCGACAGGGTCATGAGACATCCTGAAGAAGAAATTAACAATAGCGATGATGGTGTACAGCCAAATAATAGGATTTTAGAGGTCATCAGTCACTCAAAACAAAGGGAGGAAAACTAGCTCAGTGTTCAGTAGCAGATCACAAGAATTCAACACAAGCTCTGCTCGACTACAGCTTTAGGCAAAAAGTGAAGAACTGTAAACATGTGCCACTTTCTTAAAGAAAAAAACAAGGTATAGAGAAGGAAGAGGTACGTACATTGTTTATATTGTAAATATAATAAACGTGAATCCACTGTGTACTCGTATGCAACTTTATTAGCAGATTCCTCGTAACATTGCGCCAACAAACAACATGAGTATAACAAACAAACAAAGTCTCAAGTAACATCCTCTCTGCCCCCTAAATAAATTATAAAAAAATTCACGTGGAAAAATAAATAAATGACAAGAACCAGCAATTCCACATTTCTTTCTCGATTATCTAACAACAAAAACACAACATTTTCTTTTTTATTATTTAACACTCTTTTTCCCTACCCCCCACCCCCCTCTCTGTATTTTGCAGAGGTACGTGATCCTGATCCTCCTGATCCATCTGCTTTGTGAGTCCTGTGGTCTGTCCTGGTGGACATGAGTGGTAAATAATTTTGAGATTTTTTTTTTTTTTTTTTACCCAAAAGGCCATAAGCAGTTCTATAGTTTAATATAATGTATCCTTAAAAGTCTTAAGGACTTCCGCTATGAGACACATATGTATAAGTTTTGTGAGAACTATGGAACCAGGTAAGCATACTAGTTTTTGACTATGTTAAACTTGTTTCCCAGAATAATGCTTTTTTTTTTTTTTGTTTGCACATTTTGTCTTATCCAAGGAAGAAAGTCTTCATTAAATGTTGAGCCGAAGGTCACAGCCTGTGGATTGTTATTTACACGTGTCAACTACATGCTCGGGCTCTACAGTAAAAGAGGGATCGTGCAGGAAGTGGACTGAGCCACACTTTCATACAAATATGTATATATGTATGTGGAACAGTGCTCAATACGTCGAAGAAGAGCTAAATATATTGTATGTGGGAAAAATATTAGTACTACAATTTCATCCCGACAAGCCTGTTTCGTGGTTGCCCCTCATCAGGGGATTTATTAAGAACATTCTTTTA
>JAQMYF010000009.1:58777-85374 GCA_030014195.1 Neosilurus mollespiculum
TTTCTTAGGGGATTTTGCCTGATTCTGATGTGGTGTTGATGGGATCAGACCTTTGAGACCAGCTGCTCTCTCAGAATCGTTTTGTGATTAACTGCAACTTGGAATAAACTTTTTGCCTTTTCCTCATCATGCTGTGCTGAAATTTTAATTTGATTAAGTATTTTTGAGTGATTAGAGTATCATACAGTGTAAGTTAAATTACAACTAAGTTAGCAAAGAAGGACCAGAACCTCCACCCGGCGTATATCCACTCGGAGAAGGCTCTGAGTTCCGACACTGGCTGGGGATTCTGCTCTTCTCTGAGGTTCATCTTTTCTCAGTTCAAAGAAGAGAAACCTGAGCAGGAATCCCGGAAACCTTTAGTAACGCATTAAGACGCACAGGCACAGACACAGGCCCACTGCAGGAATCGTAAAGCCTGTTGATGGTAATGTAGTGGTAGAGAAATGCTGGGACATGAATAGTTATGCAAATGATAGCATCAAAAAGGGGGGAAAATTATTCCAGGCAAGAAAAGGCCAGAATGCAGGCTTGGGATGAGGTGGGCACCAAGAAAGAAAAAAGAAAGAAAGACAGAAAGAAAGAAAGAAAGACTTCATTTACAAACAGTCGGTACAGCCTGTATCGTGCATGTTGCAGAAATTATCCATTTGTGTATTCATTCATTGATTTATTAATTTGATTGATTGATTGATTGATTGATTGATTGATTGATGGATTGCTTGATTGATTGATTGATTGATTGATTGATTGATTGATTGATTGATTGATTGCCGAGCAAACAGTCAGCTCCTATCTTTCTTTTACAGCATGGGAAAAGAGTGCACCGCTCCTGGAAGTACTGCAATACCAGGTCGATGCGTGAAGTGGATGGAGCAAGCCACTATTCCATCTTCCTGCGGCAAAAATCCATTTAATATATGGTCCCTAGGTAGGGAATGTATCAGATTTTAAACTAATAAGAACAGATTATTTATTTTGAAAAAATGTTTATTGTCACATTTCCCATTCCTTTACATCATCATTCAAACCAAATAAAAAAAAGTCTGTGCATTACACTATTAATTAGGAATAAATTAAATAAAATAAAATTACTTTTTTATAATGCAATGATTACCATTAAAAGAATCATCTGAATTAAATTACAATAATAAATAAACTAAAATAAAATGAATAAAGTTAAAAGGCACCAGAATATTCAACCAGTCCTGTCTAAAAGGTCTCTGTTCTGTACGACAGGGCTGACCCCTTTTCAAATAGCTCCATCAAACTCCCCCAAATGGAAACACAAGGCTGTCGCTTCTGGGCCCCAGTGGAGATCCCCTCCTTTTACCTGCTGCTCCAGCCAGTTGTTGTCGGGGTACATCTACAGAAAATCAGGGTCAGTGGTGGCAGGAAAACTCCCTGCATGTGACCCCGGCCCCCTCCTCGGAGTGCGGCATGGCGGAGTACGGCATACCCCTGCAGCGTAGATCTCACCAACTGCTGCATCGCATGCAGGGATGCCGTCACCTGCTTCCCCACCAGCAGGTTATGGGAGGTCCACAGGGCGCTTTTAACACTGTTAAGTGAGGGGGAGCCTGGTAAATTCAGCATCTGGTAGGTTTTTGATGCCCTGGCCCACCCCGCTAACCGGTAGTCTCGTGGTTGGACATCCCCCCCCCCGGTAGGCTCAAGCATTCTAGCGGGCCGGTAAAGGCCCACAGGTCCCTTGCCACTCTGCATTCTCAGAGCATGTGCCGCATGGTTTCAGGCCGGAGGGCATATCGAGTTTGCTGCCATACCCCTGGAGTGCATCACTGCCCTGACCAGGAGGATCTCAGGGGCCGCCATCCACGACAAGTGCTTGTGCCTATTCTGGAGAGCCGAATGGGTTGCCTTCTGCTAAACTCTTTTGGCCTCACATAGTGTGAGGCCTGGCACTGGGCTCACTTCCTCCCGATCCTGCACAAGATAGAAAATTTCCTTTCGGTTACATAACACCGACACATCTTCTTTTTCTAGATATTTTACTAAAAACCTTTCAATAAAAACATGTTCTTTAGGTTGTTTAAAGGCAACTGGTCTCCATAGGTCCGGTTTTAAAATCCTCAATTTTCTTAAGTAAGAACCCATCCAGAGCCTAGCCATGGCAGTTGTCTTGTTGTCTCTGGACGGGTTCGTCGTGTACTTGAGATGTAGTGCTGTAAAAATTGAACCTAAAAATAGATGGGGGTCTGGGAGGCCCTTGCCTCCATTCTCCGGCCGTTTCTATACTGTCTCCCTCTTTGGCCTCTCCCACTTGGACCCCCACAGGAAGTAAAACACCGTTGAGACCTAAAAGAAAATATCGTGGGGGACTAAAACAGAACACAAGAGTAAAAGCAGAGGTAAAATCACTGTTTTAATTATTAAAATTTTACCTTCTAACGTCAATTGTCTCAGTCCCCAAAAACCCAGGCATTGCCTAACTTTCCCTAACACGTCCATCCAGTTTCCCTGGCCACCACCCTCTTCATCAAATTTGAGTCCTAAAATCTTTGTCTTTTTCTTTAAGATCCACGTCCAGGTCCAAGTCCAGCTGCGATGTCACCCATTGGTCCATAAAGCTGGGCCTCGGACTTGCTCCTATTGAGCTTAGCACCCGAGGCCCTTCCATACCAGTCAGTCAAGTCGAGTGCCCTTTGAACTGATACAGTGTCCGAACATAAAAGCGTAACGTCGTCCATATACAGGGTGCAGGTCGTCGTCAGTCCACCTGGCAAGTCTAGTCCATTCATCCATTTATCCTTACTCAAGATCTGTGCAAGTGGCTCAATGCATTCCCCAAACAGGAGCGGAGATAACGGGCATCCCTGGCGGACACCAGAAAGCACATTGATCTCTCCTGTGAGATGCCCACTTACCAATACTTTACTGCTTATGTCCTTATACAGCAGTTCCACTCACTTTAGGAACCTCCCTGAAAAACCCATCTTTTGCAGTACCTGAAACAGGTACTGGTGCAAGACCCGATCGAAAGCTTTTTCGAAATCTAAATTTAAACTTTCAACCGAATATTTCTGTCTCTCGCGAAACAGATGGCGTCTCAGACCAGCACTAGGCTGTCCGTGATCTTCCTCCCAGGCACAGCACAAACTTGATCCGGGTGGATCAAGCCCTCTAAAACCGTTGACATTCGTCTTGATAAAATTTTACTAAAAAGTTTTCAATCCAGATTCAAAAGAGATATTGGTTTCTTAGGTCAGTCTTTTCTCCTTTCTTGTAAAGCAAGGAAACTATCCCAATTCTAAAAGAGTTTGGAAGATGGTCCATTTTTTTCAAATTCCCTAAAAACAGATAAAAATGTCATTAGCTAAAATGTCCCAAAAAGACAGATAAAATTCCACAGGGAGCCCATCCTCTCCTGAAACCTTACCTTTTTTTAAAACCTTTAAGACATTCCCATATTTTTAAGGGATTAAAATCTTTAGCTAAAACATCTTGACCGACTAATGTTTTATCCAAAAAACCCACAACTTCTTCCATAACTTCCTGTTGCACCGTTTTCTTTCCATACAAGCTTATTATTGATAAAATTCCTTAATAAGTTTCAAGATCCCCTCTGTTTTCTTTTTCTCTCTTCCTTCTTATTTTAATTCCGTCATTCCTCCTCCCCTCGCCATAATCTTTTTAAAAAAGTAACACGTGCACTTTTCTCCTTCCTTCTCCTGTTCCTTACTTCTCACAATAAAACCCTTACTTTGTATTTCTGATAAAACAGACATTTCCTCTTTTTCTTCTTTAATTTCTGAACTAAAATCTAGACTGCATTTTGAAAGATTAAAATACCACTGCAGTCGTTTTTGCAGCCCCATCATATGTCTCCTATCTGCCTGTCTGTTTTTTTTCCCTTACACTTTTAAAAAAAACTTCTGGTCCTGTGTTTAACCATCTCCCACCACTGTGCACGTGAGTCAAATAAATCTTGAAGGGTCTGCCACAAGCTGTACTGCTCCCTATAGGCCCTCACCACCTCCTTGTCCTGCAACAGGGAGCAGTTCAGCCTTCACAACCCTCCCCCCCCTGTCAATGTGCAGTTCCAAATACCATCCTCATCAAGAACCTTCATAGGTGGGTTTTTTACCATGCAAAATCTCCCCAGCCATGTCCAAATATCCTCTCCAGTCACTGTTTCATTAAACATCCTGACAATCACCACTTTATGCGAATTATCAGTCAGTTTTTCCACAGTGAACATGGAGAACTGGTATTTTACCCTTTCGAAACGTAGCCAGAAATCTCTCAGCAGGCAAGCAGAACGGGAGCTAACATCAAAACCTTTAATCCCAGGCAGAGTGAGTAAACAGTTCAGGTCTTCGGGTTTGAACTGGAAAGAGTTCTGAATTAGCTTCCTGGGGAAATCCAACAATCCAACCAAGACATCCCCAGGAGCTTCCCCTCCAGTTCTTTAAAGCTAAAGCGCATGCTGTGGTGCCTCCTCATGCCGGCACGAGCAGTCGACGTGATGGAGCCACCAACAGCCAAAGTTGTTTAAAGATAAATAAAAGAAAATTATTTTGCACTTACCTGTTCAAAGTTGAAGTCTTTCTTCAAGGCTTGATGGAAAAATACCTGAAGGAATAGAAAACAACAGTCAAAAACAAGAAAAAGCACAATTTTCTCTCAAAATAGAAATGATCCAAGACACAAAGGCAGGGATCTTGGCCATTCAAGAGTCGCCCCCCCCGATCAAATATAGTAACTGATAAGAACCGATTTTTTTTTAATAAACACTTTTTCACAGTACAGAAAGTAAAAACAACCAACCAATACATCCCACCACCAAATAAACTTTCAGTAACTTTGAGTCCATTCTCTGGAATAAATGTCCATTCAAATCAAAAGAAAAATCCAGTTTAACAGAGAAATCAAACACCCAGCACACCCATTACAACAGATGCCCTGCCAGCCCCCCCACACCAAATTTCCCACATCAATACCCATTCCCCCAAACAATTACCCACCTCCAACCCCCTCCCCACACATCACCCCACAACAAATTCCCCACATCAAAGCACATTCCCCACATCGACCCCTCCCCCCACCAGTCCCTCTCCCCCATCCCCAACCTAGTCCGACACCCGGCCCCTACTCCAAAAATCTCTATCTTTATGGTATTGTACCATCTATGGTACTGTGTCTTAATCTTTTTTACAACCACCCAAATTTTCAGTACTCTATTTACACGTGCCTTTATCCTTTTCCCTTTATTCCACTTTAAACCCTTAAGGCACTCTCCCCCTGACTAATTCCCCTCTAAAGGCCTCCCCCGCCCACTGCATGCAGAGTAAAGTCACCAGGGCTAAACTCACCAGTTCACCCACCCCCATCCCCATACTCACCACCTTCTCCAACCTAGCCCTAAAGACCCCAAAGGCTCCCTCCAGGCTTACTCTCGGGGCCAGACTTCTGAGGCACTCACACCTCCTGCCCCACAAGACACACTTCGCCACAGAGATGGCTTGCCACAAGGGCTTCGCCACCTCCGGTTTCATGCGTCCTAACCCAGTGCCATACAGGACCAGGTCGTGGTGCACAACCTCTCCCCTTTTGCAGCCCACCACCTTGACACACACCTCCAGAACTGTGCTGCCAAGGGACACGACCACAGGGCATGCTCCATGGTTTCTTTTCCTTCACACCCCATTGGACACATGGGCGTGCAGCTGATGTCGTGCCTGTGCAAGCACTCCCTGACCAGAAGGCGCCCAAGCACTCCCAGCCAGTGCAGATCTTTACTGGGGCTGTCCTGCCACTTGGGCTGTATGGCTGCCCAGTCAACCCCTAGCATCCTAGGGGAAGGCACTCTCACCAGCTTGGCACTGGAGTCTCTCCACCTCTTATAGAGCAGCCTGTGGTCTAGCACAAGACTGTCCACCAGGCACCACGGCTGATCCCGCACAAACTTCGCAGTCTTGCGATAGCGCTGGGGGGTTGGTCAGTTGACCAAGGCGCCGTCCCACTCCAGGGGACCACTGCATGCAGAGTAAAGTCCAACCAGAACCTTGCGAGCAGGGTTGCAGCATGATCCTCTACCCCTCCGACCAACCTCGCCAAAAGGCGATGTATAATGCGGTGATCTTGAGGAGCACGCGTGCCACTCCTCTTCCACCCCTCTCCCTTTCCATGTACATCCTGGTTCAGGCAACCTAGTCGCTCCTCCCGCCCCAAATGAACACAAAGATGGCCCTTTCGAGCCGCCTCCCCGTTACAAAAGGGACTGGGAAGACGTATGCCAGATGGTTCAGGCTGGCGAGCAGGTCCGTGCCTAATACCAGCACCCTTCCAGAAAGGGAGAGGGCTCTTCCTCCCCACTTCTCCTCCTTTGCCCTTACTTTGGCCAATGCTGCATCCCAGTTCTTCTGGGCGCTCCCTTCCCTCCAGAAGGTAACGCCCAGATTCTTGAGACCGCCTGGGCTCAAAGTACACCTTTCCCGGCACATCCGACCTTCCGGCCCACGCTCCGGTATACAAGGTGGCGGACTTGCTGCGGTTGCCATGGGCCCCGGTGGCCTGTGAAAAAGCCTCCAGCACCCTTACCACTGCACGGAAATCTCAGTCGCAGCCCAGAAACAGTGTTGCATTATCCACATACACTTGATCCTTACCCCCTTTGCCCTCGGGACATGAAGTCCCTTGAAGGCAGGCTCCCTCCTGAGCGCCTCGATATGGGTCTCAAGATAGAGAACATACAGCAATGGTGAAAGAGGGCATCCCTGTCTTACTCCACCTTGCTGCTTGATCGACTCGGAACTGTGCCCATTGATTACGACTCGGCTGGCTGCCCCCCTATATAGCAGGCGCACTATAGCCATGAACCCTGATCTGCAGCTCATATGCTCCAGTACCTGGAACAGGAAGGCATGCAACACCCGATCGAATGCCTTTTCCTGGTCCAAGCTTAGCATTGCCAAAGGCACCCGGCGTTGCTCGGCCAATGCTATCACGTCTTGGACTAACGCCAGGTTCATGCTACCCATGCCCGGGCTCACCACAGGTCTGATCTGGGTGTATCGCCACCGCCATGACCTTTCGCAGGTGGAGCACAAGGAGCTTAGCCAAGATCTTGTAGTAGACCGTCAACAGTGTGATCGGCCTCCAATTAGCCAAGTCGGTTCGTTCCCCCTTCTTGTGCAAAAGGGTGATGTACCCCACGCTCGCAGACGGAGGAAGGTGCTCCCTAACCATTACCTCTCTATACACCCCCATCAAGTCTGGACCGACCAGCATCCAAAATGTGCGGTAAAACTCGACTGGTATGCCATCTCCACCGGGAGCTACACCAGTCTTCAGTGTAAGCATGGCTGCCTCGACCTCCTCTAGGGAGATCGAGCCTTCCAATGCTGCTGCGCTGTCTCCCTCTATGCCCTCTAGAAATCCCTGTGCCAGGTTCTGCCTCAAAGGCCTGGCCCCAAAGAGCTCACTATAAAAGGCCTTTGCCATCCCCAGCATCCCCTCCACTGAGTTCTCCATTCTCAAGCACCCCCTGAGGCCTTCGATGAACGACCCCCGCTGTCTCTTTCTGACCTGGTCAAAAAGGAAGCGTGTTGGCCGTTCATCTTGCTCAAGTTTCTTCCTCTTTACTTGTATAAGGTGGCCCCGCGTCTTTGCCTCATAATTGGCTCTGAGAGCTTCGCTGGTTTGGCCTTGGTCTCCACTGTGCCAGGCCACGGTCAATTCACTGGCCCACCTTTCAACCTCCTCCTTCTCCCTCTAGACCCCACCATCGGCAAAGCGCGGCCACCCTCCCCGTGAGGTCCTCTCACCACTCTGCCTGTGTGGTGTACAGCAACGCCAACCTACGTAGAGGTGGCGGACTATCCCACGAAAGGCAGGGTCCTTTAGGACTGAAACGTTAAGTTTCCACCTCCCTCTACCTCTTTTTCCTCCTTCTATCTGGATGCTTCCCACCACCAGGCAGTGATCAGAGGCCCAGAAAGGCCTCAGGTGACACCCCTGCACCGTCACCCCTTGTCCCACCAACAGGAGGTTCAGCCACGAGGAGTCTCCCCTTGAGTTTCCCCGAGTGTGACCTGCTCCCTGTGGCGTAACCACTCTATACAAATCACAGAGGACTGCTCCTTCCACAACCTGGGCCAACTCCCTACCCTCCTGTCTGTCTATATCAACATTAAAATCCCCCCCGACCAGGAGCAGCCTATTAGTGCAGAAGAGGGGCTCCAGGGCCTTGAAAAAACCACTCCTCTGCCCCACCCTTGGGGAAGCATAGACCCCGATGGCCCTATATGGCACTCCTCTCCAGGTCCCATCTACACATAAGACCCTCCCTGCCACAACTGAATCCACTAAATCAATCCCCCAATCAAAAGATTTAAACAGGATACCCACTTCATCCCCCTTCCCGTCCCTAACCCCCCAGACCAAAGGTCCCCCCTCTCCATCCCCTCGAAAACTCCCTCCCCTCCCTGTCCGAACTCAAATGACACTCTTGAACAAACAAAATATCAAAATCAATTAAACGCAAATTTTCAAACACTGCAGCCCTTTTTAAGGGCTGCTTGATTCCCTGCACTTTTAATGTTCCCACTTTTAACTTAGCCATCAGTCTTGTTTCGTGCCCTGTTCAGTCCTGCATCCCCTCCTCGCACTTGTTTTTGCCTCTGTGCCCGCACCTGTGTCCACCACTCTTTCTCTCCCACCCCCTCTGTTAAGTTTCTTTCCCTTGATTCCTCTTCCCCCTTCCCTTTCTTTTGGGCTCCTTTCTCCATCTGCTAATCCACCTCCTTGCTTTGTCCCTTCTTTTTGTCTACCTGGCTTCTCTTTACTTCCCTTACCTCGTCCTTAGAGTCTGCTAGCCTGGTCTGCCGGATGAGGATGGGCTCTGACTCCTCCTTGCCCTCAACCTCCCCCAGCTCTCCTAAAAACTCCATTGAGGACCACTCAGACCTCCAATCTCCATCTGCTCCGTGAAGAGGCTTGCGAAGGTTCCCCCTTTTGCGGGCAGTTGTGGTACATGTGCTTGCCGCTTCCGCAGAGACTGCAGGTCTTGGGAGCCCCACAATCTGCTGCCATGTGGTCTTCAGCTCCACAGTGGCAGCACCTCCGCCCAGTGCACACCTCTTTAGTATGGCCCAAGGCTCCGCACCATCGGCAATAGAGGGGCTGCCTGGGGTAAAAGAGAAACCTACTGTGTGGCCCAATGGTAAAGCTCCCCAGAGGGTGCCGCAGACCTCCTTTTGCAGAAGGGTCTGCTCTGAGCCTTGTGATGAACTTCCTCTTTCTGCTCCAGATACCAAAACGGCCTCTGACCCTCTCTCCAGCAGACACAGACTCTCAGTACCTTGAGAGAAATGCTCTGATGGCCTTGTCTGCCACGAATGGGTTGTACAGATGCACTGTAATTGGTACCTCATCCAGCCCATGGCGAAGACCATGCAGCACCTCTTCCTCAGCCCACTGGAAGCACTACCCAAAAAAGTCTGTGCAGTCCTTATATAAGGAGAACGTGACGTCAAGAAGCCCAGAAGAAATGAAATCCTGTAGACAAAAGATCTTTGGCTGGATCCTGCACAGGTCTCGAAGCAGCCATAGAACAATCCAGTCCCACCCGAATCTCTTCTTCTCCTCCACTGTTGCCTTCGTTTTCAGCTTGACTCTCACTGTATGCCATAGTCGTGCCATCCTGGCCGGCTGGTGTTTGCCTTCTCTCTCCATTGCTCTTAGAGATCTTAGCCAACAGGACGAGAAGCGATGACCCGAGAACTGGCCGAGCCCGGGGAGCGCCTCATAGACGTACTCAGAGAAACAGACGGTAAGTGCATGCTATTTCTATTGTCAAAGCCGAGGACAGGACGAGCTTGATGTTAGCAAAGCCTTCCAAAAGCGACAGGACTCCTCAACGCTCCTTTCCCCAGAAACCTTTAGTAATGCACTAAGACACACAGACACAGGCCCACTGCTGGAATCGTAAAGCCTGTTGATGGTAACGTAGTGGTAGAGAAATGCTGGGAGATGAATAGTTCTGCAAATGATAGCATCGAATGGGGAAAAAAGAGTGGGGAAAAAAGAAAAGGGGTGGGGAAAAAAGGAGCATATTCCAGGCAAGGAAAGGTCAGAATGCAGGCTTGGGATGAGGTGGGCACCAAGAAAGAAAGAAAGACAGAAAGACAGAAAGACAGAAAAAAAGAAAGAAAGAAAAAGAGAAAGAGAAAGACTTCATTTCCAAACAGTTGGTAAAGCCTGTATCGTGCTCATTGCAGAAATGATCCATTTGTGTATTTATTTATTGATTGATTGATTTATTAATTCGATTGATTGATTGATTGATTGCCGAGCAAACAGTCAGCTCCTTCTTTTACAGCATGGGAAAAGAGTGCACCGCTCCTGGAAGTACTGCAATACCAGGTCGATGCATGGAGTGGACGGAGCAAGCCCCTATTCCATTTCCCTGTGGCAAAAATCCATTTAATATATGGTCCCTAGGTAGAAGATGTATCAGATATTAAACTGATAAAACAGATTTTTTTTTTTTAATAAACATTTTTCCACAGTACAGAAACACCAGGCAACTAATTCATCCCACCACCAATAACTATCCCCTGGAAAAAATGTCAAATCAAATCAAAAAAAAAAAAAATCTAATTAAACAGACAAAAAACCTCATTAAATCAAACACCCAGCAAACCCCTTACAACAGATTTCTCACAAGCCCCCCACACACCAAATTCCCCACATCGCTACCCCTTTTCCTTAAACAATTCCCCACGTCAAACCCCCTCCCCAAACAAAACCCCACATTAATGCACATTCTCCACATCAACCCATCCCCCCATCATACCCCCTCCCCCATCCACAACCTAGTCCCACACCCGGCACCTACCCCAAAATTCTGTACCCCCCCCCCCTTTTATTTTTGTGGCCACCAGGGTTACCCTACGGTTGACCCTCCTGTAAACCCGCTACCCGTAACACCCCCCCACCCCTACATTCACTATTTCTTCCACCCCCTCTTCCCTGACAACCACCCTCCACCACCTTGTCTTGAAGATCCTGAAGGCCTCCTGGTCCACTCTTGGGGCCAGGCTCCTAAGGCAGTCACACCTTATGCCCCACCAGATGCACTTTGCCACCGTGACCACTTGCCACAAAGGTTTCGTTGTCTCGGGTTTCATGCGCCCTAACCAGGTGCCATACAGGACTAGGTCGCGGTGCAACACCCCCCCCCCCCGACTTTTGAGGCCCGCCATCTCAACACCCTCCTCCAGTACCGTGCTGTTTGGGGACATGACCACAATGCATAGTCGTGCGACAGATTCCATGCCGGTACAGCTGTTCCCTGACCGGGAGCCACCCTAGCGACCCCAGCCAGTGCAGATCTTTACTGCCGCCTTTTAGTCACTTGGGCTGTAAGGCTGCCCAGTCTATACCTGGTGCACAAGGAGGAAGCACACTTATGAGCTCAGCACAAGCATCCCTCTACCTCTTGTATAACTCCCTGTGGTCCAACACGACCCCACACAAACTCCGCAGCTTTCTGATGCAGGAAGTGGTCGGTTGACCAGGGCCCCGTCCCTCTCCAGGGAATTGCTGCCCGTAAGGCAACGCCCATGCAGAACCTTGCGAGCAGACTTGCGGCATGCCTCTCTCCGCCCCTGACCAGCATCGCAATGAAGGCGATGTATATCGCGTTGATCTTTAGGGGGAAGCATGCCAACCCCCCTCCTCCCTTCTCTCTCTCCAAATACATCCTAGCGCGGCATACCTGCTCGCTCCTCCTGCCCCAAATGAACGAGAAGACAGCTCTCTTGAGCCGCCTCCCTGCCACAAAAGGGACTGGGAAGACATAGTCAAGATGGTTCACACTTGCAAGCAGGCCTGCGCTGGAGACTACCACCTGTCCTGAAAGAGAGAGGTCCCTACCTCCCCACTTTTCTGCCCTTGCCCTGACCTTGGCCAGGGCTTGGTCCCAATTCCTCTCACACAGAGAAAAACCCTATGGCACATCTGTCCATCTCGCCCATGCTCCCACGTATAAGGTGGCAGACTTGCTGTGGTTGACTCAAGCCCTGGTGGCCTCTGAAAAGGTCTCCAGCACTTTTGCCACCACTGGATTGTTTCCCTTGCTGCCCAGGAATAATGTAGTATCGTCTGCATACACAGCCACCTTAACCGTAGCCCCCGTCGATCCAGGGACATGTAGCCCTTTGAAGGCAGGTTCTCTCCTCAGCGCCTCTATGACAGGCTCGAGGTACAACACGTATAGCATTGACGATAGCGGACAACCCTGCCTTACCCCTCCTCATTGCTGGACCAAGTCGGACTGATGTCCGTTGATCCTGACCCAGCTAGCTGCACCCTTGTACAGCAGACGCACCATAGCTATGAACCCTGGCCCGCAGCCTAGTCGCTTCAACACCTGGAACATGAAGGCATGCGACACCTGGTCGAACACCTTCTCTTGGTCCAGACTTAGCACGGCTAGAGGTACCCGACATTGCTCGGCACATGCTATTATATCACGGACCAGTGCCAAGCTCATGCCACACGTGCGTCCCGACACCGCACATGTTGGTCTGGGCATACTGCCTTGGCCATCACCTTCCACAGGCGCAGCACGAGGAGCTTAGCCAAAATCTTATAATTAGCAGTCAATAGAGTGATTGGCCTCCAGTTTGCTAGATCTGCTCTGTCTCACTTCTTGGGCAGTAAGGCAATGTGGCCCACCTTTGCAGCTGAGGGCAGCTGCTCTCTTGCCGTCGCCTCTCTGTACACCCCCATTACAATTGGGCCAACTAGCAACCAAAAAGTACAGCACCACTCTACTGGCAAGCCATCTCTGCCAGTAGCTACACCAGTCTTCAATGACAGCATGGCTGCCTCGACCTCCTCCAGGGAGATCTGGCCTTCCAGTGCTTCTGCGCTGTCCCATGCTAGCCGGCCCTCTACAACCTCTAAGAAGCACCGTGCTGACTCATTCCTTATGGGCCTGGCCCCAAAGAGATCCCTAGAGAAAGTCATTGCTACGTCTAACATCCCCTTTGCGGATGGTTCTATGCTAGCATGCCCCCTGAGGCCCTCGATGTGAGACCCCCGCTGCTGCTTCCTGACCAAGTCAAAAAATAGTGCGTTGGTTGCTGATCCAGCTCATGGCCCTTCCTCCCTGCTTGTACAATGTGGCCACATACCTTTGCCTCAGAGTGAGACTGGACGGCAGCACTGGCCTCCCTGATCTGGCCCTGGTCACCTTCATGCCAGGCCTCGATCAGGTCCTTGGCCCATTCCTCAACCTCTTTTCTACTCCTCCTTGCCCTCTCCTGGCCCCATCACTGGCAAAGGGTAGCCACCCTCCCCTTAAGCTCCTCCCACCACTCTGCCTGTGTGGTGTACAGCATCCTTAACTTCCTCCACCCAACATAGAGGTGGTGGAAAACCCTACAATCTAGGATCTACATCCTGGAGATCTACCACACTAAAAAAGTCCCACAGGCCTGCTCCCCCTATTATTGCGGCAAGCTCCCTGCCCTCCTGCCCCTCAATGTCAACATTGAAATCTCCCCCCCACCAGGAGCTGCCGGTTATGCAATAAAGGGGCTCAAAAGACTTAAAAATCCCCTTTTCTGTCCCACTGTTGGGGGGGCATATACCCCTATAGCAGTAGAACTAACCCCTCTCCATTTTCCATCCACACAAATAACCTCCCCGGCACAACTGAAACCACTAAATCCACCTCCCAATCATACGCTTTAAATAAAATCCCAAACCCATCCCCCTTTCCCTCCCCCACACTGAAGGCCCCTTTTCCCACCCCCTCGCAAATTCATTCCCATCCAAACTTGAAACTAAATGGCATTCCTGCACAAATAAAATGTCCTAATCAATTAAACTTAAACTTTCACAAACTGCAGCCCATGTCACGGGCTGCCTAATACTCCTAACATTTAGGGTCCCCACCTTTAAACTCCCCATCAAGTTTTTTCAGTTCTGCTTGGCCCACTTTCTCTCCCCCCTGAATGTTTCTGTCTTCTTGTGAGGACTTCAGTCCACCCCTCATCCTCCCCCACTCCCTCCTCTGACTCCTTTGCCCCTACTACCCCTCCCTCCTTTTTCAGACACTCGACCCCTTGCTCATCCTTCCTTTTCCTCCTTTCCTGGCTCTCCCGCTTCAGCCTCTCCTCCATCCTCGACCTCTTGGCCCCTCTTACCTCTGCTTTGCTATCTGCCAAAAAGTTTTGTGAGATCGGGATGGGCTCAGGTTCCTTCTCTCTCTCCATCTCCTCCATCTCCCCTGAGAATTCCATTGAGGACCAGTCCACTGTTGGGGTGGGGGGGGGGGTCCTCAATGCCCCCCCGAGCATCCCAGCTAAGTGGACTCCAGCTGGACTGGCTTGTACCTGCTGCTAACTCCTGGTTCCAGGAATTTGCCACCTCCTGTTCTGCCCGCTCGCTGTTGACCACTGCCGCCTGGGTTTCCGTGCCGGGCCTCTCTTCCCCTGCTCCATCAATGCTCCTGGGGGGGGCTTGCTGTTCTCCCGGTGGTACCTCTCCTGGTGGTACCTCTCCCGGGGCCTACTCTAACTCCTTCTGCTTGTCTCCTCGAGGAGCCTCCAGCACGTCCATCTCCTCTGAGAAAAGGCTTGTGAAGGTGTGATCATTTGTTGGACAGCTCTGGAAGAGGTGCTCCTCGCTCCCACACAGGCTGCACATCTTGGGTACTCCACATTCTTCAGCTCCACAGCAACAGCATCTCTGCCCCATGCACCCATCCTTGGTGTGGCCCAGAGCTCCCCACCGCCGGCAGTAAAGTGGCTGCCTGGGGTAGAAGAGGAACCCATGATGTGGCCCAATGGAAAAACTGCCCGGGGGTTGATGCAGACCTCCTTCCGTTGATGTATCTGCTTTTATCCGCACCATGAACCTCCTCTTCCCGCTCCATATCCCGAATCGGCCACGGATCTTTTCACCAGCAGACGCCGATGAGCAATACCTCAAGAGGAAGGCCCTGATGACGTCGTCTGCCACGAAAGGGTTGAAGAGGTGCACGGTGATGGGCACCTTGTCTATCGCAAACAGGGGCACCAGTCACAGACCACGCAGCACCTCTTTCCCTGAATGCCAGGAGCAATCCTCAAAGAAGGACGTGCAGTCCTTGAAGGAGGCAAAGGTCAGATCCAGAAAGCCTGACGACCCAAAACTCTGCAGGCAGAAGATCTTCAATGGAGGAAGCTTACACAGGTCCCGCAGCAGTCTCAGCACAATCCAGTCCCATCCGAACCTTTTCCTCACATTTGCAGCAGCATCTGGCTTGACCTCCACCCAGACAATATATCGTAGCCACACCACCTTGGGGGGCCGTGTTTCGCCCTCTCTCTCCATTGCTCTTTTGAGATTAGCCAAGAGGCCGAGAAGCGATGACCAGAGAACTGGCCGGGCCCGAGGAGCGCTTCGTAGATGTACTCGGAGAAACAGATGGTAAGTGCCGAGGACAGGACGAGCTTGGTGTTAGCAAAGCCTTCCAAAACTGACAGGACTTCTCAATACTCCTCTCCACGGAAACCTTTAGTAATGCACTATGATGCACAGGCACAGACACAGGCCCACAGAAAAAAAGAAAGAAAGAAAGAAAGAAAGACAGACAGACAGACAGCCTGTATCGTGCTTGTTGCAAAAATGATCCATTTGTGTATTTATTGATTGATTTATTAATTTGACCGATTGATTTATTGATTGATTAATTGCCGAGCAAACAGTCAGCTCTTATCTTTTTTTTACAGCATGGGAAAAGAGTGCTTTGCTCCCGGAAGTACTGCAATACCAGGTCGATGCGTGGAGTGGACGGAGCAAGCCCCTATTCCATCTCCCTGCGGAAAAAATCTTTTTAATATATGGTTCCCGGGTAGGAGACGTATCAGATATTAACCGATAAGAACAGATTTTTTTTATTAAACACTTTTCCACAATACAAAGAACACACTTCCGAACAATCCAATCAAACCCACCACCATTTATACTTCCCAACTTAAAGTTCATCTCAAAAGTCCAACCAACTCAAGGCAAACAGTAAACAGAAAATCAACATTATTCTTTTTTCCACTTTAAACGCCCCTGTTTTCAATTCCATATACACGTGCCTTTTCCCCCCTCTTTTTGCATTACAAACAAAAAACCTTCTAGGCACCTCTCCCCACAACAGATTTCCCTCAACAAGCCCCCTTCCCCTCTACTAATTCCCCATTACAAGCCCCCCCCTTTCCCACCCGCCTCCTCCCCACACCAAACCTCCCAACCAAAAAACTCTCCCCCTTCCCAAGCAAATCCCCACTCATTGCCCCCCACCCAGTCCCATCCCAAATTAAATGTCCAAGGGGTTCCCCCCCTCCATTTTATCCCCGTGGCCACCAAAGGCACCCCACGGCTGTCCCTCCTATAAACCCCCCACCTTTGGCGCCCCCTACTCCTACGCTCACTATCTCCCCTGCCGCTCCATCCATGCTCACTACCTTTCGTCATCTAGCCCTAAAGACGCTGAAGGCCCCCTCCAAGTAAACTCCCGGAGCCAGATTCCTTAGGCACTCACACCTCCCACCCCACAAGACACACTTTGCCACTGAGACGACTTGCCACAAGGGCTTCACCGCCTCGAGCTTCATGCGCCCTAACCTGGTACCATATAGGACCAGGTCACGGTGCAAGACCTCCCCACCCTTCGAGGCCCACCACCTCGACACGCACCTCCAGAACCGGGCAGCCTGTGGACATGACCACAGGGCATGCTCTACGGTCTCCTCACCTCCACACCCTGTTGGGCACAGGGGCGTATGGCTTATACCGTGCCGGTACAGACGCTCCCTGACCGGCAGGCATCCTAGCGCCCCCAGCCAGTGCAGGTCTTTACTGGCGCCATCCAGCCATTTGGGCTGCAAAGCTACCCTGTCTATACCTGGCACCCGAGAAGGGGGGACACTCACGAGTTCAGTGCAAGCATCCCTTCACTTCTTGTAGGGCTCCCTGTGGTCTAGCACAATGCCATCCACCAGGCACCACGGGTGGTCCCACACAAACTCTGCAGCTCTTTGATAGTGCGGGGGGGGGCGATCGGTTGACCAGGGCCCCGTCCCCCTCCAGGGAATTGCTGCCCGCAAAGAGAAGCCCAGCCAAAACCTCGCCAGCAGGTTTGCAGCATCACCTTATACCCCTTTGACCAATCTCGCCAAGAAGGCTATGAACAAAGCAATGATCTTCAGGGGGAAGCACACCACCCCCCTTCCACCTCTCTCCTTTTCCATATACATTCTAGAGCGAGCCACCTGCTCGCTCCTCCCGCCCCAAATTAATGAGAAGACGACTCGTTCAAGCCACCTTCCCGTTACGAACAGGACAGGAAAGACATATGCCAGGTAGTTTAAGCCAGCAAGCAGGTCCGTGCTCGTTACCAGCACCCGCCCTGAAAGAGAGAGGTCCCATTCCCCCCACCTTTCCACCTTTGCCCTGAACTTGGATAGGGCTTGGTCCCAATTCTTCTGAGCACTACCCTCCCTCCAGAAGGTTACTCCCAGAATCTTGAGACCACCCTGACAGAGAGAAAATCACTCCATCCCTCCCATGCTCCCACATATTAGGCTGAGGACTTACTGCGGTTGATGCGGGCCCCAGTGGCCTCCAAGAAGGCCCCCAGAACTCCCGCCACCACCCGAAAGTCCCCCTCGCTGCTCAGGAACAGTGTCGCATCATCTACATACACTGCAGCCTTGATCCTTGACCCCTTTGCTCCTGGGATGTGCAGTTTTTTGAAGGCAGGCTCCCTCCCCACTGCCTCGATGAGGGGCTCGAGGTACAACACAAAGCATGGGCGAGAGCGGACACCCTTGTCTCACCCCTCCTTGTTGCTCAACCAATTCTAACAGATGTCCATTGATTATGACCCGGCTGCACCTTCGTACAGCAGGCGCACCATGGCCATGAACCCTGGACCTCAGCCTAATCGCTTCAGCACCTGGAACAGGAAAGCGTGCGACACCCGGTCGAACGCTTTCTCCTGGTCCAGGCTAAGCACAGCCAGAGGCCCCCGGCGTTGCTCAGCCCATGCTATTGCAGCGCGGACCAGCGCTAGATTCATGCTGCATGTGCGCCCTGGCACACCACAGGTTTGGTCTGGGTGTACTGTCGCTGCTATCACCTTTCTCAGGTGCAGCACGAGGAGCTTAGTCAAGATCCTATAATCGGCTGTAAGCAGAGTGATTGGTCTCCAGTTTGCCAAATCAGCTTTGTCTCTCTTATTGTGAAAGAGGGTGATATACCCTTGCGGATGGGGGCAGCTGCTTTTTAACCATTGCCTCTCTATACACCTCTGTTAGATCCAGACCGACAGCATCAAAAACTTGTGGTACCACTTGACTGGCAAGCCATTTCCACCGGGATCTATACCAGCTTTCAGCGTGAGCATGGCTGCCTCGATCTCCTCTAGGGAGATCTGGCCATCCAATGCTGCTTCACCTACCCCTAAATAGCCGGCCCTCAATAACCCCTAGGAAACCCAATGCCAGATCCTGCCTAATGGGTCTGGCCCCAAAGAGGTCTTCGTAGAAGGCCCTTGCTGCCTCTGCCATCCCCTCTGGCGACACTTCCATTCCAGCATGCCCCCTGAGGTCAATGAACAACCCTCACTGCCGTCTCCTGACCAAATAAAAAAAATAGCGCGTCAGCCGTTCATCCTCCTCATATTTCCTCCTCCCAGCTTGTGTAAAAGCCTTTACCTCATAGTTGGATCGGAGGGCCTCGCTGGCCTCCCTGATCTGGGCCTGGTCCCCTTCATGCTAGGCCTCGGCCAAATCACTAGCCCATTTCCTAACTTCCTCCCTACACCTTTTCGCTATCTCCTGACCCCACCATCGGCAAAGTGTAGCCACCCTCCCCTTGAGGTCCTCCCACCACTCTGCCTGCGTGGCATACAGCATCCTTAGCCTTCTCCAGCCCATGTAAAGGTGGTGGAAGATCCTACAAAACTCAGGATCCTTCAAGATCAAACAATTGAGTTTCCACCACCCCTCCCCCTCCCTCCGCCCTCCACCAGGATGCTGCCTACCAACAAACAGTGGTCGGAGGTCCAGAAAGGCCCCAGGAGGTACCCCTGCACCCTTACCCTCTCCTCGACTAACAAGAAGTCCAGCCATGAGGCATACCCTCTCGAATTTCGCCATGTGTGGCCAGCTACCTGAGGTTCCACTGCCCTATATAAATCCCTCAGGTCTGCCCCTTCCACCATCTGTGCCAATTCTCTCTCCTCCTGGCCCTCAAAGTCCACATTAAAGTCCCCCCCCCCACCAGGAGCAACCTGTTGGTATAAAGGAGGGGCTCCAAATACCTAAAAAATCCCTCCTCTACCCTGCCCTTGGAGGGGCATAAACCCCTACAACTCTAAGGGCCACCCCTCTCCACCTCCCATCCACACATACCACCCTCCCCGGCACCACTGAAGAAACCACCTCGATTTCAAAATCAAAAGATTTGAACAAACTTCTTCTACTCAGGCAACCTCAGTCTTCCGGACAGTCCCTCTTCCCCTTCCCCCAGCTGATTTCTGTCTCTTTGCTAGGACTTGTGTCCATCCTTCCTCCTCGCCCCCACCCTCCTCACCCCCACCCTCCACTTGTAGATGCCTTTCACATACTGACTCCTCCTTCTCCCCTTCCCCCTGACCGTCTGCCCCCCTCCTGTTTTTCCCCACTTTATTAATTCCAGATTCCCACCTCCCCTCCACCCTTGATTTCTTGGCCTCCCCTACCTCCGCCTCATTCTCTGCTGCCCTAGTCTTTAGGATGAAGAGAAGCTCTGGCTCTTGCTCCCCCTCCAAATCGCCCAGGCCGCCAAAGAACTTCATGGACGACCAATCCACCGGAGGGCTGGGGAGGCTGTCAGCTCCACTCAGCCTCCTTCCCAGCTCAGCAGCGTCCAGACGGTGTGCCCAGTACCTGGAAACAGCTCCTGGCTCCCATGCCCTGCAACTTCTTGTACCTCCTGCTCCATCACCTCTTCCTCTGCTGTCTGGGTGCCTGCTCTGGGCCTCCCTTCCTGCTCTTCTGCTGTTTCCTCCGTGGAAGTCTGCCGTTCAACTGGGGCTTCATCCCCTGTGGCTGGCGCGGTTTCCCTTTGCTCACCTCCATGTAGGACCTCTGGCTCCGCCCTCTCCTCTGCAAAGGTCTTGGGAGTTCCACACTCCGCAGTAACATGGTCCTTGGCCCCACATCAATGGCACCTCCGTCCAGTACACACCTCCTTTGTGTTGCCCAAGGCCCCACACCACCAGCAGTAGAGAGGTTGCCCAAGGTAGTAGAGGAAGCCATGATGCAGCCTGATCAAAAAGCTGCCTGGGGGGTGATGCAGACCTCCTTCAGTCGAAGGGTCTGCTTTCAGACGCACCATGAACTTCCTCTTCCCATTCTATATGCCGAAGCAGTCCCGGATCCTCTCTCCAGCAGAAACGGATTGGCAGTAGCGGAGGAGGAAAGCCCTGATGACGTCATCGGCCACAAACGGGTTATAAAGGTGGACCATGATGGGCACCTCGTCCATCGCGAAAAGGGGCACCAGGCGGAGACCACGCAGCACTTCCTCTTCGGCACGCTGGGAGCAGTCCTGGAAGAAAGATGTGCAGTCTTTAAAAGAGGCGAAAGTCACATCAAAGAACCCAGAGAACCTGAAGAACAATATTTATTATTAAACACTTTTCCACCATACAGAAAAACCAACCAACCAATGCATCCCACCACCAAATAACTTTTCAAACTTAAAGTCCATCTCCTAGGACAACTAAACTCTAAATCAAAAAAAAAAAAAATAACACATATGAAACCCCTGAACCTAAATCCAACCAACCAAATAAAATATTACTCAACCCAAACATCTTTATTTATGTAACTGTATTTTCTTTTTTACAATCACCCACCTTTTCAGGGCTCTATTTACACATGCCTTATCCTTTTTCCTTCATTTCACTTTAAACCCTCAAGGCACCCGCCTCCTGACTAATTCCCCACAAAAGGCCTCCCCTGCCCCCACATGCCCCCCACAACAAATTCCCCACAAGTTCCCCTGCCGACACAAAATCCCTCACAACAAATTCCCCACAAACATACCCCCCTCCCCACAACAAATTCCCAACAACAAAATTCTCTCCACCAGACCCCCGCCCCATTCCCAACCCAATCCCACAAAAATTCCTTCCTCCCTTTTATTGCTGCGGCCACCAAGGGAGGCCCATGGCTGTCCCTCCTGTGAACTCCCCTCCCTCTGCACCCCCTACCCCTACACTCACCAGCTCACCCTCCCCCCTTCCCCATCTTGCCCTAAAGACCCCAAAGGCTCCCTCCAGGCTTACTCTTAGGGCCAGACTTCTGAGGCACTCACACCTGCCCCACAAGACACACTTCACCACAGAGAGAGCTTGCCGCAAGGGCTTCGCCACCTCCGGTTTCATGCATCCTAACCCAGTGCCATACAGGATCAGGTCTCGGTGCACAACCTTCCCCCCTTTTGTGGCCCACCACCTCGACACGCACCTCCAGAACTGTGCTGCCAGGGGACACGACCACAGGGCATGCTCCATGGTTTCTTTGCCTCCACACCCTGTTGGACACATGGGTGTGCGGTTGATGCAGTGCCTGTGCAAGCACTCCCTGAACAGAAGGCGCCCAAGCGCTCCCAGCCAGTCCATATCTTTGCTGGCGCCATCTAGCCATTTCGGCTGTATGGCTGCCCAATCTATCCACGGCATTTTAAACAGTGGCACACCCACCAGCTCAGCCCGTGCATCCCTCCACTTTCTGTAGAGCTGCCTATGGTCAAGGATTGTCCCATCCACCAGGCACCATGGCTGGTCTCGTACAAAGTCCACGACCATGCGGTAGTGGGGGGGGCGGTCGGCCGTCCAGGGCCTCATTCCTCTCCATTGGACCACTGCCCGCAAGGTAAACCCAAGCCAGAACCTCGCTAGCAGCCTTGCGGCATGCCCCTTTGCCCCTCTGACCACCCTCGCCAAAAAGGCGATATATATATATCCCAGTGGTCTTGAGGGGGAAGCATGCCACTTTTCTCTTCCACCCCTCTCCCTCTCCATGTACATAAGAACACGGGCCACCTGCTCACGCCTCCCACCCCAGATGTACGTGAAGACTGCTCTTTCGAGCTGCCTTCCCGTAACAAATGGGACCGAATAGACGTATGCCAGATGGTTTAGGCTGGAAAGTAGGTCCGTGTTCACTACCAACACTCTCCCGGACAGGGAGAGGTCTCTCCCGCACCATTTCTCTACCTTCCCTCTCACCCTCCCCAAGAGCAGGTCCCAATTTTTCTGGGCAGTACCCTCTCTCCAGAAGGTAACACCCAAGACCTTGAGATCACACTGGCACAGGGAGAACCCCTCCGGTACATCAGACCTTCCAACCCATGCTCCGGCATACAAGACGGCTGACTTGCTGCAATTTACCCGGGCTCCTGTTGCCAACGAGAAGGTCTCCAGAACCCTTGCCACCTCACGGAAATCTTTGTTGCAGCCCAAAAAAGTGTAGCATCGTCCGCGTACACTGCCGTCTTGATCCTGACCCCATCTGCTCCCAGGACGTGGAGCCCTTGAAAAGCGGGCTCTGTCCTGAGAGCCTCGATGAGGCACATCACGTACAGCAGGGGCAAGAGGGGGCACCCTTGTCTGACCCCTCCCCGCTGCTCGATCAACCCAGAATGGTACCCATTTATCGTGACTCAGCTGGCCGCTCCACTGTACAACAGGCGCACCAGAGCCATGAACTCAGGTTCGCAGCCCATGCGTTCCAGTACCTGGAACAGGAAGTCGTGCGACACTGTCGAATGCCTTCTTCTGGTCCAGGCTCAGCACGGCCAGAGGCACCCGGCGTTGCTCAGCCCATGCCAACGCATCTCTGACTAGCACTAAGTTCATGCTACACATAGGCCTGGTTACACCACATGTCTGGTCTGGGTGCACCGCTGCAGCTATCACCTTCCGCTTAATCTTATAGTCGACCGTCAACAACGTGATCGGCCCCCAATTCGCCAAGTCCTCTCTCTCCTCTTTTTTGTGTAGCAGGACAACGTACCCCACCCTGGCGGACGGGGGAAGCTGCCCCGCGGACAGGCTCTCCCTATACACGCCCATCAAGTCCGGGCCTAACAGCATCCAAAAGGTGCGATAGAATTCGACCGGCAGCCCATCCCCGCCAGGAGCTACGCCAGTCTTCAGTGAACACATGGCTGTCTCGATCTCCTCTAAGGATATCAGGCCCTCCAGCGCCGCTGCTCTGCTGCCCGCTAGCCGGCCCTCCACTCTCTCCAAAAACCCCTGCGCCAGATCCTTCCTTAGGGGACTGACTCCAAAGAGCTTTCCATAAAGGTCCTTGGCTATCCCCATCATCCCCCTCACTGAAGTTTGGGTGCCTGACATGAACGACCCCCACTGCCTCCTCCTGACCCTGTCGAAAAAAAGAGGCACGTTGGTCGCTCATCCTCCTCAAACTTTTTTCTCTCTGCCTGAATCAGGTGGCCATGTGCCCTCACCTCAAAGTGGGCCCTCAAAGCCCTACTGGCCTTCCTGATCTGTTCCTGGTCTCGAAGGGAACAGGCTTCAGTCAGATCCTCGGACCACTTGTTCACCTCCTCCCTCTCCCTCCTCGCCTTTTCCTGCCCCCACCAGCGACAGAACGCGGCCACCCTCTTCTTGAGGCCCTCCCACCATTCTGCCCTTATGGTGTACAGCATCCTGAGCATTTGCCAACCCTGGTAGAGGTGCCAGAAGGCTTCCCGAAAGGCAGGATCCTTCAGTACCATAACATTCATCTTCCACCTACCCCTTCCCCTTGCCCTACCTTCCACCCGGATGCTGCCCACCACTATGCAGTGGTCAGAGGCGCAAAAGGGCCTCAGGATACATCCCAGCACCTCCAGCCTCTTCCCCACTCACAGGAGGTCCAGCCGCGCATTTCTCCCCCTGGAATTTTGTCAGGTGTACCCCGGCGCCTGTGGCTCTACTGCCCAACATAAGTCCTTTAGACCTGCCCCGTTGACAATTTGCAATAATTCCCCTCCCTCCTGCCCCTCTATATTGGTGGTAAAATCTCCTCCCATCAACAAAAGCCTGTTTGCATAAAGAAGGGGCTCCAAACATTTGAAGAACCCCCTCCTCGCTACCGCTCTAGGATGCACATACACCACTATAGCCCTAAATCCCCTCCCTTGCCACCTCCCGTCCACACACAACCCCCGTCCTGGCACCACTGAGATGCTTTGCTCCACCTCCCACTCAAACGATTTAAAAATTACCCCTACCCCATCCCCCTTCCCTTCCCCCAAACTCCAAACTCAAGTGACATTCTTGCAAAAATAACACATCAAATTCTTCAGAACTTAAACACTTAAACACATCCATTCGTTTCCCCAACATTTTAATCCCTCCTACATTTAAAGTCCCTACCTTGATACTAGCCATTTCAGTTTTCATTCTTTCCCCATTCCACTACACTCCTCCCCCCTCCTTGCTTCTGCCTCTTTGTCAGGACTTGGGTCCACCCTTCCTCCCCCCCTTCTCCTTTGTTCCCTTTCCCACCTTTTTTGTTCCCTTCCCCCATGTCCCTCTCCGTGTTCTTTGTTGTCGTCGCCTGCCCCCCCCCCGTGGCACTTTTTCTTCCTTTTTTGATTTTTTTAATTCTCTTACCTCCCTCCCCCTTCCGAGGCCCTGGACAGCTGGAAAACACGCCGGCTCTGGCTCTCTCTCCATCTCCTCCTCCTCCAGCTCTCCCAAAAACTCCATTGATGACCAGTCCACCGGGGGGGAGAGAGGCCCCCCCCATGCCTCCCAGCTCTGCCCAGCTGAACGGGGTCCATGTGGGCTGGTTGGAGCTGGATGTGAGCTCCTGACTCCGCGGGTTCTCGGCCTCCTGCTCCGTCTGCTCCTCAGCTGCTACCTGCTCCTCACCAGACCTTTTTGTTTCCTCCTCCACATTCTTTTCCACCAGTGGCTTTTGCTTTTCCTGGGCTGCCTCCTCCCCAGTTGGATCCATGTCACCCTGCTCACCTCCATGAGGGGCCTCGGGGTCTCCGTCCTCCTTTGTGAACAGGCTCGCAAAAGTGCGCTGTCTGGAGGGGCAGCTGCGGAAGAGATGGTCCTTGCTTCCACAGAGACCACAAGCCTTGGGCTCTCCACATTCCACCACAATGTGTTCCTCGGCTCCACAGTGGCGACACCTCCGACCTGTACAGGCCTGCTTTACATGTCCCAAGGCTCCACACCTCCGACAGTAGAGGGGCTGCCCGGGGTAGTGCAGAAAGCCTCTGTGTGGCACAATGGAGAAGGTTCCAGGTGGTGACACATTCCTTCCCCTGCTGCTGGGTCTGTGTTTTATGTTTGCTATGAAGCGCCTTTTGCCATTCCAGATGCCGAAAGGACCCCTCAGCTTCTGTCCTGTCCACACTGTTTCACAATACTGCAGCAGAAATGACCTCACCACCTCATCCACCATGAACCGGTTGTAAATGTGGACCGTGATGGGGACCTCGTCCATGGCAAAGAGGGGTATCAGCTGTACGCCGCGCAGCGCTTCCTCACCCACTCGCTGGGAACATTCTCCAAAAAACTCTGCACAGTCATTGAACACGGAGAAGGTAATATCCAAAAACTCGACAAAGCAAAGTCTTGAATGCAAAATATCTTTTCTGGTTGGATCTTACATAAGTCCTTCACCATCAGATAGCAGCTAAACTTTTTCTGGTCCTCCTCTGTTGCTTCCTTTCTCAGCTCTACTCGCACCGTGTTTTTGAGTTGTGCCATCCTGGCCAGCTGGGGAGTCCGCTCCTCTCTCAGGTTCATCGCTTACAGCATTATTGAAGCGAAACCTTTTTTTTTTTAATTACAAAACACTCTTCACTCACACTACACCACACACTTCACACATAGAAACCCACCACCATCTTGCTCTACATTAACAGTTCATAATCTTTAATTTGTAGCACAAATCCCCAAAACAAAAGGCTTTTTACAAATTATGCCCTGTCCCCCACAAAGGAGAACGCAAAGAAAAACCCTTTCCCCAACCAAGTCCCCACCACTTGAAGGCTGTTTGCCTATTTTTTCCCCACAAAAGAGAACATAAAAGAAAAGTCCTTCCCCACCCCAGTCCCCAACCAAGTCCCCACAATTTTCCCACATTTTCCCCAAACTTTTCCCCACCCATTCCCCAAATGTTCACCTTTTGGGGAGCCCGTTCCCCCAAAAACAAGAGACATAAAACCCCCTTAATAATGTACTTTTTTCCCCCTTCCCTCCCTGGTTTCCTTGTGGCCACCAAGGGCGCCCCACGGCTGTACCCCCTGTAAAGCCATCCTCCTCCACATCCCGTGCAATTACCCTCACCAATTCCTCCGCCCCCCCTTCCCAATTTCACAACTTTTTCCCACCTCGCCCTGAAGATGGCCAAAGCCCCCCCCGTATTCACCCTCAGGACATGGCTCCTCAGGCACTCGCACCTCCTACCCCACAGGACACCTTTCGCCACTGAGATTGCTGTTTACATGGGCCTCGCCACCTCCGGTTGCCGGCTTCCCACCCCGGTCCCGTACAG
>JAQMYF010000009.1:85474-95861 GCA_030014195.1 Neosilurus mollespiculum
AATTGTGAGTACATTGTACACCAATAGAAATAAGAGTATCTCTATCGTAACAAATGCACTCCATGCTGATGAATTTGCCGGTTCCATGAATTAAAAATTTATTAAAAAAAAAAAAAAAAAAAACAAAGAAAAAAGTGTAGGAGCAGTCGCGACGGCGGCCGACTTCGACAGCGCCGGAAGTAGAGATCTAAATATGGTATGAGATTGATCTGCTTTGTGATGCTACATCAGCAACAGTCATCACAAAACTCATAAGACATTTCTTTCATTCATAAGACATTCAAAGTTAGTGCTTTAAATACTTTTCCATACACTGAGATTTTACTCATGATACGAGTAGCCCGGAATATCCTCAATCTATTGGGTTTGCTTAGAAGGCTGTTCGCAGTGCAAAGCAGCTCATAGAAAAATCTCATAGAGATGTAAGTGATGTCTTTTTTAATCAGTTAAATCTCAGAAATGTACCACATGATGCAAAACTTGGATCTTCTGCACAAAGACTGCTGTCAAGGCAAACATGCACCACTTTGCCAGTCTCAAGAAGGCTGCTTGAACTAGAAGTCTGCAAGTCACTAGAGGTAAAGGCTCAGCTTCTCAAAAAGACTTACACAGAAATTGTGCTATGACAGATCAAGCCAACCACTTCAACCTTTGATGGATGAAGTTGTGAGAATGCAGACCCCTCAAGGCTTCAGCTGAACAGGCATGGTACAGGAGGTTTAGAAGGAGCCCAGATTCTCTCTGGGATCCTCAGATTATTTATATATGACAGCACTTGCAGCTGCAGCATCTCATGCCTGTGTTTGGTGACTATTTATTTATTTAATTAATTAAAAAAACAATTTTGAATTTGGGTCAAGCCACTTTTTATTATTTCCCTTCTATTCACGCTACTGAATGTACTATCTCATCTGGAATTTATCTACTGCAGCAGCATTTCTACTTTAGAGGAAATAAAATTGTTTTCATCTTCATGAATATTTGTGTCCTTTTATGGGGATTTAGGTGTGTTCAACTATACTAATTAGAGCATGCACTAGCATGCACTTTGAACTTACAATGAGATTCACCAACCTAAGAACACAGCTGTTAATAAATCCAAGGCTTATGTTCACTTCATGAATCCCACATAGATTTTTCTTACTAATATTTTCAAGAACAAATTTATGAAAAATCTTAAGAAGATATTAACGAATGAGGCCCAATGCTATTCATGCGGCAAACCAAAATACAAATGACCAATGACTACATGCTATACTAAAATCCTTGAAGGAGTGTGAACTTACTTTGTATTCTAGAAAATTTGAATTTAACATGGATTGCTTAGTCTCTTCTAGACACTCAGAACAGAGATCAAGCAAACATGTAGAACAGGAAGCTGGAAATCGCTTCAGAGGGAAGCTTTTTAGGTCCTATTTGCAATAGCAACAGATTCATCTCAGGATTTTCAACTCTGGCAGAACCATCAAAATGAGAAAAAATATACGACATCTGCACCAGTGAGTAATGAATTATGTGTAGCTGGCCCCATTGATCTGAGGGGCACTGAAATAGTGCTGCTAAAGACTTCACAGGCAACAGTACTCACACTTGCACATGAGCAACATTTAGGAATTGTAGGAACCACACAACATCTGAGAAGCAACAAAATGGTGGTGGGGGCATAAATAAGGCAACAGAAGGAAACTGCCAAGCTGTCATGGATCATGAATGGATGCATCACAACCATTAAAACTGACACCATTACCAGATCCAATCCACCTTTATTTATAAAGCACTTTAAAAGAAACAACACCGGTTAATGCACTGAAAAATTTGCTATCTAATCAAGATTTAAAATCTTGTCTCCAGCCAAAAGAGATCTGGTTTTGGGAATAATATACTTTATAAGAATAGAATCTGTAAAATGATTAATATTGTTTTAAGAATATTTTTCTTGATTATAGTTTGTATCCTCTTAAATCAGTCAAAAATTATCTGCCAGTGCAGTAAGATAATTACACATAGTAAGTAATTAATAAGAATATTAAATAAATAATATATTATAATATAAATTAATTTAATTAATTTAAAATATAAAATAATATAATATATATTATATAAAAATGATATAAAATATTATTCGAACAGTAGTCATACTAAGTGTAATGCACTGCACACAAACTATAATAAAAAAATAATTCTTACAACAATAACAATTTTACACATTCTGTTCTTACATAGTATATTATTTAATTACAGAGAATTTTTGGCTGCAGATTTGATTTTAAATCTTGATTAGATAGCAAATTTTTGCAGTGTACAAAGTGCTGTACAAAAGACTGAAACATAAATCAATTAAATACATAAAAAACAATATATAAATATATACAGAAATAAGAAACCATAAAACAAAAATAGATAAAATCTTCAGGAGGTCCCAAAGGCCAGGGTGAAGAAATGTGTTAAACCCTTATTAGTCAACAGAAACCGAGATTAGGACTTTGCTTTTGATTCTAGTTCCACTAAAAGTTCCTTTCTCATTGTTTGAGTTTTTCCCTGCAAACATCACCTTTGAGCTGATCATCAGATGGACCATGGCAAGATTATAGCATTAGAGTGCTCAATTTTAGTTGTGGTTGATTACTCAACATCGTTCATTTTCTGAACCATTTAATCCTAATTTGGGTCGCAGGGAGGCTGGCACCCATCTCAGTCGACTGTGGGTGAGGGCAGAGTACACCCTGGACAGCGCGCCTTGCCATCGCAGGGCAGAAACACGCTGACGGTAACTCAATGACCCTACTCTTTACGAACGACAGCAATGGTTCTTTTACATCACCACAGACAGTGAGAGACATGGCTGGCCTTTGATAACCCAGTTAGCTGCACTGGGGGGACTGCAGTGACAACCCGGTGATACTGGAGCTTGACCCCCCCGACCTTCGTGTCAGTAAGGCTTGAATACGCATGCCTATACGAGTACTATATGCTTACTTCTACAACACTGAAGAAACTGACAGAAAGTCTTGACGCTGAAATGGATTACCTGACGTACCATAATCTAATAATAGATCCCAATTTATTCAAATAAGTTCTGAAATTACTGTGTTAAAATGGGGGGGTTTGGACATTAATGTATTGTTGTAGCGAAGCAGCGAAAATAAATCAGCTGAATGATTGTCAAAAGCTTAACTTCTAAATGGTGCTTTAGGTGCCATGTTTAAGCTCATTCACATAGTGTAAGAAATCAAAAGAACATACGAAAGTAAATGTCTGTCTAACTAATCTGTTAGACAAAACTAATAGACTAAAGGCCGGATCTACTAAAGGTTTGCGTCTATAAAAACGTGTGCAAACTCCTTGCACACACAAAAAAATGTACAAACTGATTTACTAACAGTGCGCACTAAGGGTTGCGTCTTGCAAAGGTGCAAAATAGCGCGTCTGCATCCAGTTAGTACGTTTTCCCTAATGAATATGCAACATGGGGCATTTACACGCAATTGTGCGTGTGCTGTCAGGAGAAAATGTAAATATATTATTTTAGCACACGCAAAGCGATTTATCAAACCTGAAAGCAATTTTGCCAGTACAAACTGCGTCTGTATTTAACACGTCTCGAAGGGAGGTGCAAACGGTTTGTATGCGTAATTGCGCACACAAGGCTGCGGTTATTGTGGCAAAAAGGAGACATCGAAACGATGAAAGAAGACGCAGACAAACAGTCATTAAAACATATCGCCTATCCAGCTTTGCCATTTTGGAGCTGTTGGAGGAACTAGAGTCACACAATACCTCCGTATGGAGCAACAACCCAATGCTGCGGGGATGCAGACATGCAGCAGTCTCATTCGATTAAATCTTCATTCAATATGTAATGCCGAAAAACACCTTGAACACATTAAACATATGTTGTGGATTAGAATAGGAGTGCCAGACCGTTCCCTCTGGCCTAGTGTGACCCAATAAATAAATAAACAAGCAAATCAACATTTATTGAAAAAAGATGATTGAAATTACTTTCTAAACTGATATAAACATATTATCAAACGAAATGCTCAGTCTCATTAACGTCAATTTCGGTTAAATCCCGCAAAATCATATCACACACACATTGCTTCAGTCACTTAATATATTAGACGATAGCTCTAACATGCAGGTGGCAAAAAAACCCAACAAACAGGTCTTTGTCAACTATCCATTTTTACACAAAATAAATATTCACAGCAGTGTAAAAGAAAACTTAAACGTGACAACTGTGTGTTTTATTTCCCTCTTTTCTTTAAAGGCCCTACTGCTTGTTTCCTTCTGCGCAGGTTGAACCTGCCTGCCATGTGCACCTCTCGTCCCTCTCCGTTCCGCGACTAAAGGACTTGGTTGGACCACTTCGACACCTGGATGGAGCGCTGTCATTGCCTGAAGTCCTCTTGCCACAGAATTGACAGCCGTCGTCAGGGCAGATAATGCGCTGACCATCTGTCTGCAGTGTGTGACAATGGACTGAGTGTCACGCTTGACCGCCCGTGCCAACGATGACGCCGCGCGCATCTCCCATGTAATTGTCTGAAGGGCTGCAGACTGCTTGTTTTGTTTCTGCAGCAACTCCAGATTAATGTCCTCTAGACCCTTCTGAGGCTCTGCAGGGGTGACGGCTGCTTTGGAGAAATCTGAGGGAGGTGGCTGAACTTCTGATGAAGTTATACATATAAAAAAAGTTTTTTGCTGGGGATTTGTCTTGAAAGACTGCAAAATGTTGCCACAGGAGGTACATTTATTTTTAATTTATTAAATAAATATCTTTTCAGAAAAAAGTGTTACTTTTATTTGCCGACGTTTTATTTTATGCTAATTTTTCTTTTATTTTTCTGATGTCTTGATGTCTTCTTTTCACTCTTCATCCACTGTTTGCATCGTTTTACCAACAACATTTACTTTTTCAGATTTCAGATTTTCTCCCATATAGCGTCCCTTTGTGTGATCGTCAGATTTCTTTGCTGTAGATCATTAAAGTGTTTATTGGTTTCATCTACCAACACCTCTAATTCTGTAGGGTCGAATTCATTTCGCGCTCCAAACTCGCCATGGTGCAAAACATGAAACACGCAAAATCCTCATTTAAATAGGCGTTTCTCCAACACGTTTGCACTTGTTGTCATTTACGTAATCACTCTTAGTAAATCACCCGCAAACCGCGGTTCCACCCCACACGCAAAATTCTAGATTGCGCACGCAGATTAGTACATGCAGATTGGGATCTTAGTACATCTGGCCCTAACTGCCTAATCTGTCTAACCCTAACACACCCCCCCCCAAGAAATAGCATTTTGCCTTTGTTTTAGTTTTAAAACCTAACTTCACAATGCTATGATTATCATAGACTAGCATTAGTGTTATATGAGGGCTTACCATGTAAATAGTTGCATAAGTATTAATTAATTAATGAATTAATTAATTGAAAAAAATTGGGGGGGGGGGTCGTTTGCTGTGATGGAGATTTTAAATAAATACTTCTCTAAGTACATTTTCTTGTTTGCTATGATGAGTTAATTTTTGTAAATGGTGATACAGCTTTTAGTTTGCTAATCTGTTCTGTATGTTGGTTGAAAGCTCATGCAACATATTTTGGCAAGGGAATAAGCAGGCATGATTTAAAAACAAAAAGGGTTTGAGGATTAAATTCCCAGGCTAGGCTTGTTTGCACCAAGTGCTTTACCTACAGTATGAAGGATTGTTATAATCTTATCCTGGTCTTCTCAGTTGTACTTTCAGAATAATCGTATATTCCTTTTTAATATTGGTTCTCACATTTGTTAATTAACACTTGCAAAAACTTTTTATTCTTTTACTTATAATATCTTTTATTTTTATTCCTCTTTTGATCTTTTTCTACTTCTTTGTTTTTCTTCTTGCCGCCACTTTTCAAAATGCAAAAAGTGGAAAGTGCTCTATAGAGGTTTGTCGATTCCGGGTTACTGTAGAAAATATGGCAGCACAACATGGTGACTTGATGGAAGAGGATCCTACATTAATAAACATAGATTGTTCTAAACTTAGATAAAGATTATAATTTGTCATTATAGGTAATTATACACAAATTAAAATATACTTATTTATGCTATATCCCATACTATATTCCATTTCTGCTAATAAATCCCTTAAAATCCAACATAAAGGGTCATTGCTTTGTCCCAACTGACATCATGGCATCATGTGTTTCACACACAGAAGATGAGACACACTACAAATTTTAAACCACACCATTATGAAATTAAATTATTCATTGATTAATTTGCACACACTTGCAGTGTTTCAGTTTAGTTGTATTACAGCCCCTCCAAACGTCCACGGTCAAAGTCTAATAACAGGATGTCTTTGAGTGTGTGCACCATGCAATGAACTTTCACAAAGTTACATAGTGCATATATAGGATTTATTATAAATAATTTGTCACTAGTCTCTCTTCACTTTTTACACTATTCACCTTGTACCATGCTGGCCCTCTTTTGCATCTTGGATCTATGTGGTCTAGGGTCAGAGCTGCAGGTGACCTTTCCTCTAATGCTGGTGACAGACTCCTATCATCTCTTCATGGCTTCAGTGAGTGTGCTCTGTTTTTTCATTTGAGGATCTGTATTTTTTGGGAGCTTTTCTTTGCAGATGATGTGAATGAAATACCCACACAGACTTCCCACACAGTCCAACTCTCTGTCTGTCTGTTTGTTCTGAATGAAAAAAGTACTAGGCTGTTATAAAGTTCACTGCTGAATTCTAAAGAGATTGCAATGAAGGAATAACTCTACATTCAAACACATGAAATATTGTACACTGAGTGTGTGCAAACTTTTTCACTTGTCTGTCATTGTGTCACTGACTATGATTTAGATTCAGAATTAATGTAAAGTAGGACAAAAAGGACAGAAATGTTTGCACAGGCCAATTTACCTGAAGGACGACACACAAGCAGCTGATTTCAACACAAAAGTTAAAAAGTCTCTGAAGGTCACAGAGACAAAATAAAATCATAACATCAACGATTTACTTTCAAATTTCAGCTGCCTGCCATACTACTCCAACACTCAAGCTAGTAGCACTTAATAAGGAGAAATATTTATGTGGAAATTACAAAGTTAATGTGGTGCAGTGTTAATTACAGGGCTACATGGTGGCAGAGTGATTAGCACATCTACCTCACAGCAAGAAGGTCCTGGGTTTGAGTCCCGGGCATAGGAGTTTCTGTGTAGAGTTTGCAGGTTCTCCCTGTGCTTACTTGAGTTTCCTCCAAATACTCTGGTTTCCTCCCACAGTCAAAGACATGCACATTAGGCTAATTGGTTGCTCCGAATTGCCCCTAAGTATGTGTGTAGGTGGGTGTGTGTGTTGCTCTGCAATGGTCAGGGGGTGTTCAGGGTGTTCAGAAACACTAGTTAATAATTATATTGTAATTTGTCAAAGCTCAAAAAGAAAAAAAAGAAGAAAAATATAGACTGTTTGTATATAGTTGAGGTCAGCAGTTTGCAAACACTCACTGACATGACAATCAGGCAATATTAGGCTTTAAATAATTTTTATATTTATTATTATTTTCAATTTAATTCAATTCAGTTTTATTGTATAGTTCTTTTTATAACTGACATTGTCTCAAAGTAGCTTTACATAGTAAAAACAAATTTGGTAAAGAATTAAATATTATGATTTGAAATATTTCGCTATTAATCCTATACATCCCCAATGAACAAACCTGTGGTGATGGCAAGAAAAAACTCCCTCAGACGACTCAAGCAACCTTGAGAGAAACCAGACTCTAAAGGTAAACCCATCCTCAGTTGGGTGAAACCAGATTAAAATACAAACCCTGTAGCAGAAACTTCACTATAGTTTAACATGAAGTCTAGTTGGTTATCTTCTAACTGTAATGGTAATTATAGTCCTACATTGGGGGCAGCCGTAGAGAAGCAGCTTTGGGACGAAAGGGTCACTGGTTCGATTCCTGAACCAGCAGGAAAAATGTATGGTGGGGGGAGTAAGCTGCAACTTCCTTTCCTCCACCTTCATGGCTGAAGTGCCCTTGAGCAAGGCACCTAACCACCAACTGCTCAATGTGTGTGGCAGCCCACTGCTCCGAGTGTGTGTGCTCACTGTTTACGTGAGTGTGTGCTCACTTTGGAAAAGTCATCTTCACAGTTTCTGAATGTATACTTAGGTACATATGGATCATCATTAGCAGGAGTGAGGGACTTCTAAGAAGAGACCTCCAACCAGTAGTAGCACATCCAAACAGTTTAACAGTTTATCAGAATCAGAATCAGCTTTATTTTCCAAGTCTGTGAACACAAACAAGGAATTTGACTTTTGGTTTAAATCACTCACTGTACAGAGAAGCATGAAGGTTTTTCAAAAATTTTGCCAAATACAGATAAATATAAGTGAGGAAATATAATGTAAGGAAATATGTGCAAAAGAGCAAAATGCAGAGGGACAATATAGTATAAAAAAGTTCAGAATTTATCATCGACACTGAGTGCAAACCAGTATCATGTGTTCATGAGGTAGAGTAGTGGATAAAAACATGTATAGTGACTATATATTCCTGACATTCTGTGACTTTTACAGTTCAAAGGAGCAACTAACTGGGGAAAAACTGTCTCTGTCCCGGGTGGTCTTAGTGTACAGTGCTCTGTAACGCTTTCCAGAGGGGAGGAGCTCAAACAGTTTATCCATGGGATGTAAGGGGCCTGCAGACATGCTACCTTCCCTTTAACATTCCTGTTGTGTACCATGCCCCCACCTTGGCTAGTCAGACCACATCTCTGTGATGTTGATTCTAGCATACAGACCACTCGTCAGATGCTCTAAACTGGTTCTGAAACAGGTTAAAATCTGGCCAGCAGGAGCCATCTCTGCTCTTCAGGACTGTTTAGAGTGCAATGACTGGGACATGTTAAGGGAGGCTGCAGCCAATGACAACTCCTGGAGCGACTCTATTGACTTGGAGGAGTACACGGCATCAGTGACCGGCTCTTCTGTGTGCTCTTCTGAAGTTGAGAGACTCCGTTTTCAGAGCAGGGGACAGGGCGGCCTTAAAAACAGCAAGGGCCAAACTGTCCCGAGCCATCAGAGAGGTGAAGTGCACACACGCCCAGAGAATCCACAGCCACTTCCTGAACAGTGGAGACTCCTGCCGCATGTGGCAGGGCATCCAGGCAATCACCAACTACAGGACAACACCACCTGGTTCTGACAGTGATGCCTCCCTCCCAGACACGCTGAACGACTTCTCCGCTTGGTTTGAGGCACAGAACAATACAAAAACGCCTAAGAACCTGAGATAACCTGCTTTGTCCGGCACTCTGGCTCCCGGGATACACCTAACTAGTGCTGCTGGTGCCCCTAAAGGACTACACTCTTAAAATATAGTTTCGTATAACCAGAGCTCTTTCAGGTTTCTCAGCAGGTGTCTCAATGAGGAGAGCAAACCTGTTTGACACGTGAGCCTCAGCGTTAGCTTTGGCTTTACGAGTAGGGCGCCGAGTCGTCACCCATTCGCCCATTCGATCAGATATAATATCAGTTAACATTTTGCACAATCATAATATATTATTATTTATAAATAAAATTCTGGAATTCCCCCAGTGCAGCTAACTGGATTATCAAATGCCGGCCATGTCTCTCACTGTCTATAGCTAATTTTCGAGAAGAGCTGATTTGCAGCTGATACCTTTAATTATTATTTACAGACCCCCAGGACCGTACTCCGAATTCCTATGTGAATTTGCAGACTTCATTTCAAAACTGGGTGTTTCTTTAGATAAAGCTTTAATTGTTGGTAACTTTAATATTCATTCTGATAAACCAGAGGATCCTTTAAGAACAGCGTTCCTGTCTATTCTAGATTCAGTAGGAGTAAATCAGAATTTAACAGGACCCACGCATAATGCCGGCCACACTCTAGATTTAATACTAACTTTTGAATTAACCTCTGAAAATATAGTCGCAGTTCCACAGTCAGAAACTATTTCAGATCATTATCTTATCTCACGCGACAGTGGTGGCCCGGTGGTAGGGTGCTGGATTACTGATCCCAAGGTCAAGGGTTCAAGCTCCACAATCAACGGGGTTCTCACTGCTGTCCCCCCCAGTACAGCTAACTGGGTTATGAAATGCTGGCCATGTCTCTCTGTGGTGAGAGGCATGTAAACAAACCATTGCTGATTTTCGTCAAGAGTAGGCTGCATAGACGTCAGCATGTTTCTGCCCTGTGATGGCCTGGTGAGCTGTCCAGGGTGTACTCTGCCCTCACCCAAAGTTGGCTGAGATGGGCTCCAGCCTCCCTGCAACCCTAATTAGGATTAAGCGGTTCAGAAAATGAGTGAATGAATTCTGGAATTTATTATGAATATATACTTAT
>JAQMYF010000009.1:111675-122523 GCA_030014195.1 Neosilurus mollespiculum
ATATATATATATATATATATGTGTGTGTGTGTGTGTGTGTGTGTGTGTGTGTGTGTGTGTGTGTGTTTCAATAATTTCAATATCTTGTTAATAAAACATGCACAACACCTCATGGTACAGTTTTATGGTTAGTTCTTTCCTATTTTACCTTTCACTATGTGTGTGTTTAATAATGAACCTTGTGTACCTGGATGCAGTACTTATCTAAGCTTTTATCTATTCAACGTTTTCTGGCTTAAAGCCAGTTTTGGTAGAAAAACAAGGAAAAACACTACTATGGGTCTCTATGGATTAATTAATTATCATAAATAGTGAGAGAGGAATTGGTCTTCAAGCTTTACTAGCTCCACATGAACATATATTATTAAACATGTGTAAAGGAAAAAAGATTTTTTTTTTCAACAATTATTTATCTTAAATATAAGACAATAATATGGTGTGTGTGTGTGTGTGTGTGTGTGTGTGTGTGTGTGTGTGTTTGATTCTTAAGTAAAACAATGCGATTCTTAAAATGTTTGCTAACAAATTTGCCTTTGGCAGTAGGGCATTAAATACACAATATATCATTGATGACATTGTACATTTTAAATCTAATAAGATTTTCTAAACAATATCTAAATAAATTATCATCTATCCACCTACATATTGAAGCTCCAGACTTTCTATCATGGGTTATCTTGGCCCTTCAATCTTGACAGAGAAATTACATGCATGTAACTATTCTAAAATGGTATAATGTTAGATAAGCTCATGCTGACAGTATCACCCAGTGATTAATGTTTTTTATGTCCTGAGGTCTGCCATATAAATTATTAAAAGCAATTAAATCAAGATGGCAAAATGGACATGTCTGATAGGATCTATACATTAACATGCATCAGATCCATTTTGAAAAATCTTTTGTCAGTGTACCTGATGAGAATTCTAAATCAATATTCCCGGCCAGGGTTCAACTCTTGCCTTAATGAGCTTATTATAAGGGGTACCAAAATCATATTATAGCATTGACCTCCAAATCACGTCTGTAAGTAATTAACCTGGCAAATTAGCTTGCTTCACCCTGGGGAATCAACAGGCTAAAATAACATACAAACCCACCTGAACAATAAAATTAACTGGCCTATTAATATAGGCAGCAATTAAGATATACCACTGAACTTAATAAAACTCCCCAGCAATCCTCTGCAATTCTTTCTTTCTTTCTTTCTTATTTATTTCTTTGTTTGTTTGTTTGAATTTTTTTTGTGACAACACAAGGTGTAAATGGCCAAGAAACCTACTGTGAGAAAGGAATGAACTGAGTGTGTCGGTATGTCTATTAATTCACATAATTGGTTCCTTCTCAAACACAATCAGGTGCTTGTCATTCAATTAAAAGATCTCAGCATCTTGCTTTAGAGATCTTGCTTCACATTCCTGATGAAAGTATATGTAGAATAGAGAGTAGGGAATGTTCCAACCAAGATTCAGTGTCTTTCTAAATTTCATATCATTTGCCTTGATTATTTTTTCATGTCATGTGCAGCCACGTGACCACCGACATCTTTCAAAGCCACTGAGTTTATTTCATGTACTGCAGCAGGCCTTTCATTATAATATACACAGCATTTTGTAAATAGGTGTGAAGGGAACCTTGGGAAAATAATGTTTTCTGCACAAATGAAAATGTCAAACACTGCTGGAGAACATTTAGAGTAATTCTAAATCATTTGTTCATGAAATGAAAACAATATGTCAATAGGTTGGGCATCTTCTCAGGTTTGTTGAATCTAGGCAATAGTTCATTTATAGACATGGTGACAAAAACAGACTTAAGAGTGTAACATACTGTCCGCATCATTTATTATCATAAAGCATGCCAGATTGTCAAACGACCTCCATTATGGGTCGGCGGTGATTTAGACTAATGCTATCTCAAACTGCATCCACCAGACAGTGAAATACATTTAGTAGCAAGTTGCAGAGCCTTTCACCAAGCCCCATCAAGATCCTTAGAGACATTCAGACCATTCCAAGTCTCCCTGAGGCACTGAATTCCATTACGAAGGCATCGTTTGTCAATCCAATCAATGGCCTGTGGGCAACTCGGCCCACACGGACTGAGCTATAGCCAAAGGGACACTCACCAACAAAAGATCACGATTCAACACAGTAGCATTGCACTTACTCTAATGAGCTGTAATGGGAATTGCTTACACTACCTTATGGTCGTTTACTTACTCACATTCTGAAAGAGGCACTCTGTCAGCCATTTGTCTGCCATCTTCCTTAGGGAAACCCATCAAAGAGGTCTTGCATTGTGAGTTTTGAGTTTTAGCAGGGTCAGCACATTTAAAAAAAAAATAAATAAAAATAAAGAATATAAACTTGATGGTATCAAAAGTTCTGTGTGGCAGCATGGGTGAAATTGGGTGCCCTCTGCAGACAGAGAGAAGTCAGGTAGGACCAGCAGGTATCATATTGTATTTCACTTGCGTGTAATTCGTGGCAGCTATTTGTGTGTGTTCTTTTGTGTGCTTACAGACAGAGGGAGACCAGTAACCATAGAGAGAGAGCGAGAGAGAGAGAGAGAGAGAGAGAGAGAGAGAGCTACAAGCACTTGTGTGTCTATATGTTAGATGATAAAACAAAAAAATGAAAGGCAACTGAAAAGTATTTTGTCTGAAATAAGTTGAAATGAAAAAGTGAATAAATAAAGTTAACTGTCCACCTGTCTCTTAGTCCTCAATATCCTGAATCTGGCATAGACCTTTCCGAAATTATAAAATATTTACTGGAGAATCCAAGTGACCAGTATATGTTGTGGGTTTTCTAGATCCAATATTCCTTACATTAAAGTAAAAGTACAAATGTAAATAAAAAGATGTGTCCATGCTGTGTTATCCCTTTCTCAATACAATCCCATCCACAGAAAAGTATATAAAAAAAACACAAAATGCTCCTCTCTGTTAAAAATTTCCACAAATTTTTACCTTAACATGAAATTTTTTTTTCTTCTACGAAGAGTACTGATGAAGCACACACTGCCAACCTCAAACAGCATGAGGTTCAGCATGAAGCAAAGATTTCAGCTTTCCCTGATCTACAAGAAGTTATTGCACCATATTCGCATGTTTGATCTTGCTTCACTCAGCGGCTCCTTAAAAACTGGATTAAATACAATGTGTTCTTGTAAGATATGACTTCCTATTAACATGGAAAGACCATGTTTGCAACATGGCAGGATTTCAAACTCTGTAGTTGCAATAAATAGTTCACACTGTCAACTGAGGATAAAAATTATGAGGATGTGGAAGGCTACTTGATCTGCAAAGAAGAAAAAATATTATTCATGTTAAATTGGCTTTTGGATTTCAGCCTTGTCTGCTTTGTGCCAGACATTCTCTGTATGTTTATGCTATTTGTAAAATAATCTTAGAAAAATGGCAAAGCATTTAACAAAGGTTTGGTTTGCTATGTGAAAACTCGACAGTAGTACTTTGCAGTACACTAGAACAGTATGCTGTAAGAATTTCTGTGGTATTAATCTACTGACCGATGTAATTAATGACCTCATCTATTACACTTCCTAATACACAATGGCAGACAGTGTTCATCATAATTCACAGCAGCTCAGATCATCATCGGCCTGCTGAGTTTCTCTTTCCTTACTGCAGAGTTCTTCATGTGATTCTTCTATATTTGACCGTGGAGTGTGGACTTCCTCACATAGACCATAGTTGCTTCTGAACCAAAGTAGTACAATAGAATGTTTTAGACCACACTCTCACTCATTAGGGTCACAGAGGTTAGAGCCTATCTCAGCCAGCACTGGACAAAGGCAGGATACACCCTAAACAGCTTGCCAGACTGGGCTAAAAAATGGGTCTGGCATAAAACTTATATTGGGAATGGGTCTGGGCTAAAATGGACTGCAAACTGTAATGTATACCAAGCCAGCAATTGCAATAGACTTGTGGTATCACTTTGTAGAGATGATAAGCTTACCATTTTTATACAGTTGATGCTTATCTACATTCAATGCATTTGGCAGACACCCTTATCCCGAGAAACCTATATTTATATATATTTTTTCCATTCAACTGAGCAATTGGGATAAGGGTCTTGCTCAAAGGATACTGAAGGTAATGGTATTTTGTGAATTGTGATTTTAAAGGAAAATTAAAGGAAAGCCTTCCAATCTTTACTGTTAAATTATTCACCATCAGATGGTTTTCATTTAAATCTAAGTAAATACACTCTGGTAAAATGTGCATGTGATATTTTTGCATTAGCCTGTTGAATATGCTGCCATTTATAGTTTGTTTCAACTATATTTCATGATTATATGTTTATACACACACACACACACATAATTTTTATATACAGATTTTTTAAATTAACAAATCATATATATATATATATATATATATATATACAGTATATATATATATTTGGCAATTTAAATTGCCAACTACACCATTGAGAAATGATGATTAATGAAACATCATTGGATTAATTTGCTAGTTAAACTCAAAAAATGTATAGTTATTTACAGTGCCTTGCAAAAGTATTCATACCCCCTTGAACTTTTTTTACATTTTGTCACATTACAACCACCAGTATAAATGTATTTTATTGGGATTTTATGTGATAGACCAACACAAAGTGGTGCGCAATTGTGATGTGGAAAGAAAATTATACCTGGTTTCAAGTTTAAAGCAGGGTTAGGTTATAAAAAATATCCCAAACATATCCCTAACATCTCACAGAAATTTTGGATGAAACATGTTATGGTCTGTAAAAGACTGCAGACCTACAATGGACCTAAAAATACGGCCAGAGCTACTGGTTTAGATTAAAGCATATTTATGTGCGATTCATGTCAGAATGTCCAGACAGAAATCCAACTGAGAATCTGGGTCAAGCCTTAAAAATTGCTGTTCAGAGATCCTCTCCATCCAATCTCACTGAGTTTGAGCTATTTTGCAAAGAAGAATGGGCAAAAATTTCAGTCCTTAGATGTCCAAAGCTGGTAGAGACATTCCCCAAAACACTTAATGCTGTAATTTCAACGAAAAGTGGTTTTACAAATTCTTGATAAAATACAGATGCACACCACACTTTTCAGATTTTTCCTTTAAAAAAAATGATAAATTAAATTAAAATTAAAAAAATATATATTATTTACCCTTTCACCTCACAATTATTTGCCACTTTGTGTTGGTCTATCACATAAAATAAGAATAAAATGCATTTACGTTTGTGGTTGTAACATAACAAAATGTGGAAAAGTTCAAGGTGGATGAATACTTTTTGAAACCACTATAATCAGTAGATATCATACCACTAGTGCTGTGCATATTTTTGTGAATGCTAAACTGAAAGATTCAGTTTTCCAGTAAAGCTCTATTTGTATATATAGATATGCAGTACCATTTAAAAGTCCGGACACACCTTCTACTTCAGACTTGTGAATACTGTATGTTATAGAACCTGTTATAAACAATTGTTCTCACACCAGTCTTGTTTCTTTCCTTCTTCTAAAGTTATGCAGCAAACTACTGTTCCCATAACTCTTAAAAACGTTCTGCAATCAAAGTAATGGGAAGGCCATTCAACATGGAAATTAGGAAATCAGAAACTTGGACAACATCTAACTTGTCTGATGTCATTCCACAAATTTAAACCCAGTTAATATGAATGAGTACTACATGTATAGATATTAAGTATATGTGTTGATAAAACAAAACAAAAAAAATTGATGAAAAAATGAAAGAGAAAAAAAAAAAAGAATAATGTTCAGTGTTTTCAGTATGCGAGTTCTGGTGTAGTGACTACTCTTGTACTTATGAACATAAATACCAGGAAAAGTTTAAAAACACAAGTAACTGTGTCCATCGTGTATATATACATTATATTTACGGCACTGTTTTACAACACTGTTTTACAGCATGCCGCATGACGTCTTCATAAGCAACATTTAGCATGGTTGGTGATAGTGGATGTAGATGTATCTAATACTTCAAAAGCTAGATTGTTTGTGCATTTGAATCAGTTTATGAACAAACAACTGGAGAGTCTACAAACTTTTACATTACATTCAACTTATATATTAGCACAATAAGAAGAAGACTATGAAGCAACAACAGCAAATTTCTTCCACCCAATTAAAGCTCACAGTGTGAACTCGCATGGCACTGCCGCTAGATAGCTTAGGCATTCATTCTGCAATTTTATACATAGTTGGTGAGTCAACACTATCATAATTAAGTAAGGCATGGTTTATTTATCAGGATTATCAGGGTGTTCAAAGCTTAAACAGAAAGTTGTGCATCTAAAATAATGCAGATGAAATAATACCCTTCTTATGATGTGCCACATTTGGATTAATTTCCATGTTTCTACTTTTCAAGTTAGACACATGCTATAGGGGCAGTGGTGGCCTGGTGGTAGGGTGCTGGATTACTGATCGCAAGGTTGGGGGTTCAAGCCCCACTATCACCGGGTTGTCACTGCTGTCTGTGTCCCCTTCCCCTCACCAGAAAATGAATGATCAACACATAGTACAATGTAGAAGGTAATTATATCCAACAACAATTAGTACAGTAATCATTAAATGATTGCTTCCTTCTTAGACTAAATGTCTGGTTCCTGTTTGCCTAGTCAAAAAGCCAGGCAGCTGTGTGTTGCCACAAAAGCTAAATAAAAAGTTTAGCTGGCTTCATGTGATATTGTGATGAACAACATCCCCCTCTGTGGTATTTAAGGGGAGGATTAGGAGACTGTCCTCCCTAACTGTGAAAATCCTCTAGAAGGAAGGAAATATAGTCACTGAACTCTGCGCTTGTCCTCTGGAAGGGAGGAGGAGGATGTCACTTTTCCTCTGGTATGGAACATCCTAAGAGCTTTATTGTTTTGGAAATGGAGTGGTCAATTATAATGGTCAATTTTGATATCTGTAGTGACAATGCATTGGAAATAACTGGAACTAAATTTGGATATGCACTGGAACTAAATTGGATATGCTGCATTTAAAAATAGCCAAATTTTGCAAGTCAGAGTGTTCACAATATACAAAATGAGAAAAAGGCCCTGAAATGGACTGGTGAGGTGTTTAAGGTTTACCCTGCCTTCCTCTCTACGACCATAATAGGATTTAGCAGTTTAGCAGTTGAAAAAAATGAATGAATGAATGAATGAATGAATGAAAAAATGTAAAGTGTGAACGCATGATATATATATATATATATATTCCGGTACATTTAATGCACAACACTGGCATGATAATCATTTCTTCAACATCAGCCACGCCCCACGAAGAAGATAAGAAAAGCTCGGATAACTTTATACCTAAAGCTCAACAACAAGCACACAGTTTTGTCACTGAACTCCTTTGAAACACTGGTCCTGAAAAACACCTTGGTATACCTGCAAGCCTTAAAACTGGACTTCAAATTAAAGTAAACATCATGTATGAAGGAAATAATCTTTAAAATATCTTCTCCAACAAGCATTTATGTATAACCTTCTACTTCAAAGTTACAGTATCAAAATTTTTGTCATATTTTTTTTTTTGCCTGTTTTTTTTTTTTTTTGCAAAAAGTGATATAACTTTTTGCTTTAGGTAAATATTAATGCATTCATCAGAAAATACACAATATTTTTTATCCTAGAAACAACAAAACATGTTTGATAAAATGCATATTTATTTCTTCTAGAATTTTCATATTCTTTCAGAATCAGTGGCAGTAAAACCTGACTTAAACCTCGAACCCTGTCTTATGACCTGATTGGAACCTGACCTGGTTTAATTAAAGAATGCATTATTTAAAGTATTTTGGGGGAAATAGATATTTGCCTGATGAGTAGGTTCAAGGAAGTTAACTCCCCTGTTTGTTTTCTTTGTTAACCACTAGCTAATTAAGCCCAAACTTTATATTTTATTAAAAAAAAACCTCAACAAAATATGAACTATTAAAAAGAAATCAGTTCCACTAGAACTTCATAATAAATTTAACTGCTGTAAATTAAGCAACAGCACTAGGAGATTATTTACACGAATGTGAAGGTCCTTTTGTTTAACATTAGGGCAAATGCTGTTTTTTTGGAGCTTAAAATAGATTATTAGTCAAAATGATGTATGAGTTTGTATATACAAAAAAAAAAAAAAAAAAAAAAGATCCTGAGCTTATATCTTGTGATAAAACAGCCAGAGGTGGAAAATGGATGCATCACATACAGATGATCCTGTATAAGCAGCAGATTATTTTCAGCTCCAAGCTAAACACCCCCTGGAGCTGAGTCATGATGTGAGTGGCGTGGGTCCACTGAAATGTAAAAGTACTATGTGATAATTCGCTTGGAAAAACTCATTTGGCCTATTTTAGAGGTGTCATCTGTATTGCATTAATGTAATAATAAGGTTAATAATCTCTCTGCCTCCTGATAGAATTTATAAACAGGGGGTTCCAGTATGCAAAGAGCATCATGGAGAGTGCTAAAATTATGTGAATATTATCCCTGAGAAATAATATCACAACCCATCACAACATTCAGTATTTCTTCATTGGCCTAGGGTGTGGCATTAGCCCAATATAACTTTATAAAATAAATAAAGAAATAAACAAACAAACAAACAAACAAACAAATCAATCAATAAATAAATATTATATATACAATATATAAAGTAAGAAGTTGGTCTTTAAAATTAGACATTCATTAGCCAATATTTAACTTTCAGTGACTGATACTAGAGGCAGCATGGTGGTTAGCATGTTCACCTCACAGCTTGAAGGTCCTGGGTTCAATTTCTGGGCTTGAGGCGTTTCTGTGTGGTGTTTGCATGTTCTCCCCATGCATGTGTGGGTTTGCACCAGGTACTTCAGTTTCCTCCCACTGTCCTAAGTGGGAGGAAACTGAAGTATGCTGATTGGCAAAGTGCACTTAGGTGTGAGAGTGAGTGTGAATGGTTGTATGTGTGTTGACCCTGCGATAGACAGGCGAGCTGTTCAAGGTGTACCCCACCTTCATCCAGAGTCGGCTGAGATGGGCGCCAGCCTCTCTGCGATAATTAGTGCTTAGAAAATAGATGGATAATTGGTACTAGAATGCAGAACAGGGTGTATATAAACAAATAATAATTTTGCATGGCTTTCAGTATCTATATCCTATGTGAATAACATGAAGACTGAATTTAAATGGAAATAATCTATATTTTCTGCCGTGTTCCTTAGATCTACAAGACAAGAGCACCATTGAGTTAAGGGTTTTTTTGTTGTTGTTGTTGTTGTTTTTTTTTCCTGTTTTAGTTTTTTTCTAAATAGCAGGCATTGTTTTAATTCTTGAAGGTATTTGACCCCACATCCAAGAGCTTTCCTCAGCTCGAATGGCTGGTGGAAAGTTTTCCCTAGTATTGAAACACTGTGTAATTCATAACTGGTAAGGAAGTGCAACTAAGCCACTATCAAGGTCCAGAGGTGTCAACTGGCATGAAACTGCTGAAATAAACATGTCTTCCATTACTGAAATAACCTTAAATATACTGACTATATGTTAGAGATTTTCTTTACTGCCAAAGAGAATAATAATAAAAATAATAATAATAATAATAATAATAATAATAATAATAATAATCATTATTATTATTATTATTATTATTATTATTATTATTATTATTATTATTATTATTATCATTATTATTTGTGAATTGGCAATAACAAATATCATCATTGTACAAAGGTTGTAAAAGAATATGTTTACATGTTCAAACTGTAACCCAGACCATCACTGAGCCAACAGAGATTCAACCAACCATCCATACTAACACCTAATGGCAATTTAAAGTAACCAGCTGACATAAACCCTATGTCCTTGGACTGTGGGAAGAAACCCATGCAATCACAGGAACATGCAAACCTTACACAAAAAGGCCCCAGTCAGCCACACTATTATCTGTAAACGTCTTCCAATGACTTGCTAACCATTAAGCTACCATGCTGCCCAACAATTTAATCCAATATCTCAAATGTTATTAAAGAAAAATCTGTACTTCTCTTAATAAACTGATAAAATGGTGGTTTAGGTACATTTGAGCTGGTTTTCAGTTAGTGGTTTCAAACTGATTTACTTATGATATACTTAGGGCAGTGGTGGCCTGGTGGTAGGGTGCTGAATTGCTGATCCCAAGGTCGGGGGTTCAAGCCCCACTATCAGCGGGTTGTTGCTGCTTTTCCCCCAGTTGGCTGAGATGGGTGCCAGCCTCCCCGCGACCCTAACTAGGATTAAGTGGTTCAATGAATGAATGATTGATATATTTTTCAGCACTAGATTGTGTTGTTGAACCTTATTACCTTGATAATGTCAACTAATCCTATTTATACTTATCTGTATCTTTCTAACAGTCTTAAAAAATACCATGTACTGTATGTCACTGTTTCTCACAGAGGGTAGCCAGGGTTTTCTTTGGGTTCTTGCTAGTTGACGGAATTGTCTAGACTAAACTGCCCTGAGCTGTATATGAAGACGCAAGTGCCCCACTATGGACTGGTGACCTTTTCAGAGTGTGTCCACAGTGACCCTGATTTGGGCAGAGCACACTGAAGATAAATGATTTGCTGTCACTGTTTCTAAAAAAAAAAAAAAAAAAAAAAAAAAAAACATTAACGGCTTGATAAAATGGAACTGTATATTTGTAATTACCATGTTCCAATTTAATAATGCTGTATTATTTCCTAAAATCTTGCCTATCTTTGTACATAATAAGAAAAAAAAGATCAGTCATGGAGTATTAGAACACTGTGTTGGTATGCACCCTAAACCAAAATGACAAGCAATTCCACCAAGCACTAAGGATAAGGAAATGGCAGA
>JAQMYF010000009.1:307354-322619 GCA_030014195.1 Neosilurus mollespiculum
TGTTTGCCTTGGGTGACCCTACCAGGGGCATAATGCCCCCGACAACATAGCTCCCAGGATCATTAGGACACACAAACACCTCCACCACGATAAGGTGGCGATTCAAGGAGGGGTCCATTTCCTCCAGTATGTTTTAAATTTGTCCATGCACAGGTTCAAGGAAAAAGTCAGCTTTTCCATGTCATACAGTTATTGCACAATTCCAATCCACTTCTCTTTCAAAGGGGATTCTTCTGTTATCCACCTTCTTGTGATAGCTTTTTTAATGGCTGCTTTTTCCATTTAGCATTGTAATATGGGTTGCACAAATAAATCAGATATCTAAGCTCTGCTGATTTACAGTTCACAATGTTTAGCAAAAGTAACCCCGCTTTTTCTTTGGCCTGTTGCTATGTATTGTATCTGATTCTTGGTTTAAGGCCCTTCCATATGAACCCAGATAGCATTCTTTACCACTCTGTTAAGTGTTTTTCATGTATTTCTATAGGTATTGACAGAAAAAGAAAAAGCAATCATGGCAGGATGTTCATTTTATTTATATCTACCTGATATAAAATATTGACTTAAATCTGTCTTAATCTCTTTAGTAAGTTGGAGATAATGATAAAACCATTAACATTTGAAGTAATTACTTTGTACTTTTGATTTAACATTCTACCTCTTAATTCTAATGCACATATTTCCCCCTCTGTTAACCTAAGCATGTAAATAAAAAGCATCTGTGCTGAACAAAACAACCAAACCGGTGCCTTTAACCGGTGCGCAATCAAAAAAAACACCCTCTCAGAAAACATTTCTAATAAATGTCTTTGAAATAATTATCAACATAGTTTTGCTTTCCTCTCATTATCACTCTAGAGTGCACCTCAGGTCATGCTTTTCTGAAGTGTAGTAGCTCGCTGGAATCACCGGAGCTTCTCTTTGGCTCACTCAATGTCTGTGGCCCAGTTCTGACGTCGTGCGGACCTGCTGACCTCCCATGTGTTTTCACCCAGTTTCTTACATGGTGTCACAGCTGTCTGGGGTACGTTGGAGGGCGTAATACCCTCATTGGTTTCTTCTCCAGCTGTTAGTATCCCCTTCTTCAGCATATCTTCCATCACCTCTTCTGCATTGTTGCATGTGGTGGGTCCTTCTTCATAAAAGACTCTTGAGTTTTGCAGGTGGGGGTGTTTGGAATTTGAGTCCCCGTTTTTTTAACACCTTCCTCAATGGCACATATTCCTTCCTTTTTTTTATGACTTCTGCTGGGTAATTGTGGACGAAGTACACTCTTTTTCTATTGAGATGTATCTCTTTCTTTGTCCATGAGGTGCTCAGCACCAGTTCCTTGGTTTTAAACATGAGAAAACAAGCCATCCTGGATCTTGGGGCGGCTTGCGTTGGTGGTTTTGGTTCGAGTGACCGGTGACAGCGTTGTATTTTAGGGTCAATATCCTGGAGGTGCAATTCTGACTTAATGTAATTTCTCCAGAAACTCACATGCATTATCCTCTCCTCTCCATCGGGAATCTTGAAGATGCGGACGTTCTTCTGCGGTGAGCATGTTTCTAAATCCATTAACTTGGACACAATGCGCTGTTGTTCCCTCAAAGCCTGAAGAAGCGCATCTTTAACATGCCACCCCTCCACCTCAGCCACTCGGTTCTCTGCTTCATTCAGCCTATCCTCTGTGTTCTTAACTTCTGCACAGATCTTGCTCAGTTTCTGGTTAACTACTTCTTTAAAGTTTCCGAGTTCTTCCTTCATGTCTCTTTTGAGTCAGTTCTGCTCAGTACGTTTTTCATGTCCAAGTGTCCAGCTTTTGTGTCCACGTGGATAGAACCTATGCTAGCTTGAAGGGCATACATTTTAGCATGCACGTTGGCTTTATTTGTATCGACGTCTCCTGTCACCATATTCCTGTAACCACTATTTGGACTTGTGGTTTTAGCTTTTCTTAGTTGGTATTTCCCCAAAGGAATACGAATGCATTGATTACTCTAAAGCAGGGGAAATGTCGGACCTTTCTGGGAGCTCTTGAACTACACCACCAACCAGATCACCATCATACCTGGAAGTCCCAGCTAAATCTTTTTGTTCTTTCTTGCTTTTTTAGCCACTTATTTCCCCCGTGCCAACTTTTTTGGGACCTGTAGCAGGCATAAAATTTGAAATGAGCTCAATTTGTGCATAAAATTTTAAGATTTCTCAGTTTAAACATTTATGTTATCTATGTTCTGTTGTGAATAAAATATTGATTAATTTGATTTGAAAGTCTTTTAATTTTATTTTATTCAAATTTAAAGAACGTCCCAACTTTTCCGGAATTCGAATTGTAAATTGATGTGATATGAAGTGATTTGAGGTGATCTGAGGTGAGGAGTTGTGATGTGATGTGTTTTGTGGTGATATGAGGTGATGTGAAGTAAAGTGATGAGACGATGTTATGTGAGGTGATGTAACGTGAGGCAAAGTTATGTGCAAAGCAGAGCAAGAAGTTGGTTCAGAGATGCTCTTCTGAGGCAAAATAAAAGTTGACATGTTCTAAAAAAAAAAGAAAACCTTGCATGTCCTGCGATGTGACTATTGTACATGCGATGACGTTGCTCAAATGATACATTGTGCAGCTCTAATGTAAAGTGGTTAAGTGATATAAAGTGATAAATTATAAAGTTATGTGATATGAGGTGAAGTGATATAAATTGAAGGGACTATGTTGAAAAATAAAGCAGTATAAATTCATATATCTTGATCTTTCTGTGGGAGGCTCAAAACTTTTTGATATCCCCACATACGTCAGACAAAGTGTCTGACGTTCAAATCAAAAACATCAGACATTTTCACCTTACGTCAGACACCAGTAATTTCTTGGATATTCAGATCAATTATGAGAACCACAATATATACAAAATACAGAAATGACAAAAAAGAAATAAAAAACTTATTTAATGTTCTATTAAAATTATATCTATGAATAAATCATATTTTTAAATATAATGATTTTAGCTGGTAAAAACATAAGTTTTAAAATATTATTTATTCATAGAGCGAAATGCTTGTATAGCGAGACAACCCCCCAACACACACCACACACACACACACACACACACACACACACACACACACGTTTCCCAGCAAAATAATGTAGTGTTATACAAAGTAAACCATAAATAATACAGGTCTTTATCCATTCTACATTATTGTTAAATGAAAACAGGTAATATATCAAACTGAAGATAATAAAAAGAACAAAATGCATAACCAGAACTCCACCTTGGAGATGAGATAAAGATGCTTGATGGACACCATGATGGAGTCCCCTGTCTTTATTATGTCTGGAATATCGACTGGAGAATTTTTTTGCACTTCACTTTACTGAAGCTTAAGCTTTTTTGCCTCACTTGGTGGTGTTTTTTACCACGGTGTTTTTTAACACGGTGTGTTTAACCTATTTACTTGATTCACTTGTGGTGTGTTTAACTGAATCACTTGCGGTATGTTTAACCTATTCACTTGCAGTGTGATTAACCAATTCACTTGATTCACATGTGGTGTGTTTAACCGGCTCACTTAATTCACTTGCGGTGTGCTTAACTGATATAAAATAATGTGATATGAGGTGAATTGAAGTTATGTAAACTAAGGTGAAGTGATGTAAAATAATGTGAGAGGAGATGGTGTTTAATGCAGTGTTGTGAAGTGAGAATGTAGAGTGTTGTGATGTCAGGTGAGGTGGTGTTATGAGGTGAAGTGATGTGATATGATGTGAATGATGTAATGTGAGGTGATGGGTGGTGTGGTGATGTGATGAAGTTAAGTTAGGTGAGGTAAATTGATGTGATATGTGATAATGTGACTTGAAGTGAAGTGATGTCAGGTAATGTGGGGTGATGAAGTTAAGTTAGGTGAGATAAATTGATGTGATGTGACAATGTGTGGTGTAGTGAGGTGATGAGGTGATATGAGGTTATGTGACAGATGAATTGATGTGATATAAGGTGATGTGACAATATGTGGTGACGTTATATGTGATGTGAATTGAAGTTATGTCTGGTGAGGTGAGGGAAGGTGATGTGAAGTTATGTGAGGTGAGGTGATGAAGTTAGGTTAGGTGAGGTAAATTGATGTAATATGAGGTGACGTTATATGATGTGAAGGGAAGTTATTTTAGGAGGAATCACCTCAAGACTTCACAGGTTCCTTGTGTTCGTTGATGTGTGAAAGACCAAACGGACTCAATCGATTCCCAAGCTAGTAATTTTAATTAGATATCACAGAGTAATTACAATACATGTGATATTGCGTGTGGCCGCGTTTCACAAAGTCTGAGTCGATCCAACCTCTCCAGCGATCAGACGATGTGAACCCCCTCTCCTCTTCGATCCGCAGTCTTTATCCTTCTCGAAAGTTTCCAGTTGGTACGTTGGTTATGTGTGTGCGTATGTAGAAATGTACATAAAACAGAATCTCCATCCTGTCATCCTCCGACCACCCCTGCTCACACGCTCCGCGCCACGAGGAGCCCCCGTGGCTGACCTGTCTTGACCTTTACTTGATGTCACTAGACATATATTCTACATCATATATGGAAAAGAAAAACAACTCCCATAATGTATACATCTTGCCTTACAAAACAGGAATTTAATCTTTTAGATCCTATGCTTTATGGCCCCTTTATGGGTTAACAGATTTTATCACTAAGTATACACTGGAGACTGCTGTTTTCTCTCACAGAATTGGGGAAGATTAATTGGGAGTTTTCCCGTGTTAGTTCATACAATGTCTGAGAAAGAAAGCCTGTGTACAAATATAATAATTATTCTACTGATATACAAATACAGATATACTCCTTAACTTGTGAATAAAAGAATTACAACTCTTATTAATTCTATCAGTAAGAGAAGGTGAGGTTATGTTAGGTGAGGTGATGTGAGGCGATGAAGTTAAGTGAGGTGAATTAATGTGATATGAGGTGATGTGACATAATGTGTCGTGACATGTGATGTGAATTCATGTTTGGTGTGGTGAGGTGTGGTGAGGCGATGTGATGTGAAGTAATGTTATGTTAAATGATGTGAGGTGATGAAGTTAGATGAGGGAAATCGATGTAATGTGAAATAGCTATACCACCATCTCCCGATCTCCACACCACTCGCGCAATACATGACCAGTATAGCTCACGTCATGATCCCGGCTGGCTTCCTCACTACCATTACTATTTTTGCAGTTCCTGGTTATCCCCAGCATGTGAAACTTGGCAGCCAATCAGAGGAGAGATTCTGCAACACCTCTCAACAAGAAGAATTAAAACGGCGGCAGTAGTTTTAAAGCGGTGAGCGTTCAGAGATTTTGAAGCTAAGCCTATGCCTAATAGGTGATGCGATTTCCAAACAAAGGCAACGGTTGAATTAGTAAGACAATATAGAAGAAACTGAACCACAGTTTAGGAAGATTTAGTCCCCGCTTTCATAAAAACTGTCCTGAAAGATGGGCCGATGGTCCAGTCTGAGAGCCCATTGAAATCTAGTTAGTTCATTAATCAAATGTTCGCGTGGGTCTGTGTTGGGTTTCCTCTCAGCAGTTCAGTTCAGTACTTGCGCTCGCAGCATCAAGAAGTATTGGAATCTTTGTATTTTTTCTGTGCATTACTCTTTCGCGCCAGTGAAAAGGACAGTGGATAGGAACCAGCGGTACTGGAGGAAACCATCCCTCTGAGTGAAATTAAAGACATGCTTAGTAAGTGGGAAGCAGTGTCGAGTTTCATAGAAAAAAACATCCTTACAAACAGTGTCAGGACCTGCTTCTAATCTGTTTTATTACAGTGCTGTAAAGCATTTCAGTGACTTTCAAAGAAAAAAAAAAAGGCATTTCATTTACTTTGTATAACACTACATTATTTTTCTGGGAAACGTGTGTGTGTGGGGAGATATTTTGGGGGTCTGGAACACATTAATGGGTTCATTGTTTCTTCTGGGAAAATTTACCTTGCTATATGAGCATTTTGCTTTTGGAATATTTAAAAAATTCTCTGCTAATTTTCTTGTTTTCTTTTAGCTTAATCATGCCAAAGAAACAGCAGAAAAGGAGGAGCAAAATTTCTTTAAAATGTATCAAATTTTTACAGGAATAAAGGATTTTAAGTGTATTTCACAACAGTTGTCATGTTTTGTTGCTATGGTTACCAGGTAATTTAGATATTTCCAGGTCCGGCACTCACCGCTCACAAAAACTATGTCTGCCATTTTATTCAGCAGGTGTCAAAACCCCTGTATGTGAAATTTCATAATTCTACCACATTACTAAGCCAATTAACTAATGAAATGTCTATGAAAATTAGGTTCAACTTAAGTGAAAAAAGATACCCTTTGCTTTTGTCAATTATAATACAATATCAATGTATTGAAATAAACAAAGACCACAATCTACTCCGAACTTCAGATTGCTGTATCTCCCTTAATTATTGAGCGATTGTAAAAATTCAAAAAGCATTTTCCTCTATGTGCTTACCTTGTCCTAGTGCTATAGGACTGCTGAAAAATAGATGTAGTATAGCTAATGTGAAGTGATGGGATGTGATGGGATGTGATGGGATGTAATATGTGGTGAAGTTATGTGTGTGCTTTAGAGATAGATGTTGTTGTTGTGTCTCTGGTTCAGGATGGGAAGGCCCCCCTCCTCCTCGAGGCTGTGAAGTATTTGTTGGGAAAATACCCAGAGATATATATGAGGATGAACTCGTGCCCGTGTTTGAGCATGCAGGTCAAATCTACGAGTTTCGCCTGATGATGGAGTTCAGCGGGGAGAACCGTGGATACGCTTTTGTCATGTACACCACACGAGAAGCAGCACAGAGAGCCATTACGATGCTCGACAACTATGAAATCCGTCCAGGGAAGTTCATCGGAGTGTGTGTGAGTCTGGACAACTGTCGCCTCTTCATTGGCTCCATTCCTAGAGATAAGAAGAAAGAGGAGATTTTAGAAGAGATGATGAAGGTCAGGATTTCCATTCATTTTACAGTAATGATAAAAATTATATTACCAAGAACAGTAATACACAAATTTCACTCTCAGCCCTCACGCTAGTCTTGATGCTGTGTGTGTGTGTGAATGTTCGAGTGACGCTGTGTATAAATGTTCCAGTAATGCTGTGTGTGTTTTAGTGACGCTGTGTGTGAATGTTCGAGTGACGCAGCGTGTGAATGTTCCAGTGATGCTGTTAGTGAATGTTTTAGTGGCGCTGTATGTTAAGGTTTCAGTGATACTGTGTGTAAACCATGACACTGTGTGAATGTTGCAGTGGTTCCTTGTGTGAATGTTCCAGTGACCCTGTTTATGAACAGTGATGCTGTGTGTAATTGTTTCAGTGAAACTGTGTAAATGTTTTCAAGTGACACTGTGTGTGAATGTTGCAGTGGCGCTGTATAAATATTTCAGTGAAACTGTGTGAATGTTTTTGAGTGACACTGTGTATGAATGCTTAAGTGACGCTGTGTGTCAATGTTTGAGTTGCATTGTGTGTGAATGTTTGAGTTGCGTTGTGTGTGAATGTTCGAGTGACGCTGTGTGTGAATGTTCGTGTGATGCTGTGTGTGAATGTTACAGTGGCGCTGTGTGTAAATGTTCCAGTGACACTGTGTGTGAATGTTGCAGTGATGCTCTGTGTAATTGTTCCAGTGACCCTGTGAATGTTCGAGTGACTCTGTGTGTGAATGTTCCAGTGGCGCTGAGTGTGAATGTTTTCGAGTGACGCTTTGTGTAAATGTTCAAGTGACGCTGTGTGTGAATGTTTGAGTGATGCTGTGTGTGAATGTTTCAGTGGTGCTCTGTGTGACTGTTCCAGTGATCCTGTGTATGAAAAGTGACACTCTGTGAATGATCGCGTGACACTGTGTGTGAATGTTCCAGTGGCGCTCTGTGTAAACGTTTCAGTGAAACTGTGTGAATGTTTTCGAGTGACGCTGTGTGTGAATGTTGCAGTTGCACTGTGTAAATGTTCCACTGAAACTTTGTGAATGTTTTTGAGTGACACTGTGTAGGAGTGCTTGAGTGACACTCTGTGTGAATGTTTGAGTGACGCTTTGTGAATGTTCCAGTGGCGCTCTGTGTGAATGTTCGAGTGATGCTGTATGTAAATGTTTTTGTGAAACTGTGTGAATGTTTTCGAGTGACGCTGTGTGTGAATATTGCAGTTGTGCTGTGTAAATGTTTCAGTGAAACTGTGTGAATGTTTTTGAGGACACTATGTATGAATGCTCAGTGAAGATGTATGTACAGTGGCGCTGTGTGTAAATGTTCCAGTGACGCTGTGTGTGAATGTTCCAGTGAGGCTGTGTGTAAATGTTCCAGTAATGCTGTGTGTAAATGTTTCAGTGATGCAGTATATGAATGTTCTAGTGACGTTGTGTGAATGTTCTAGTGATGCTAAGTGTGAATGTTCCAGTGACGCTGTGGGTGGATGTTCCAGTGGTGCTGTGTTTGAATGTTCCTGTAACCCTGTGTATGAACAGTGACGCTGTATGTGAATGTTCGAGTGACGTGTGTGAATGTTCCACTGACCCTGTGTATGAACTGTGAGGCTGTGTGTATGTTCGTATGACGCTGTGTGCGAATGTTTGAGTGGCACTGTATGAATGTTCGAGTGACACTCTGTGTGAATGTTGCAGTTGCGCTGTGTAAATGTTCCAGTGAAACTGTGTGAATGTTTTTGAGTGACACTGTGTATGAATGCTTAAGTGACACTGTGTGTGAATATTCGAGTAAGTCTGTGAATGTTCAAGTGACACTCTGTGTGTGAATGTTCCAGTGGCGCTCTGTGTGAGTGTTCCAGTGACGCTGTATGTGAACATTTTAGTGAAACTGTGAATGTTTTCAAGTGGCGCTCTGTGTGAATGTTGCAATGGCTCTGTGTAAATGTTCCAGTTAATCTGTGTGAATGTTTTTGCGTGACACTGTGTATGAATGCTTAAGTTGCGATGTGTGTGAATGTTAGAGTGAAGCTCTGTGTGGATGTTTGTGTGATTGTTGTGTGTGAATGTTTTCGAGTGACGCTTTGTGTAAATGTTTCAGTGACGCTGTGTGTGAATGTTTGAGTGCCGCTGTGCCGGAATCTTGCAGTGGTTCTGTGTTTGAATGTTAGAGTGGTGTTGTGTGTGAATGTTCCAGTGACACTGTGTTTGAATGTTCCAGTGATGCTGTGTGTGAATGTTCCAGTAATTCTGTGTGTGAATGTTTTAGTGCTGCTTTGTGTGAACAGTGACGCTGTATGTGAATGTCCAAATGATGATGTGTGTGAAAGTTCGAGTGACGCTGTGTGTAAATGTTTCAGTGACTCTGTTTGTATGTTCCAGTGATTCTGTGTGTGAATGTTTCAGTTATGCTGTGTGAGAATGTTCGAGTGATGCCGTGTGTGAATGGTCAAGTAACGCTATGTGTGAATGTTCGAGTGACTGTCTGTGTGAACCTTCCACTGGCGCTGTGTGTGAATGTTCGAGTGATGCTGTGTGTGAATGTTCCAGTGACGCTGTGTGTGAATGCTCCAGTGACCAATGGCGCTGTTTGTGAACGTTTCAGTGGCAGTGCATGTGAATGTTCCAGTGACACTGTGTTTGAATGTTCCAGTGAGGCTGTGTGTAAATGTTATAGTAATGCTGTGTGAATGTTTCAGTGATGCAGTGTATGAATGTTCTAGTGACGTTGGGTGAATGTTCTAGTGATGCAGTGCGTGAATGTTCTAGTGACGCTGTGTGTAAATGCTCCAGTGACCAATGGTGCTGTTTGTGAAAGTTTCAGTGGCAATGCATGTGAATGCTTAAGTGACACTGTATTTGAATGTTCCAGCGATGCTGTGTGTAAATGTTCCAGTGACGCTGTGTGTGAATGTTCCAGTGATATTGTACTTGAATGTTCCAGTGATGCTGTGTGTAAATGTTTGTTTCGCTGTGTGTGAACAGTGACGCTGTGTGTGAATGTCTGAGTAATGCTGTGTTTGAAAGTTCGAGTGACGCTGTTTGTAAATGTTTCAGTGACTGTTTTTTATGTTCCAATGATTCTGTGCGTGAATGTTTCAATGATGCTGTGTGTGAATGTTCGAATGATGCTGTGTGTGAATGTTCGAGTGATGCTGTGTGTAAATGTTCCAGTGACGCGGTGTGTCAGTGTTCTAGTGGTACTGTTTGAATGTTCCAGTGACCCTGTGTATGAACAGTGACACTGTGTGTGAACGTTCGAGTGACGCTGTGTGTGAATGTTCCAGTGACGCTGTGTGTGAGTGTTGGAGGGACACTGTGTGTGAATGTTGCAGTTGCGCTGTGTAAATGTTCCAGTAAAACTGTGTGAATATTTTTGAGTGACACGGTGTATAAATGCTTAAGTGGCACTTTTAGAATGTTTGAGTGATGCTGAGTCTGAATGTTCGAGTAGCGCTCTTTGTAAATGTTCCTGTGGTTCTGTTGGTGAATGTTTCAGTGAAACTGTGTGTGAATGTTTTCAAGTGCCGCTGTGTGTGAATGTTTAAGTGGTGTAGTGGAAATGTTCCAGTGAAACTGTGTGAATGTTTTTGAGTGACACTGAGTATGAATGCTTAAGTGATGCTGTGTGAATGTTTGAGTTGCATTGTGTGTGAATGTTCCAGTGTCGCTGTGTGTGAATGATTGAGTGACGCTGTGTGAATATTCAAGTGATGCTCTGTGTGAATGTTTGAGTGATGCTCTGTGTGAATGTTCCAGTGATGCAGTGTATATGTTCAAGTGACGCTGTGTGTGAATGTTCGAGTGGTTCTGTGTGTGGTAATGTTCCAGTGGCGGGGTATGAGTGAATGTTCCAATGGTGCTGTGTGTGAACATTTCAGTGGATGTGAATGTTCTAGTGACCCTGTGAATGTTCGAGTGATACTCTGTGTAATTGTTTCAGTGATTGCTGTGCGTGAATGTTTGAGTGGCGATGCATTTTAATGCTCCAGTGGTGCTGTGTGAATGTTCAATTGACACTGTGTGTGAATATTTCAGTGACGCTGTGTGTGAATATTGCAGTGGTGCTCTGTGTAACTGTTCCAGTGACCCTGTGTGTGAATGTTCCAATGGCGCTGTGTGAATGTTCCAGTGACTCTGTGTGAATGTTTTTGAGTGACACTTGGTATGAATGCTTAAGTGATGCTGTGTGTGAATGTTCGAGTGACACTGTGTGTGAATGTTCGCAATGGTGCTGTGTGTGAATGTTCCAGTGACTGTGTGTGAACGTTTCAGTGAAATTGTGTGTGAACATTTTTAAGTGACGCTGTGTGTGAATGTTGCAGTTGCGCTTTGTAAATGTTCCAGTGAAACCGTGTGAATGTTTTTGAGTGACACTGTCTATGAATGCTTTAGTGACACTGTGTGTGAATGTTTGAGTGACGCTGTGTGAATGTTCCAGTGGCGCTGTGTAAATGTTCCAGTGAAACTGTGTGAATGTTTTTGAGTGACAATGCCTGTGAATGTTCGAGTGACAGTGTGAATGTTTGAGTGACGCTTTGTGTGAATGTTCCAGTGACACTGTGTGTGAATGTTCCAGTGACGCTGTGTGTGAATCTTCCAGTGGCACTGTATGAGAATGTTGTAGTGGTGTTGTGTGTGAATGTTCAACTGACGCTGTGTGTGAATGTTCCAGTGGCGCTGTGTGTGAATGTTTAAGTGGTTTTGTTTGTGAATATTTCAGTGACCCTGTGAATGTTCGAGTGATACTGTGTGTAATTGTTTCAGTGAAACTGTGTGAATGTTTTCAAGTGACGCTGTGTGTGAATGTTGCAGTGGTGTTGTATGGGAATGTTCCAGTGGCGCTGTGTGTGAAGGTTCCAGTGGTGCTCTGTGTGAATGTTCGAGTGACGCTGTGTGTGAATGTTAGAGTGACGCGTTGTGTGAATGTTCTTGTGGCGCTGTGTGTAAATGTTTCAGTAATGCTGTGTGTGAATGTTTCAGTAGCACTGTATGTGAATGTTTGAGTGACGCTGTGTATGAATGTTCGAGTGACTCTGTGTATATACACTAACTAATTTTTGTAGGGTGCTTTAGTCCTGACAAAGTGGTGTGTGTGTGATTGGTGTTGGATTTGATGGTGTGTTCAGGTCTCGGATGGAGTGGTGGATGTTATTGTGTACCCAAGTGCCATAGATAAGAGTAAGAATCGCGGGTTTGCATTTGTGGAGTACGAGTCACACAAAGCAGCTGCCATGGCACGCAGGAAACTGATCCCAGGTATTATGATCACCATACATAGGGCTATTAACTTCCATCTCCACACAGAGGGGCATTAACCTCCATCACCACACAGAGAGGTATTAATCTTCATCACCACTCTCATCATCGTTATTACCATGCGAAGGGTATCAACCTTTATACTATACTCCACTGTACTATATTATACTTTACAGTAGTGTACTAAGCTATATTATACTGTTGTATGTTTTACTGTTCTATAATTATACTGTGCTGTTTTGTACTATATTATGTTAAACTATATTAAATGTAGTAATCTATATATACTGTACTATATTATACTGTATTATAATATTCTAAACTATATTATACTGTACTATATCATATTATACTGTGCTATAATATAGTAACTATGTATACTGTACTATAATATACTAAACTATATATACTGTACTATATTAAACTGTTCTGTATTATACTAAACTATATTATACTTTTCTGTATAATACTGTATTATACTAAACTATATAATACTGTACTATACTATTCTAAATTATAATATACTGCACTATACCATATTATAGTGTAATGTTATACTAAACTTTATTATACTATACTTTATTATATTGTACTTTACTATATTATACTAAACTATGTCATACTATACTATATCATAATATACTTTACTATATTATACTAAACCTATTATATTGTACTGTACTATAATATACTATACTTTAATATATTGTGTTATACTATATTATACTAAATACTTTGTTGTGCTATACTTTACTCATCGGGGGCCGTATCTCTGGATTGGCAAACCAAGGAGGCATCTGGTTAGAATGCCTCTGGAAAGCCTACCTGGTATGGGGTTTTGGGCATGTCTAACCAGGAAGAGACCCCAGGGTCGACCCAGAACATGCTGGAAGGACTGTGTCTTTCAGCTGGTCAGGAAACGCCTCTGTGTCCCCCCGGAAGAGCTGGAGGAAGTGGCTGGGGAGAGCGACGTCTGGACCTCACTGCTTAGACTGCTGCCCCCGCGACCCAACCCTGGATTAAGCGGAAGATATTTTAAACTGTAATATAAACGTGAGCTAAACAAGAGCCTTCGAGAGCAGTCCGCAAAGCACCGCAACCTGTTGAGTCAGCCGCACTGAGTGTGTTACCACACAGTCCATGTCTCCTCACCAAAGCTGTTCTGGGTGCTGCGCTGCTTCAGTCTATGATGGACTCGCTTAAACAGGACATATTTGGGAAAATTGACGCTCTGTCTACCAGCCTTTGCACGGAAACAGATTTCATGAGGCAGGAGTTAAAGAATTCGATTGAACCACTCGAGTGTAAAGTTTATGCTCACGTAAGAGAGCTTGACAATAACAATCCCCTGGCTGAGCTCGAAAATACTGTTAGCTCGCTAACAGCGCAAGTTAAGCATCTGGATGGGAGGTGTGAAGATTTGGAGGCCAGGTCCCGGAGGAACAATATACGGTTGCTTGGTGTACCAGAGGGTCTGGAGGGACCCAGGCCTACTGAGTTTGTTGCTCAGTTATTTCAGGACCTTCTTGGTTTGGAAGAGAAGACCCTGCTGGACCGTGTGCACCAGACTTTGCATGAGAAACCCAGAGAAGGATACCCACGGCAACCTTTTTTTTGCAAACATTATTTACATATTCGCAATTCCTTGCTGCAGTGAGCCGCAGAGACATCGCCACTCTTGTATAACGGCAAGAGCATCTCGATCTTTCCTGATTATACATATACATATGTATATATACATAAAAAATGAATTGTTTAAATTTTGTAGTCTACCAAAAACACTCAATCACGTCTCTATTTCCTTAATTCTTAAAAAGAACAAAGACCCAGGCTCCCAAGTGGCGCATCGACAAGGTGCGCGACTATCAACCCGGAGAATGCAAGTTCGAATCCGGATTGATGCCACAGCCATCCGTGACCGGGAGTCCATGGGAGCTAATTGGCTGAGCTCTCACAGGAGGGAAGGATGGCATATGCTCACTTCCCTGTCACTCACAGCAATCACCAGCCAATCATGGGCGTCTGTGAGCTCATTTGTACGAGGGGGCGGATAGCGCTTTCCCTCCGAGTGTGTTAGGCCGCCCCCAAATACGCATGCGCAACAGTTTGAAAAGAGGCGGGTGGCAGCATTGCATGTCACGGAGGGGGCATGTGCATGCTTACACCCCTCCCTGGTCGGTGGTGGTCGTGTGATAGGGAAGGCAAAAGTTGATGGGTGGGAATTGGATATGACTAAATTAGGGGAGAAAAATGGGGAAAAAATCCAAAAAAGAAAAAAAAGAACAAAGAAAAAGGACTGCTCTTCCTATCGCCCGATTAGTCTACTAAACGTGGATTTTAAATTTTTGTCTAAAACATTAGCCTTACGTTTGGAAACCATGTATTCCATATTGCCATCTATTATATCCTCTGACCAAACTGGATTTATTATAAATCGCCACTCCTTTTTCAATTTCAGATGCTTGTTCAATATAATTTATCGCTTCCCTTAATCATGCGTTCCATAAGCCGTAATTTCTTTGAATGCGGGAAAAGCTTCTGACAGTGTAGAATGGCGGTATCTTTTTTACACTCTGGAGAAATTTGGGTTTGGCAAAAACTTTATTTCATGGATTAGGTTGTTATATTAATCTCCTCAAGCCTTGGTCAGGACAAATAATAATCACTCATCATACTCTCCCCTCCATTGCTATACCCAGCAAGGCTGCCCTTTGAGTCCACTTTTATTCGTGATTGCTATTGAGCCCCTTTCTATTGCATTGCGTTGTGATCCTGTTGTCACAGGTGTTGTTAGGAATGGAGTAGAGCATCGTCTGTACGCAGATGACCTTCTTTTGTATATTTCTGCTTTCTCTATTTCCATTCCTAAAGTCATCGAAATCTTTAAATTCTTTGGTGCTATATCAGGTTATAAATTAACCTGAATAAAAGTGAATTATTCCTTTAAACCCTGCTGCTTGTGAATATCCAACTCATACTTTACCCTTTAGAATTGTGCCAAATAGTTTTACTTACTTAGGGGTTCAGGTAACTTATAAATTTAAGGACTTGTATAAA
>JAQMYF010000009.1:369369-380537 GCA_030014195.1 Neosilurus mollespiculum
ACAAGGGTTATTATTACTAGCTGGACACACTGACAGCACACTCAGAGATCATTTATGAGTTTCTGTAAAATTTGAATATGCTCTTAAGTCCACTGATTACAGCTGCAGCTAGAATGAAGATCAGATATAAAATAAATCTTTCACAGCTCTCCACTACTTTTCATCTACAACCTCCCCATTCGCATATAACTCCACTGAACAACTTACTCCAACTACTTATTCCTGTAAGCAAAAGATAATGTGACAATCTGCAGAAATAAGCTACAGGGATCTTCAGCAACACTCAAACCCCAATATAAACTTTGTGGTTGCTTTTTTTTTTTTTTTTCGGCTTTTTCATGGTCAGGGTTGTCTTTTTAAAATTATAAAGGGGACCCTTTTAAGTAGGCACTTGCATACTTCATGACTGTCTCTTGTTTATTGTTTTATAAAGGAAGAGTATTCCCAGCTACACTAGTTAAATATTTTCCCAAATTTGATTTGAAATCTGAGTGTTATCAGAGGAAAGTACTGCTCAAATTTTGTCTAAGTACAGAATTCAATTCTTTCCACTGTAACAAAAATAGTAGCTTTTACCTGATAAAATTCCAAATTGCACTCCTAATTACTAACTAGCATTTACTTTTGAAGGGGTACTTTCATACGATCTAGAAAGATGTTCTGCTGCTTGTAAGCTCTATTTATGATCTATGTGGCTTTGTCGGGATCCTTTGTCCGTCAAAAATGTCTTCTCCGGAAAGTAGACATTACATGCTCACAGAATGTCATGAGCAGTGTCCGATAGATGATGAACGACCTTAGCTGCCTCAAAAAAGAGAGACGGTTCTGGCCCTTTTTGTAAAGTGCTGTAACGTTCTTAACCCAGTCCAGTTTATTGTCAATATGAATTCCAAGGTATTTGTAATCCTCCATCATTTCCACATTGACGCCCCGGGTTGAAACAGGGGTTGCTGATGTTTTGGCTCTCCTGAAATCCACAATTAGTTCCTTGGTCTTTGTCACATTAGGCTGCAGATGATTCTGCTCACGCCATGTGATGAAGTAATCCACAGCAGCCCGATATTACGTCTCTTCACCTCCACTGATACATCCAACTACAGCAGAGTCATCAGAAAACTTCTGAAGATGGCATGTCTCTGTGCAGTAGCTCTGTGCTGTAGAGGGTGAAGAGGAAAGGGGAGAGCCCTTGTGGTGCTCCAGTGTTGCTGACCACCATGTCCGAAATGCTGTGCTGCAAGCGCATATACTGTGATCTTCCAGTTAGGGAGTTTATAATCCAGGACACAAGAGAGGCATCCACCTGCATTGCTGTCAGCTTCTCACCCAGGACAGTCAGCCTGATGGTATTGAATGCATTGGAGAAGTAAAAAAACATGACCCTCACAGTGCTTGCCGGCTGGTCCATGTGGGTGTAGATTCGATTAAGCAGGTAGATTATGGTGTCCTCAACTCTGGGATGGGGCTGGTAAGCAAACTCAAGGGGGTCCAGATGTGGTCTAACAATGGGTCAGAGTTAATCCAAAATAAGTCTTCATGACATGTGAAGTCAGTGCCACAGGTCTGTAATCCAAGGGGGCCATTGGGACGTGGTGTCTTTGATACAGGAACGAGACATGACGCCTTCCACGGTACTTGGGACCCTCTGCAGACTCAGGCTCATCATGAAGATATTATGTAAGACTCCACAGAGCTGGGGTGCACAAGCGTTGAGGATACAGGGGTTTCCCTCTTCCAGTCATGCTGCCTTGACTGAGTGGAGTCTTTTCAGCTGTCTCTGAACCTGGTCATAAGTAAAGTTGACAGGTGGGGAAGGGGTATCAGGTCTATCACAGGAGTCAGAGGTGCAATAAAGAGAGGGAAGGAGAGAATGGGGTTTGTCGGGGGTTTCAGCCTTGCTCCTGACAAAGTAGAAGGGGGCTGAATAGTAGCTGCAGTGTTAAATCTGCAGTTGGATGACCTAAGACCAGTGATGGTCTTCAGACCACTTTGAATGGCTAACGGTAGCGGAGTCCACCATCAGAATGCTCCAAAGCCAAAACCAGTTGCTTCTGGATTGATGTGACAACCTCAAGAATCTCTGATGGAGATCCAATCTCTGTATCCTGAACATCCCCGAAGGATGCCATATATCCCATAAATTTCCATGTCAGATATACTGATGCAAATGATTGGCCCTGATGTGGGCCAATCATTTGCATCAGTTTTTACACCGCCTGAACTGGAGATGTGTGTTTGTGCTTATGTATGTATGTGTGTACATGTGTGTGCGTGTGTGTATGTATGTATGTATGTATGAATGAATGACAAACTTTTTGATAGTTGTGTTGCTCAACCACCCCATATTTGTTTCCATCTTTGTGCTAAGATATTCTAATATAGCATATTATAAAAACTGGGAGCTCTTCTGGGCAGAAGTTTTGAGAGAATGTGCTACCAGAAGTTTTCGAAATAGTGTTTAGCCTGCAGCTTGCCTCAGAGAGAGGGACAAGTATAGGCTTAGTTCTAGTTTTAGTTTTGTTTTTGTTTGTGGGCAGGGCTGGGGAAAGAGACACCACCACATTTATGTGCGCTCACTTTTATTCATGTAAGGGCTGAAATGAAGAAAACTCTGAACTTAATACAATTAATGCTTTATTTTTTCTTTTAATTTTATTTTATCTAGTTAAACATGGTGAATTGTATTGATGCAAAGAGGGCTGCTATAAGATTCATTAGCTGGAATGTGAAAGGTTTAAATGGGCCTGTTAAAAGAGCCAGGATATTTAATCATCTTAGGTACTTAAAATGTAATATTGCATTCCTTCAGGAAACCCATCTACTGGTTAAAGATCAGGCCAGACTTAAAAAAGGATGGGTGGGTAGCGTATTCCATTCTAATTATAATTCTAAAGCCTGTGGAACAGCCATCTTGATTCATAAAAAAAATTCAGTTTAGTGTGACCACTGCTATCTCAGATCCACAAGGATGCTTTGTAATGTTTCCAGGGCTTTTTTTTACCATAAGCCTGTGGTCTTGGTATATTTCTATGCCCCAAACTGGGATGACGATACGGCAAAATCATCTCATTAATTCCAGACTTGAAATCACTACAATTGATTTTGGTGGAGACATAAACTCTGTGATAAATCCAACAGTTGACCGTTCCAATTCTAAATCTACAAACCTCTCCAAAAAGGCCAATGTATTATTTTTTATGGATCAGATAGGAAGTGTCGACCTCTTCCATTTTTTATTCCCACAAAGGAAATCCTTCTCTTTTTTCCTCTGTTCATCACTCATATAGTATAGATTATATTTTCATTGACCAGAACCTTCTCCCTTGTGTTACAAAAGTTGAATATTCTCCTATAACTGAATCAGATCATGCCCCAGTACTATTAGATCTTGCATTTCCTCTTTACAAACTGGAATGCCCCCCTTGGAAATTAGACAGAAATCTTTTGGCTGATGAGAGCTTTTGTGAAATGATATCCCAAAACATAGATGACTGTATAGAATTCAACAAAAAAGATATATACCCTTCTCTCCTCTGTAAAAAACTAAAAACTGTAATCAGGGGTGAGATCATTTCGTATTCAGCTAAAATAAATAAGATGAAAAAAAATAAACAAGCGGAACTCATCAAGGCGATACCTATAATGGATGCCCAGTACTCTGTTTCTCCCTCCCCTGAGTTCTATAAAAGGAGGCTAGACCTCCAAATACAGTATAATTTGCTATCTACCGAAAAGACAGAACTTCTCCTGAAATCACGGAGGTATTTCTATGAGTATGGAGACAAAGCTGGCCGTCTATTAGCACACCAACTTAAGTGCTGCTCAGCTTCTCAACAAATTCCACAAAATCAGAATGATGGTGAACTGTTGACCGAGAAGAAATTAATGAAACATTCAACTTACTTTATACAAATTTATATGTGACAGAGATGACAAATGACTGCTCTGATATGGAACTTTTTTTTTTTTTTTTTATAACCTCCAGGTTCCTACTTTAACAACGATACATAACGCTGAGACTGAGCTTCCACTGAATTGTACAGAAATCATTACTGCAATAAAGAATGGCAAGGTACTGGGCCCTGATGGGTACCCTATAGACTTCTTTAAAAAGTTCTTTAGTAAACTATCAACAAACTTACTTGATATGTTTAATGACTCCTTGTCACATGGGTCCCTTCCATAAACACCGACCAAAGTGTTGGTTACCCTCCTGCTTAAGCCAGGTAAATATAGCACAGAATGTAGTTCGTATCGACCCATCTCCCTCTTATATAGTGATGTGAAGATCCTGGCCAAATCCCTTGCTTTTTGCCTAGAAGCCACCATGAACGACGTGATTTGTTCAGACCAAACTGGTTTTATTTTTGGCCATCATTCATTCACAAATATCCGGCGACTCCTAAATGTTATCCACTCCCATGTCTAGTGCGGCACCTGAGGTGGTTATTGCACTTGACAAAGAGAAAGAGTTCAATAGGGTAGAATGGAGATATCTTTTGTATACCTCACCCAAAGCCTCTACAATTACTAATGGTAAGCGTTCGCAGTATTTCCAACTGTCAAGGGGCAACCATCAGGGCTGTCCAATTAGCCCACTATTATTTGAATTGGCCATAGTAGCCTTATCTATTACATTCAAAACATGACGAATAACTATGAAACAAAAATATGGAGAGCATACAGCATCTCTTTACGTAGATGATTTATTACTGTATGTATCAGATGCAGTTTCAGGTGCTCCCCATATTATCCATGCTTTGAGAAGATTTGGTGCTTTTTCAGGGTGCAAACTGAACTTTAGTAAAAATGATGGTTATACTGTTAACGTCCTGGCTCTTCAAATACAGGACAATGCTCTACCATTTCAAATGTCTAAAAATGGCTTTAAATATTTGGCCAACAACATTACATTTGCATTGGACATGCAAAATCTTTATCAAGAAAACTTCTGTAGGCTATTGGAAAATGTCAAACTCGACCTTAAAAAATGAAAACCACTTCACCTATGCTTAGCAGGGAAAGTAACCTGTATCAAAATGAATGTACATGTGGGACAGCGCCCTACCAAGAGTAAATGACAGAACTTCCTGTCAAGTACAATTCAAGGTCCTACATCGTATCCACTACTCCAATGTATGACTGGCTAAAATATATTCCAACATTGATGCAAGCTGCAACAAGTGTCGATGTACTGCTGCATTATACGGGAGGAAAAAAAAGGCTGTGAGAACTGTACTAAGAGCCTTTTTTTTTTTGTTTATGAGCCTTATGTACATACATTATTGATGCTCAATAAAAATAAATCACTAAAAAAAGAATAGTGCAAACTGGTTTAACCAGGTTAGAAAGAGAGGTGGGAGACCACTGCCCAATTCAGCTATAACAGCAGCTTCCAAAGTATACAGTCCCCCAAAAAAGATGGAAAGGAAGGGATAAAAGAAAGTAAGAAAGAACAGAAGGAAAGAAAAAAGCAAAGAAAGAAAGAAAGGAAGGAAAGAAAAATAAGAATGAAGAAAAGAAAGAATGCAGGAAAGAAAGAAAGAAGAAAAGAAAGAAACAACAAAATAATGAATGGAGGAAAGAAAAAAGGAAAGAAAAAGAAAGAAGGAATGAGACAAAGGAAAGAGAACCAAATAAGAAGAGAAAGACAAAAAAGGGAAAAAAGAGAAATAAAAGAAAGAAAGAAAGCAAGAAATAAAGAGAAAGAGAAAAAGAAAGCAGGAAAGAAACAGAAAGAAGGAAAGAAAGACAGAATGAAAAAGAGAGAAAGAAGGAAAAAGAGAAGAAAGGAAATAAAGCAAGAAAGCAAAAAAGAAAGGAAGAAAGAAAGAAAAAGAGAAAGAAAAGAAAGAAGGAAAGGGTGAACAAAAAAGAGAGAAAGAAGGAAAAAAGAAAGAAAAAAGGTAAAAAGAAAGGGAGGAAAGAAATAAAGAAAGGAAAAAAACAAAGAAACAAAGAAGGAGAGAGAGAATAAGAAAAAGAGAAAGAAGGAAAAAGAAGGAAGAAAAAAGGGAGGAGGAAATAAAGAAAGAAAGAGAGAGAGAAAGGAAATGGCCCGAAAAAAGAAAGAGAAAGAAATAAAGAAAGGAAATAAAGAAAGAAGGAAAGAAAAAATAAAAAAGAGAAAAAGAAGGAAAAAGAACGAAAAAAGAACAAAAAAGAGAGAAAGAAGGAAAGAGAATAAAAAAAGAGAAAAGAAAAGAAGGAAAAAAAGGAGGAAGGAAATAAAGGAAAGATAGTAAAGAAAGAAGGAAAGAAAGAGAGAAAGGAAAGAAAAAAGAAAGAAAATAAAGAAAGGAAAGAAATAAATAAAAAGAAGGAGAGATAGAAGAAACAAGAGAAAGAAAGAACGAAAGAACAAAATAAAGAAGGAAAGAAAAACAAAAGGAAAGAAAGAGAAAGGGAAAAATAAAAGGAAAGAAGGAAAGAAAGAAAAAGAGAAACAGAGTAAGAAAGGAGAAGGAAGGAAAGAAAGAAACAAAAAGAAAAAAGAAAGAAGAAAGAAGGTAAAGAAAGAGAGAAAGGAAAGAAAAAGAAAGAAGAGAGAAAGTAAAATAAAATAAAGAAAGAAGGAAAGAGAGAAAGGAAAGACCGAAAGTAATATGGAAAGAAAGGAAGAGAGAAAGAATTTCCTCACCTGCAGAAACACTGTGGGATTTCCCCTAGGCCATAAAGTGGGAACAGGAAAGGTGTGTTGCCATAGCGACCTAGGCAATGCAAGAAGTGCTGCGTGGCCTTTAGACCACTGTTGGTTGGAGCTTCTTTGCTCACCATGGCGATGGAGTGCAAAATGAAATGCTGCAGATTCTTTGTCAAGTTCTTAGACTTCAGAAATTCCAGAAATGGCATGTCTGTGAAATCTGAAGATACAGAGTGAAACCTTTTATACGATATTAAACTTTTAGTACCGTACTTTAGACTTCATGCATCAGATATGTCTTCCATTTATTATACACACACTGATAATTCTGAACATTAAAACAATATAACAAATTAAAATGAACAACATTGACAATTATTCTATAAAATATTTTCTTGTTTCTGATTGGTGAACAGCCAATACTCTATGAGGCAACTTATTCCATTATCATGATGCAGCATAATTGAAAGTTGCAGACTAATATTCCTTAATCATGCACTCCTTCCGAAGAAATCTAGCAAGAGTATGGTTTCCCGCTTTCAATACTTGTGGCCTATTCCTTGCAACGAGTGGTGCGGTGTAAAAAAAAAAAATAATAATAATAAAATGTAAAATTTGGCTAAAATTAATTGGAAACCGCATGAGCGGAATAGTGCAATTATTCCTTAGCTAGAAATCTGTTTCTCGCACAAAGAAAAGACCAAAGTCGCATATAGTAAGGGCAAAAAAGTCTAATTTGTGAAAATAAAAAAATATTTCCTAACAACTCAACGATAGCATTGTAACATGACTGTCTCCTTTAAAATATTTTCAATGACTCTTGCAAAAATCTTCCCAGCGATGGCTAGAAGACAGATCCCTCGATGGTTTTCACATGATTGCCTGTTTTCCTTTCTCTTGTAAAGATTGGTAATAGAGGCATCCTTGAGCTGCTGCAGAATAGTTTCCTGCTCCCACATGAACTGGAAAGGCTCGGTGAGTTTCTGTATAAGGAACTGCCGTCCTGCCTTGAAGATTTCAGCAGTAATAGAATCCGAACCTGGTGCCTTGCCACAGGAAAGGGACTCTATTTCCTTCTGGACCTCTAGTTCTGTTGGAGGCTCTGCTAAGGAGTTGTTGGTGTCTACTTGATGTATGCAGGCAATGGCTTCAGCATTGATGGAAGGGTCTGTTTAAGACATGGTTGAAGTGCTCCATCCATCTCTTCAAGATGGCATTCTTCTCAGTGAGGAGTGTTATCACGCTTATCACAGAGCAGCTCTTGAATTTCTTTGTCGTTCTTATCGAACCAGTCTTGATATTTACACAAGTTCAGGCCCAGATGCATAAATGCAGTGTCGTAAACATTATCTCTGAAAGCTGTCCAGTCGTTCTCTGCTCCATTTGCTCCCAGATCAAGCTGGCTTAGTTTGCTGTCCAAGTCTGCACTGAGGACTTGTCTCACAGAGAGACAATCTAGCTTGCTGATGTTAAGACGTTTGTTCATCATTTTCCCTTGAGGGCGCTGTTTGGGCTGGATGTGCAAGTTAAGTTTTGAGATGATGAGTCTGTGGTCAGTCCAGCAATCTGCACCGCACATCGTCTCCGTCACTCTAACCTCCTGACTGTCTCTTCTCCTAAAGATAATATAGTCAACCAGATGCCAGTGTTTGCTGTGTGGATGCATCCAGGACATATTGTTATGATTTGACAGGCGGTACACTGTGTTGGTGATAAAGAGGTCGTGTGATGCACAGGCTATCACGAGTAACATACTGTTGCTGTTGCATTTACCAACTCCATTCCTCCCAATGACTCCTTTCCAGATCTGATAGTCTGTGCTAGAGGGTGACACGGGAGTGGATTTTCACTCCTGTCCCATCCCACTCCCACAGAAAAAAATCTTGTCCCATCACAATCCTTGGCCAGAGTAAAAAAAAATTCCTGCCCCATCCCACTTCTGGTAAAATGACTCCCACTCCCATCCCGCTCCTGGTAAAATGACTCCCACTCCCATCCTGCTCCCATTAAGAATGACTCCCGCTCTTGTACCACTCCAATTTTTTTCCATGCCTACCTTAGTTGAATAAACCCAAACATTACATAAAAAATTGCATTTTACTAATTTATTGAGAACTTGTTTCCTTTAAACAGTGGCATTACGTTAATGTTATATGTCTTTTACGTTATGTCACACTTGACTCTCATGAAGTTCAGTAATATTAGTGACTTACCTGCCAGGTCTGTTAGCTTAATAGATAGGTCGTTACTTCTGACTTTGTGTTGCAAATCAATTTTTACCAATTAAAAAATTATTAATTTTTTTCTCTGCTAGTGTTTGCTCCTCCATTGCTGCTGTTCTTTTAATTCCAGCAAAAAGCAGTGGCAGGAAGCACTGTTGGCTTCTCAGGCCTGTAGCCAGGATTTTGAATGGGGGTTCTCAAGGCAGGATGGTGGACGTCCGGCCGGGGGTATGGGGGCCGCCTAGGTCCTGGGCGAAACCCTGGTGTGGGGCCCAGGGAGTGAGGGGATGCTTTAGGGTTATGGTGTCCCCCTGAAGCTCCTGATTAAAGTTAAAAATGACTTTAGATTACACATTTTTTACTAATAAAATATATATCTGTACAGTACCTTTACTTTGAGCAGCATGTAGAGGAATTTTTTTTTATTAACAAAATTTTACAGAACTTCCTTTATGGTTTTCTTGGCAGAGCAACCAAACAGGTAGAATAACTACCAGCATTTAAACACTAAAGCCAATTTCTGCTACAACAGGGTATAACAACCTGCTACAGATAACAATCTGTCCAGTCCAGCTATGTTTGTTTGCAAGCACAAAGTTCATGTCTACCCATGATCCTGTTACTACATGTCCTTTCAGATGTCAACTACTGCATATCACTATAAGTAGAAAAATAAAAGGAAGGATCAGTTAAGGGACCTATTAAGGCAGAAAACCTGTCATGAAAAGGGGCTAAAACTTCTTTTGATACTGTGACATTTCTATAAATGTCTAATAATTGGAGCATGATCATATGCAACAACACTCCCACTCTTTTTAGAATATATAACATAAGATAATGCTTAGCGCCACAAAAATACAAGCATCACCCACAATTTGGGGCTTTGATTGTGGGTAAAAATGATTCTGAAAGCTTTAAAACCATGGGGGAATGATAACTATTCAAACACACAGCACAGACACTTTATCATAGTCATTATGTCTGGAATGCTGATATTTCAACAAAGTTGTGGCTGAATATTTACAACTGTCATTGGTCCTAAACCAGTGTGGCCAAATCATTGAAATTGCAGTACAATTACAATTTAGCCCTGAATCACTACTGGTCCGTTCAAATTGCAACTGGTCTGTACATATATATGCATTTTCGGGGGCCAAAATGCTTAAGAAATAGCACAAATTGTGTGACAATGGATTTTATTCCAAGACGTAGAATTTGGCACCACTGTTAGCCACTATAATCAAAAGTATAAAATATAAAATAGTGAAATACAAACACAACTTCAAAGTTCCTTTAAGAAATTTGCATATAAGCTATGCTACACTCAACCTCATTCATTCAGACTGAGTGTTATAACAGACTGACTGTTCATCATTTTACAGCAATATTTTAGAGCAATTTTAGATTTTCTGTTCAGGCTCGTTGGCAGCTTCTGGTCTCAACCCTATAGAAAATCTTTGGAGGGAGTTGAAAGTCCGTATTGCCCAGCGACAGCCCCAAAACATTACTGATCTAGAGGAGATCTGCATGGAGGAATGGGCCAAAATACCAGCAACAGTGTGTGAAGATTTATAAAGGGTATATAACAAAGTATTGAGATGAACTTTTTTTATTGAACAAATACTTATTTTCCACCATTATTTGCAAATAAATTCTTTAAAAATCAGACAATGTGATTTTCTCATTTTGTCTCTCATAGTTGAGGTATACCTATGATGAAAATTGGAGACCTCTCTCATCTTTTAAGTGGGAGAACTTGCACAATTGGTGGCTGACTAAATACTTTTTTGTCCCACTGTACCAGTATTTTAGTTTTAATCGAATTTAAACTAGTTTTAGACCAGAATTCAAAATCTGTACCCAAATCTCTGAATTGCCCTTTGTCATTCTACTCTTACTGGTGTTGTATTTAATACCATGTTTCACATTATATTTAGAATGGATAGTAAAGAGATTCTGGAGTCCAGAAATACATGGATTAAGAACGACAAGATCATCTGCATATATAATATGATTCACAAGAGTATCACCCAATTACTTTCAGCTGTTTAGAGAGGTCATGAACATAGCTCTGGATGACGCAGACTGGGACATGTTCCGGCGCAGCCCTGATGATGTCAACATGTTTACGGAAGGAGGTGTGGGATTTGTAGGAAAACTGGTGGACGACACGATCCAGAAGACCACCATCAGAACGTTTCCGAACCAGAAGCCGTGGGTGGATAAATACGTCCGCGATGCTCTGAGATCCCGATCCGCGGCGTATAACACGGGGCTCGCCAGTGGAAACATGGACGAGTACAAGA
>JAQMYF010000009.1:408886-420637 GCA_030014195.1 Neosilurus mollespiculum
GATACCAATCGAGGCTAGCCTATTAAGAACGGTAATGTGAGATATGGTATCAAAGGCCACACTCAGATCAAGGAAAATAAGGATGGTATTTTTGGTAAGTAAGTAAGTGATATTTTTTCAAGGATTTTTGGAGATGAAGGGTAAATTTGAATTCGGACAAAGGCTATTGAGGTTGGTGCGATCAGCACCAGTTTTTTTCAATATTGGAGTAATTACAGCAGTTTGAAAGGATGTAGGAACAGTTCCAGTGGATGATAGTAGAAATAATGGGGACCAGAGAGGGGAGATAGGCTTTAACCAGAACTGTAGGGAGGGGGTCAAGCTGACAGGTGGATGACTTAGGCTTCCTGATGAGGTCAGATATTTCTGAGAGATTGGGGAGCTGGAAGGTGGAAAATAAGTGAGTCTTAAAGTGAAATTCAGATGACAAACTAAGTGAAGTGGTAGGACCGAGGTGCTGGTGGATCATTTGAATTTTGTTAACAAAGAATTACATAAGGGTGTTACAAAAGGCAGTTGAGTAATGATGTGATGGAAGAGATGCAGGGGACAGATAGAATTGTGGAGTAAAAAGAACAGTGATTTAGTAATGCCTTCATTTGAACAAATTAAGCCAGAAAAGTAACAGGATTTGGTGCAATCAATGCAGTCCTTATAGTGCAGGATATGATTTTTGTGCATTTCTTTGTGGATGACCAGTCCAGTTCTTCTGGAGAGCCTCTGAAGTTGCTGACCTTTCGCTTTCTTGAGGCGATGGTCAGGAGTGAACAAGGAGTCTGAGGTGGAGGAGACAGACCTGGTTTTTAAAGGAGCAAGAGAGTTGAGCATATTATGAAGTGTTGTAATGTGAAACCAGTTCATCAGGGGTAGATAAAATGTAGGTGTTCAGGGGGGGTCAATACTGGAAGTGAGAGCGTCCATGTCAATGTTTCTAAAGTAATGAAATGTAATGAGAAAAACAAACAAAAAAAAATTTAAAGTTTACCGGTGAGCAGCGGCAGCAAGTCGGGCCAGTGTTCACACGAAACCGGAACCAGAACTGATTACATCCAAGCATACATTATGAGCAGCAAAGCAGCAACCATACTCTGCATGATCTCAGTGTAAATCACTGTCTCACCACCCTTTCCATCAACATCTACTGTCTCACCAACCTTACCATCAACACCTTCTGTCTCACCACCCTCTTCATCAACACCATCTGTCTCAACACCCTTTCCATTAACACCATTTGTCTCACCACTCTTTTCATCAACACCCACTGTTTCACCACCCTTTCCATCAAAATGTACTGTCTCTGCACCCTTTCCATCAACACCTTCTGTCTCACCACCCTCTTCATCAACACCATCTGTCACACCACCCTTTCCATAAACACTTTCCATCTCACCACACATTCCATAAACACATACTGTCTCACCCCCTTTCCATTAACAATAACTGTCTCAACACCCTTTTCATCAACACATTTTGTCCCACCAGCCTTTACACCAACACCTACTGTCTCAACACCCTTTGCATTAACATTGTCTGTCTCACCACTCTTTTCATCAACACCTTGTGTCAACACCCTTTTCATCAACAGCTACTGTCTCACCACCCTTTTAATCAACACCTTCTGTCTTAACCTCCTTTCCATCAACACCGTTTGTCTCACCACACTTTTCATTAACACCTCCCGTCTCACCACCCTTTTAATCAACACCTACTGTCTCATTACCCTTTCCATCAACACATTCTGTTGCACCAGCCTTTCCATAAACATCTACTGTCTCAACACCCACTGTCTCAGCACACTTAGCATCAACACCGACTGTGTCATCACCCATTCCATCAACACCTTCTGTATCACCCACTTGTCCATCAATACCTACAGTCTCACCATCCTTTCCATCAACACCTTCTGTCTCACCACCCTTTAAATCAACACTGAATGTCTTAACATTCTTTCAATCAACACCTTCTGTGTCAACACCCTTTCCATCAACACCTTCTGTCTCACCACCTTTTCCATCAACACCTATTGTTTCACCCCCCTTTCCCCCAACACCGTCTGTCTCAACACCCTTTTCATTAACACCTACTGTCTCACCTCTCTTTCCATCAACACCTACTGTCTTAGCAGCCTTTCCCTCAACACCTACTATCTCCACATCCTTACCACCGACACCTACTGTCTCACCCCTTTCCATCAACAACTACCCTTGTAACGCCCTTTCCATCAACACATTCTGTCCCCCCAGCCTTTCCTCCGACACCTACTGTCTCAACACCCTTTTCATTAACAACTACTGTTTTAACACCCTTTCGATCAACACCTACTGTCTCACCACCCTTTCCATCAACACCCACTGTCTCAACACTCATTCCATCAACACCTTCTGTATCACCCCCTTTTCTATCAATACCTACAGTCTCACCATCCTTTCCATCAACACCTTTTGTCTCACCACCCTTTACATCAACACCGAATGTCTTAACATTCTTTCAATCAACACCTTCTGTGTCAACACCCTTTCCATCAACACCTTCTGTCTCACCACCTTTTCCATCAACACCTATTGTTTCACCCGCTTTCCATCAACCCCTTCTGTCTCACCAGCCTTTTTATAAACACCTTTTGTCTCACAACCCTTTCTATTAACACCTACTGTCTCAACACTATTTTTATCAACACATTTTGTCTCACCACCCTTTCAATCAACACCTTCTGTATCACCCACTTTTGCATCAATACGTACAGTCTCACCATCCTTTCCATCAACACCTTCTGTCTCACCACCCTTTACATCAACACAGAATGTCTTAACATTCTTTCAATCAACACCTTTTGTGTCAACACCCTTTCCACCAAAACCTTGTCTCACCACATTTTCCATCAACACCTATTGTTTCACCCCCCTTTCCATCAACACCCTCTGTCTCAACACCCTTTTCATCAACACATTTTGTTTCACCACCATTTTCATTAACACCTTCTGTCTCACCACCATTTCCATAAACACCTACTGTCTCAACACTATTTTGTCTCACAACCCTTTCCATCAACATCTTTGTTAACACCCTTTCAACCAACACCTACTGTCTCACCACCCTTTCCATCAAAACGTACTGTCTTAACACGCTTTCCATCAACCCATTCCATCTCACCAGCCTTTCCCACAACACCTTCTGTCTCAACACCCTTTTCATTAACACCTACTGTCTCACCTCTCTCTCCATCAACACCTACTGTCTTAACAGCCTTTCCATTAGCACCTACTATCTCATCATCCTTACCACCAACACCTACTGTCTCGCCCCTTTCCATCAACAACTACCCTTGTAACCCCCTTTTCATCAACACATCCTGTCCCCCCAGCCTTTCTTCTGACACCTACTGTCTCAACACCCTTTTCATCAACAACTACTGTTTTAACACTCTTTCCATCAACACCTACTGTCTCACCACCCTTTCCATCAACACCCACTGTCTCAACACACATTCCATCAACACCTTCTGTATCACCCCCCTTTTCCATCAATGCCTACAGTCTCACCATCCTTTCCATCAACACCTTCTGTCTCACCACCCTTTACATCAACACCGAATGTCTTAATATTCTTTCAATCAATACCCTTTCCAAAACCCTTTCCATCAACACCTTCTGTCTCACCACCTTTTCCATCAACACCTATTGTTTCACCCGCTTTCCATTTACATTTACATTTACAGCATTTACCAGACGCTCTTATCCGGAGCGACTTACAGAAGTGCTTTAAAGTCATTATCAGTGAAAATATTCTGGACACAGACTAAGTATACCATCAGTCAAGAGCTCAGTGGATAGGTGTTGTGTGCAGGTATTATATATTTTTTAATTTATTAATTTTTTTTTCCATCAACACCTTCTGTCTCACCAGCCTTTTTATAAACACCTACTGTCTCACAACCCTTTCTATCAACACCTACTGTCTCAACACTATTTTCATCAACACATTTTGTCTTACCACCCTTTCAATCAACACCTTCTGTATCACCCACTTTTGCATCAATATGTACAGTCTCACCATCCTTTCCATCAACACCTTTTGTCTCACCACCCTTTACATCAACATTAAATGTCTTAACATTCTTTCAATCAACACCTTCTGTGTCACCACCCTTTCCACCAACACCTAGTCTCACCCCCCTTTCCATCAACACCTTCTGTCTCACCAGCCTTTTCATAAACACCTTCTGTCTCACAACTCTTTCCATCAAAACCTACTGTCTTAACACCGTTTCCATCAGCAACTACTTTCTCACCACACTTACCACCAATAACTACAGTCTCAACACCCTTTTCATTAACACCTACTGTCTTACCATCTTTTCCATGAACACCTTGTCTCACCTCTCTTTCCATCAGCACCTCCTATCTCATCATCCTTACCACCAACACCTACTGTCTCGCCCCTACCCTTGTAACGCCCTTTCCATCAAAACATTGTCTCCCCAGCCTTTCCACGGACACCTACTGTCTCAACACCCTTTTCATCAACAACTCCTGTCTCACTACCCTTTCAATCAACACATTCTGTTTCATCACCCCTTCTATCAACACCTACTGTCTCAACCCCCTTTTCATTAACGCTGTCTGTCTCACCACCCTTTACATTTAAACCTTCTGTCTCACCACCCTTTCTATTAACATCTACAGTCTCAACAGTCTTTCCATCAACACCATCTGTCTCACCACACTTTTCATTAACACCTACTGTCTCACCACCCTTTCAATCAACACATTCTGTCTTAACATCCTTTTCACCAACACCTTCTGTCTCACCAGCCTTTTCACCAACACCTACTGTCTCAACAACCTTTCCATCAATACCTACTGTCTTTACACCCTTTCCATAAACACCTACTGTCTCAACCCCCTTTGCATCAATGCCGTCTATCTTACCAACCTTTCATTAACACCTTCTGTCTCAACACCCTTTCTATGAACATCTACTGTCTCAACACCATTACCATCAACACATTTTGTCTCACCACCCTTTCTATCAACACTGTCTTTTTCAACAACCTTTTCATTAACACCTAGTGTCTTACCACCCTTTACATCAACACGTACCGTCTCACCACCCTTCCAAACAACACCTACTGTCTCACCACCCTTTCCATAAAAACCTTCTGTCTCATCACTCTTTCCATCAACACCTGCTGTCTCAACACCCTTTGCATCAACATCCACTGTGTCACCACCCTTTCCATCAACACCTACTGTCTTAACATCCTTTCCATCAACACCCACTCTCTCACCATCCTTACCACCAACACCTACAGTGTAACCACCATTTCCACCTTGACCTAGTGTCTCACCCCCTTTCCATCAACAACTACTGTCTTAACACACTTTTCATCAACATCTACTGTCTCACCACACTTTTCATTAACACCTTCTGTTTCACCTCCCTTTCCATCAACACCTACTGTCTCACCACCCTTTTCATCAACACCTACTGTCTCACCACCATTTATATCAACATCTACTGTCTCAACACCATTTTCATCATCACATTTTTTCTCACCACCCTTTACAGTAACATCTTGTGTCAACACCCATTCAACCAACACCTACTGTCTCACCACCCTTTCCATAAACCCCTTCTGTCTCTACACTCTTTCCATCAAAACCTACTATCTTAACACCCTTTTCATCAAAAAGAACTGTCTCACCACACTTACCACCAACAACTACTGTCCCAACACCCTTTCCATCAAAACATTATATCTCACTAGCCATTCCACCAACACCTACTGTCTCAACACCCTTTTTATTAACACCTTCTGTCTCACCACCTTTTCCACAAACACCTTGTCTCACCTCTTTTTTTATCAACACCAATTGTCTCAACACTCTTTCCATGAACACCTACTGTCTCGCCCAATTTCCATCAACAACTACTTTCTTAACACTGTTTTCAAAACAGTCTGTCTTACCAGCCTTCCACCGACACCTACAGTTTCAACACCCTTTTCATCAACAGTGTCTGTCTCACAACGATTTTCATTAACACCTTCTGTCTCACCACCCTCAACATGAAGACCTTCTGTCTCAACTCTCTTTCCACCAACAACTTCTGTCTCAACCCCTTTCAATCAATACATTCTGTCTTACCAGCCTTTTCACTAACACCTAATGTCTCAACACCATTTTCATCAACACCTTGTCTGACCACCTTTTTCATTAACACCTTCTGTCTCACCACCCTGTCCATCAACACCTTCTGTGTCAACATTTTCATCAACACCTACTGTCTCACCACTCTTTCCATCAACACTTATTGTCTCACCACTCTTTCCATCAACACTTATTGTCTCAACACTCTGTCCACCGACGCCTTCTGTCTCAACACCTTTTCAACCAACACCTACTGTTTCACATCCCTTTCCATCAACACCTACTATCTCACCTCCCTTTTCATCAACACCTACTGTCTCAACCCCTTTACATCAACACCTTCTGTCTCACCACTCTTTCCATCAACTGTCTAAACCCCTTTTCATAAGCACCCACAAACTCATCACTCCTACCACCAACAACTGCTGATTTACTATCCTTTCCTTCAAAACCTACTGTCTCACCACCCTTTCTATCACCATCTACTGTCTCACCACCCTTTCAACCAATATCTACTGTCTCAACACCTTTTTCATCACCACCTACTGTCTCACCACCCTTTCAACCAACACTGACTGTCTCACCACCCTTTTCATCAATACCTACTCTCTCACAACTCTTTCCATCAACACCCTCTGTCTCAATACTCTTTCCATCAAGACCTTTAGTCTCACCAACCTTTCAATCAACACCCACTGTCTCACCATCCTTACCTCCAACATCTACTGTGTCACCACCATTTCCACCATGACCCAGTGTCTCACCCCCTTTCCATCAACACCTACTGTCTTAACACCCTTTCCATCAACATCTTCTGTCTCACCACACTTTCCATCAACACTTACTCTGTCAACACAATTTCCATCAACACTTACTGTCTCACCTCCCTTTCCATCAACACCTACTGTCTCACCAAACTTTTAATTAACACCTTCTGTCTAACCACCCTATCCATCAACACCTACCATCTCATTACCCTTTCCATCAACACATTCTGTCTCACCAGCCTTTCCATAAACACCTGTTGTCTCAACCCCCTTTTCATTAACACCTTCTGTCTCACTACCCTTTCTATGAACATCTACTGTTTTAATACCATTTCGATCAACATATTTTGTCTCACCACCTTTTCCATCAACACTGTCTTTGTCAACAACCTTTTCCTCAACACCTACTGTCTCGCCACCTGTTCCATCAACACGTACTGTCTCAACACCCTTTCAACCAACACTTACTGTCTCACCACCCTTTCCATCAACACCGAATGTCTCACTACCCTTCCCATCAACACCCACTGTCTCACCAACCTAACCACCAACACCTACTGTGTCACCACCCTTTCCATCAATACTTACTGTCTTAGCAACCTTTCCATCAACACCGAATGTCTCACCACCCTTTTCACTAACACCTACTGTCTCACCATCCTTACCACCAACACGTACTGTGTCTCCACCCTTTCCATCAAAACCTATTGTCTCACCCCCATTTCCATCTACAACTACTGTCAGAACACCCTTTTCATCAACACCTCCTGTCACACCACACTTTTAATTAACACCTACTGTCTCACCACCCTTTCAATCAACACTTACTGTCTCATTGACCTTTCCATCAACACCTACTGTCTCACCAGCCTTTTCATAAACACCTACTGTCTCAAAACCCTTTTCATCAACACCACCTGTCTCAACACCATTTTCATCAACACATTTTGTCTCACCCCTGTTCCATCAACACCTTGTGTCAACATTCTTTCAACCAACACCTACTGTCTAACCACCCTTTCCATAAACCCTTCTGTCTCACCACTCTATCAATCAAAACATGTCTTAACACCCTTTCCATCAACAACTACTGTCTACAAACCGTCTGTCTCACCACCCTTTCCATAAACACCTTGACTCGCCTCTCTTTCCATTAACACCTATTATCTCAACCCCCTTTTCATCAGCACCATCTGTCTCACCACCCTTTCCATAAACCTCTTCTGTCTCACTACTCTATCCATCAAAACCTACTGTCTTAACACCCTTTCCTTTAACAACTACTGTCTCAACACACTTACCACCAACAACTACCATCTCAACACCCTTTCCATTTACAGATCCTATCTCACCAGCCTTTCCACCACCACCTACTGTTTTAACACCGTCTATCTCACAACCCTTTTCATTAAAACCTTCTGTCTTACCACCCTTTCAAAAACACCTTGTCTCACCTCTCTTTCCATCAACACATTCTGTCTTAACACCCATCCATAAACACCTACTATCTCATCACCCTTTCCACGAACAACTACTGTCTTAATGCCCTTTCCATCAACACCTACTGTCACAACACACTTTCTATCAACACATTCTGTCTCACCACCCTGTCCATCAACACCTTCTGTGTCAACAACATTTTCATCAGCACCTACTGTCTCACAACCCTTTCCATAAACACCTACTATCTCACAACACCTTTCAACCAACACCTACTGTCTCAACCCCCGTTCCATCAACACCCACAATCTCCTCACTCTTACCACCTCTTAACACCTGCTAATTTTACTACCCTTTCCTTCAACACCTACTTTCTCAACACCATTTCCATCACCACCTACTGTCTCACCCCACTTTCCATGAACACCTACTGTCTCACCCCACTTTCCACATTCCATCGACACCCAGAAGCATTACAACGTCTTCATTCTTTACAAAAATGTAAAAAAATTTTTTAAAAGAGTCACAGTATTAAAGCTTTAAAAAATAGTTTTACATAGTTTGGTATTTAACTAGTAATTATGTTTTTAACCAAAATCTTCCTCCTTTTTAAAAAATATATAACATGCCACTTCATTAAAATGTCTTTTTATTGTTTCAGGAAATTCCATGTCACCTGTGAGACGACTGCATTGTACAGCACTGCATTCCTTCTGTATTACTCTGTGTCTCAATTGTTGTTTAAACAAGTATTTGCTCAGCCAACTGAAAATTTGTTTCTACTATATTTCCTCTAGTATAATCCCCCATGATCACTGGAGAAATAACGTTTTAGTAGGGCAATATTTCATTAATAATTTATTGTCATGGGGGACACAGTGGCATAGGGGTTAGCACTTCCACCTCACAGCAAGAAGCCCCATGCCGGGCGAGGGTGTTTCTGTGTGGGGTTTGCAGGTGTAAATGTGAGTGTGAATGGTTGTGTATGTGTGTGCCATGCAATGGACTGGCAACATTGTGTATCTGCCCGTGTGGGTCTGGACAAAATAATCTGGCCAAACAGGGACTCTGCAGACACTATTAAGATGGCTTTCTGTAAACATGGCCAAATGCTAGGTGTACATGCTAAAGCTATCCAAGCCTTGCTGGAACAACAAACTATTAGCCATCAGTGCCTAAAACAAGCTGTTAGCTTAAATCAGAGCCTGCATGATCGTGTTCCTGTACCAGTCTCTCCAGGTGATCTTCTGTCCAGTTCTGCCGCTTCATCTCCAACAGCTCTTCCCACCAGTTAAAATGTTATCTCTGAACCAGTTTTCCGGGATGCAACATCACCCTTGCCAGATCCATATTCTGGAGATCCTGCCTAGGGCACTGTTACCCGTTGGTAGGCTATATAATCTCTCTCGGGCTGAGAGGCAGGGTGTTAAGACTTACATCAATGAATCCCTTGCTGGTGGAATCATTCGCCCATCCTCTTCCTGTTGGGGCCAGATTTTTTTTCGTTGAAAAGAAAGACAAAACTCTCAGACTACTTCAAGGGTCTCAATCAAATCACTATCAAGAATAAGTACCCCCTGCCACTTATCACATCAGCTTTTGAGCCCATTCAAGGGGCAAGCAAATTTTTTAAACTGGATCCGCGAAACGCCTACCACCGAGTTGGTATAAGGGAAGGGGATTAGTGGAATGCATTTAACACCCCTCTGGGTCATTTTGAGTCCCTGGCCTTGCCGTTTGCGCTTACCAATGCCCCAGCTGTTCTTCAAGCATTGGTCAACGATGTTCTCAGAGATTTCATTAACCAGTTTGTATTTGTTTTTCACGATGACATTTTGATCATTTCCAGATCTCTAGAATAATATAAACTCCATATCAGACAGGTGGTGCAAAGGCTGTTGGAAAACAGATTGTACGTCAAGGCAGAGAAATGTGAATACCACGTCCCCTCAGTCACATTCCTCGGTTACATCTTCGGGGGAGGGCAGGTGAAGACCGATCCTGAAAAGATTAGGGCTGTCGCCGACTGGCCCGAACCTACCTCCCGTAAACAGCTTCAAAGGTTCCTTGGGTATCGCCAACTTCTACTGCCACTTCATCCGGAACTACAGTCAAGTAGTTGTACCACCCATCCACCTTACTTCTATTAAACCTCTTATTTGTTGGTCCTCAGAGGCAGAGTCTGCAATTAAGCAGATCAAGGAGAGATTCATCCTTGCTCCCATACTCGTGCAACCAGACCCAGACAAACAATTCAGTTGTGGAAGTGTATGCTTCAGACACTGGTGTTGGGGCAGTCTTCTCTCAGTGCTCAGCCCAAGATGGAAAGCTCTATCCCTGCACCTTCTACTCCCATCGCCTGTCCCCAGCAGAATATAATTACGACGTGGGAAATCACTAGCCATTAGCCGTTAAGCTTGTTCTGGTGGAATGGAGGCACTGGCTGGAAGGAGCTAAACATCTTTTTGTGGTTTGGAATGACCATAAAAATTTAACCCATTTATGAGACTGAACTCTAGACTTTTCGATTACTTGGTACTTCCCTGGTACCTGGAACATTAAACCTGATGCTTTCTCTCTCTTGACAGTTCTTTATAGATGAGGAACCCATTGATCCTGCCAACATTCTGCCATCTACATGCACTATCAGATCTATTTCCTGGGAGATTGAAGACCAGATCCAATGGGGCCTACACTCCAAACCTGATCCTGGCACTGGACCCCACAACCACCGATACATCCCTTCATCTGCCCATTCCTCTGTTCTCCATTGGGCTCACATGGGTAAATTCGCCTGTCACCCAGGTATCCATCTCTTTCCTTAAATGCTATTTCTGCCCATGAATACTACTTTAAGATAGGAAATGCAGCTGAGTGTAGAATGTGTAAGAAATAAAATGGACAGAATATACTCTTATAAGTAATCTTCCATGAAGGGGTGGTGTGATGCATCTTCAAAATCATGAATTATTTTCCAATGACTAGACGTCCCAAGATGTTTTTGTCCTACTGTATCAAAAGCACAGGGCTACCATTGTTTTGCATTAGTGGAACCTTTTCAAAAGTGACTATTCAGTGTTTTTCTTTTTTCATGAACTCAAATACAGCTGTTACCTTTCTTTATAGGATTAGTTTACTAGCATTTTATAAGTGTTTAAAATTCATAGAAGTGCAGTAATGTCACTAAAATTCTCTAACCTGACAAGCATTTCAGAAAGTCATCATAGTAAAGGTTAATTTTTCAGCAAACTACATTATATATAACTTACATTTACATTCACAGCATTTGGCAGATGCTCTTATCCAGAGCAACTTACAATTATCTTTTTATACAACTGAGCGTTAAGGGCCTTGCTCACGGGCCCAACAGTGGTGATAGTGGGGATTGAACCGCT
>JAQMYF010000009.1:455810-467110 GCA_030014195.1 Neosilurus mollespiculum
GCTTTGTAGTCCATCATGTTCCTCAGTCCCTGCCACAGACTCCTAGAGCCACTCTGTTGGAACTGTGACTCTAGTTTATGTGCGTAGCGCTGTTTCGCGTAGCATCACACCTACTCATCGTCGTCACGTCTACTCCTTAACATCACATCTATTCATCGTCACATCAACTTATCACATCTACTCATTGTTGTTACATCTGTTAATCACATCTATTCATCATCACGTCTACTTATCGTCACAGCTCATCACATCTACTCATCATCGTCACATCTACTCTTCTTCACATCTACATCAACTCCCTGTCACATCTGCTCATCGACATCACATCTACTCATTGCCATCACATCTACTCATTGTTGCCACATCGACTTCTTAATGTCACATCGACTCATCGGCATCACATCTATTCTTTGTCAACACATCTACTTATCGTCACAACTCGTCATCACAGTCACATCTAATCATCGTCGTCACATCAACTTTTCAAATCTACTCGTCGTTGGCACATCTACTCATTGTCACCATATCTACTCATCACATCTACTCATTGTGACATCTGATTCTTTACAATCACATCTACTCATCATATCTACTCATTGTTGTTACATCTACTTATATCACATCCACTCCTTAATATCACATCTACTCATTGTCACATCTATTCATCACATCTAGTCATTCTAACATCTAATCCTTAACATCACATCTACTCATTGTCACAAAAAATTATCACATCTACTCAGTCACATCTACTCTTCATCCCATCTACTCATTGTCGTCACGTCTACTCCTTAACGTCACATCTATTCATTGTCACATCAACTTATCACATCTACTCTTCGTCGTCACGTCTACTCATCGTCACATCTACTCATTGTTGTCACATCTATTCATCACATCTATTCCTTATCATCACATCTACTCATCGTCACAACTCATCACATCTACTCATTGTCATCACATTTACTCTTCGTCACTACTCATTGTTGTCACATCTACTCAACGTCACCACATCTACTCATTGTCACATCTACTCATCATATCTACTCCTCATCACATCTACTAATCGTCGTCACGTCTACTCCTTAACGTCACATCTACTCATCGTCGTCATGTCTACTCATCGTCACATCTACTCATTGTTGTTACATCTGCTCATCACATCTATTCATCACGTCTACATCTATTCATCACGTCTACTCATCGTCACAGCTCCTCATCACATCAACTTATCGTCGTCACATCTACTCCTTAACATTACATCAACTTACCGTCACATATACTCACCGTCGCATCTACTCATCGTCAACTCCTTAACGTCACATCTATACATCGCCACATCAACTCATCGGCATCACGTCTACTTTTCAGATCTCCTCATCGTCAGCACATCTACTCATCACATGTACTCATCACCACATCTATTCCTTATTAACACATCTACTCATCACCACAACTCGTCACCACATCTACTCATTGTCAGCACATCTACTCATCGTCACAACTCATCACATCTACTCATCGCTGTCACATCTACTCATCGTCACATCCACTCATCACATCTACTCAATGTCACCACTTCTACTCATCATCACATCTACTCCCTATGGACCAGTCCCACTGGGCCTTGTTTGCCTCGGGGATATACTCCCAATGGAAACTGATCAGCCTCAGGAGCATGTTTCCCGATGTATCTGCAAATATTCGGGAGCTTCGCGAGCCATCCTGAAGCATTGGGAGGTCTCGGGCTAACCATGAAAAATGCCGATGTATTCCTGACACTTTGTCGGGAAAACAGGACGTGAGGGGCTTCCCAGGAGCTTCACAGCCACACGGGGATGGTTCAGGGATGCAATCGCGTATATTCCGCAAACTATTTATATTCCCGATGCATCCTGGAAGCATCGGTTCAGTTTCGCTGAGGTATATAAGAACCTTCAGTGAAAGTAGACTACTCAGCGAAAGTTCAGCAACACCGGTTAGTATTCAAAGATACCTTTCCGAAGTTTTTGTCAGCCTCCTTGAACATTCGCCTATAATTGTGAAAGGGTGGAAAGGTGCTTTATTCCTAGATTGATGATTGGTTAAATTCTACACGCGCACACACAATAAAGACGTATTATACAGGCATTAGTGCTGCCGACATGTCACCATGCAAGAAAATTACTTCTCCGATCAAAAAACCTGAAAGGAAGAGAGGGAAAGCACACAGACCCAGCCCCTCCCAAAGTCAAAATGAAACCAAAAGTGAAGGGGCTTTGAAACATTCTCCACTTATATATTATGTACAACTGGTTCGCAAGTGGTCAGATGCACCTAACCTTCGCGGATACACCCCTGAGTACCGTTCAATATCACCGACGTTCCCAAGCACATTCGCCGGGGACATCACCCAAAGATTTCTTGAAATACCCGAAGCATCTGTGTACGTTTGCAGGAACATCGCCGATGCTTATTAAGTGAAATTTAACATGGAACTGCTCACGAATTTTGCAAAAAATCAGCGACATCGAAAACCATTGGAAGTAAAATTTTCTATTTTAACATCGCCAATGACTTTTGTCCAGTGGGACCTAGAAATTAACGCCACATCCATTCATCGTCACGTCTAATCAACGACATGTCTACACATCGTCAAGTCTACTCATCGTTGTCACACCTACTCCTTAACATCACATCTACTCATTGTTGTCACATCCACTTATATCACATCTGCTCACCATTATCACATCTTCTCAACACGTCTACGTCACGTCTACTCATTATCACACAGATGCACCAATGCACTTGACTCCATGACCTGATAAATACCTGAAATCCACTTGACGGCCAGAATGAGCATCATCTTTTGGTCCTCTGTAATAAGGATAATTATCCTGCTGGGGAGTGAGGACACACACAAACAAACAGAGCAATGAACTATGTTTAGAATCATTCTGTACACATGATAAAAAAAATTAAAGTGGTGAGGTAATGTCTTTACTAAGCTTTGCTTGTTTAAAGTGCACTGAATTTTCAGATCCTGTTATAAATATTGCTCAGGACTGAATATCCAACGATTAAAAAACATAACATAAAATTAAGGGTTTTCCATTTGTTTATTCGATGATAAGTATCTGTGCTCTCTGTATATAAAGACAATGCTGCAAGCCATGGCTTCAGCTCTTACCCTCCGATTAGTGGGGCCTCCTCTGGATTCATTAGAGAAGGAGTAGTGGCTGTCGCTGTGGCAACCCTTCTTATCTTCATTTTGGTAGTTTCTGGGACCACCGTTTGGGTAAAAGCGAGGAGAGTCATAGTCAAAGTTTCGAACATAGTCATCATCAGGACGTCCAAAAGGTCTCCTTTCTCCACCTGCTCCTCTGGGGTAAGGGGCCTAAAACAGCAGCATACACACCAATTTTATGATGAAAGAGGAAAAGAATGCATCAAGCACTGATTACCTTATCACTTATCATTATCACCATAACCAAATGGTTAAAGAAGCAGGTTTGGGACCAAAAGGTCATTGGTTTGATTCCTGAACCAGCAGGGAAAATGTGTTAGGTTGAAGGAGTGATCTGCACCCAGATGGGACATTTACTGCTTTTGTAGTGAGATCAAAACAATGTGACGTCATAAGCCTATTTTTGTTGTTGAAATCAGTGTTAATTCCAGTACATGATTCATCAAAACAATAAAGTTAATCTTAAACAACTATTTTATATGTTCTACATTTTGTGTTTTAATTAAACTTATGAACTTAGAAAGGATAAAAATTGATAATTTCATCTTTAAGAAAAAAAATCCTAATCTCTTCCTGTCCAGTCGCGAAAAGTCCACTAGCACATGCGCGTTATAACTGTTTGCTTTTTCCCCTTTTTTACTTTTAGCAGCTTTCTCTAAACAAGATAAGTCTACAGAAAGTTAGCTACATCTAGAGACTAGATTAGATGTAGATTATCATCCTGAATAATTTAATGTGCATTATCCCAACAATCAGATCTGCAGAGAGGATCATCACAGCCAACCTGCAACGACCTGTAGCGGTTCAGGGTCAGAAAAAGAGAAGGTAGCACGTCTGTAGACCCCTGACATCCTGCGAATAAACTGTGTAAACTCCTCCCCTCTGGAAAGCGTTACAGAGCAATGTATGTCAATACCAACCGGCACAGAGACAGTTAATTCCCACAGTCTGTTGTGTTGTTAACCTGAAAACAGTCATAGAGTGTCAGGAAATCATTGTGAAAATAACCCACTGTACACACATGTTTTTATCCACTACTCAAGCTCACGAACACATGATATGGGATTGCACTCCTTGTCGATGATAAATTACTATAATATAGTTATAAATAACTATATTATTCTGCAGTACACTATACATTTATTTTCATTAGTATTATTGCTTTCAGCATTCATACTATTGTTATTGCAATATTTATTAGTGCGAATGCTTTCAGGATTCATACTATTGTTATTGCAATCTTATTAGTGTGAATGCTGAAAGCATTCATGCTATTGTTGTTGTGATCTGTATTAGTGTGAATGCTGAAAGCATTCATACTATTGTTATTGTAATTACAAAGAGGTGTCCGCATATTTGGCAGTTTGAGTGTTTTGAATGGGTGTCTATTACGAAATCCAATACAGCCCCGTTTTAAACTGCCATCTCTTGGTAATTTTTCACTTTATCTACACAAATCACACATTTTCGTGTTTAGTCAAGTCTCCTGGTGCTGACAGTCACATTATTTCAGCGATAGGACTTACGGTTTTCTATATAATAGGAGTTGTTCAAGGGGTGCGCTCAGCTAGATCTGGGTATGTAAAGACCTGTGTTTCAGTGGAAATGACAGTTAAACTGCCATTGAGTGATAGCTTAATCACTACCTGTGAGTGCAGTTGGACACAAAGAGGTGTCCATGATCAGCTGATGTCTGTGTGGTTAATTTTCAGGCTTTTTCAGCATTGCTTCAGCGATCCATTTAGCTGATCAGCATTCACATGCATTTTCTGCAGGAAATGCAGTCAGTCTAGTTAGTGTGAATGCTGAAAGCATTCATACTATTGTTGTTGTAATCTTTATTCTTATTAAACTTACTCTTCCGTACGTTTTTCGGCACCTAACTAGTCCCGCATACTTTGTGCTAGAAAAACCATTCAACCATCAAAACGTTCAGCTCGTTCAGGACATTCCTGCTTACATTCCATGTTTTGATATTTTTAAAACTTTTAAAAAATTTTTTGCTTTGTCTGAATTTTTTTCCCACTGAAATGAAGTCTCTAGGACAAAGTATGTGAAACATGATCAGCTGATGTCATCTAGCACAAAGTATGTGAAACATGATTAGCTGATGTCTGTGTGGTTAATTTTCAGGCACTTTCAGCATTGCTTCAGCAATCCATTCAGCATTCACATGCATTTTCTGCAGGAAATGCACTCAGTCTAAAACAATAAACGTCTAACTAGTCCCGCATTTAAACTTTAAACTAGTCACAAGAGGTTGGAATATTACCCTTCAGGTCAACCTTTTGATTTGAAGTTTTTGAATGACAGCAGTTTCTATTTCATGCTCTTTTGTTGGCAGTTTTTTGATAATACTGAAACTTTGGTGCTTCAGCTCTTCTCCTGCCCACACCTTTCAGTATTCACACACAATTTATACATTAAATTCTAGACATTTATATGTCATCTGTCATACAGTGTGACTCACTAAGTTATAAGATTTACACGTTTTTTGGTAGAAGCCTCTGTTCACAGGGAGTGCCACTCCCTGCTCCCATTGACCTCCATTATATCTCTCATCTGACTAAATCCAATACAGCCCAGTTTTAAAACTGCCATCCCTTGGTCATTTTTCACTTTATCTACACAAATCACACATTTTTGTGTTCAGTCAAGTCTCCTGTGTGTATGCACCAACCCTTTACTGGTAAAGGGTATATCTCGAGTCTCAGTGCGGGTTCAGGTTAGAGCGCTCCATGCTCGACATGATCTTCTCCCTCCGGCAGCTACAGGAAAAGTGCAGGGAACAAAGACAACCCCTCTGCGTCACCTTTATTGATCTCACCAAGGCCTTTGACCTTGTGAGTAGAGATGGCCTGTTCAACATCCTGGCCAAGATTGGCTGCCCTCCAAGATTCGTCAGTATGGTCGAGTAATTCCACAAAGTCATGAAGGATATCGTTCGGTTCAACAACACTTCATCTGAGGCGGCGTAAAACAGAGCTGCGTGCTTGCCCCGACTTTGTTCTGCATTTTCTTTGCCATCATGGCTGATGGCAAATAGCAGGCTGAATAGCTTCCTGTCTTCCTACATACCAGACAAGATGCAGCACTGCCTACACACTCTGAGGAACAACTCCAACGCCTCATGGACTGCTTATCAAGGTCTTGCCAAAATTTAGGGCTGACGATCAGCCCACAAAAGACAAATGTGATGAGCCAGTGCGCCGAAAACACTCCATGGATCACCATCGACAACTATGAGTTAAAGTCAGTGAGTGAGTTTACTTACCACGGCTCTACTGTCACAGACTGGACTCATTGGACCCAGAGAGCAACAGACAGATTGGACACATGGCTACAACATTTGAAAGACTAAACAAGAAAGTGTGGCAGAACAACAAGCATACAAGCACCAAGACTACAAGCACGAAGATTGCGATCTACAGAGCTTGTGTTCTCAGCACACTGCTTTATGGCAGCGAGTCTTGGACTCTGTACTCCAGACAGGAGCTGCACCTCAACACATACCACCTCCGGAGCCTGAGACGCAACCTTGACCACACGCAGATTCCAAGCCATAGCAGGAGATGCACTGGCATCTCGGAGTAACCAGACATTCCCTATCCAGGCGCAGAACCATGGTTTCACAAGACCGAAGGATTATTAATAATAATAATAATAATATCATATCATTACAAATTATGAAATTATGTTATTATTAATAATCGTGGACTACAGGAGACTGCAGAGTGGAGGGCACACCACATTAAGGGGACAGAGGAGGAGTGAGTCAGTTGCTTCAGGATTCTGGGGATCAATATCAATGAGGATCTGAGCTGATCACATCAAGGGCTCTGGACTGCAAAGCTCTACAGAGGGTGGTCAGATCAGCACAACGCTTGAAAAGGTCTGAACTGCCGAGCCATCCAGGACCTCTACACACAGTGCTGTAGGAGGAAGGCCCAGCAGATCCTCTTTGATCCCAGCCACACACTCTTCACGCTTCTGCCGTCGGGCAGATGGTACAGGAGCATCCGGACTCGGACCAGGAGATTCAGGGACAATTTCTACCCACAAGCTATCAGGCTACTGAACTGCTGATATTCTGGACAGTTTGCACACAACATTTTGCACACTCATTGTACACACTGCACATGTATACTCTAGAGAGTGACACAGGAGTGGATTTTCACTCCTGTCCCATCCCACTCCCACAGCAAAAAAAATCTTGTCCCATTCCAATCCCTGGCCAGAGTAAAAAAAAAAAAATCCTGTCCCATCCCACTCCTGGAAAAATGATTTTCCATGCCTACCTTAGTTGAATAAACCCAAACATAACATATAAAGTTGCATTTTACAAATGTATTGAGCACCTGTTTCCTTTAAACAGTAACATTACTTTTATGTTTTATGTGTTTTATTTTGTCACACTCGACTCTCATGAAGTTCAGTAATATTAACGACTTCCCTGCCAGTTCTGTGAGCTTAATAGATAGGTCGTTACTTGCGACTTTGCGTTGCAAATCAATTTTTACCACATCGGTTTCTCTGCTGGTGTTTGCTCCCTCCATTGGTGCTTTTCTTTTAATTCCAGCGGAAAGCAGCAGCCGGAAGCACTGTTGGCACTGATAGCCTGTAGCCAGGATTTTGAATCAGGGGGTTCTCAAGGCATGAGGGTGGACCTTTTTGTCTGTCCAGGGGCATGGGGGCCAGGTTTGCTTTAGGGTTATGGTTAGGAAGCTCCTGATTAAAGTTAAAAATTACTTTTGGTTATACTAATAAATTTAATACTAATAAAATCACCTGTACAGTGCCTTTACTTTGAGTGGCATGTAGAGGGATTTTTTATTAAAAATGTTACAGCACTTGCTTTATGATTTTATTAGCAGAGCAACCAAACAGGTACAACAACTACCAGTATTTAAACACTAAAGCCAATTTTTGCTACAACAGGGTACAACAGCGCGCTAGATATCACTCTGTCCAGTCCAGCTATGTTTGTTTGCAAGCACAAAGTTCACATCTACCCATGATCCTGTTACTGTATGTCCTTTCATATGTCATCTCCTGAATATCACTATAAGTAGAAACATAAAAGTAATGATCAGATAAGGGACCTGTTAAGGCAGAAAAACTGTCATGAAAAGCTATAACTTCCTTTGATACTGTGACATTTCTACAAATATCTAATAAATAGCACACGACCATATGTAACAACACTCCCACTCTTAGAATATTTAACATAAGATAATGCTGAGCGCCACAAAAATACAGGCAATGCCCACAATTTGAGGCTTTGATAGTGTGCAAAAACAATTCTGAAAGCTTAAAAACAATAGGGGAATGATAACTATTCAAACACTCAACACTAGCCATTTTGTCTGAAATATTTATAACTATCATTGGACCTAACTAGTGAGGCAGAATAATGGAAATTGCAGTACTATTACGATTTAGCCCTGAATCACCAAACAGGTACTGGTCTGTACAAATTGGGTACAAAAATTTCGGGTGGGGGGACGGGTCCTGACTGTTGTTTGTGCTTATGCACCTAATGACAGTTCACAGTACCCACCCTTTCTGGAGTCTTAAGGGGGTGTGTTAGAGAACGCTCCCCCTGGGGACTCCCTTGTCATCCTGGGAGCCTTCAACGCCCATGTGGGCAACGACAGTATGACCTGGAAGGGTGTGATTGGTAGGTACGGCCTCTCCGATCTGAACCTGAATGGTGTTTCATTGCTGGACTTCTGTGCTCGTCACGGTTTGTCGATCACGAACACCATGTTCGAACATAAGGGTGTCCATAAGAGCACTTGGTACCAGGACACCCTAGACCGCAGTTCGATGATCGACTTTGTAGTCATGTCATCAGACTTGCAGCCGCATGTTCTGGACACTCGGGTGAAGAGAGGAGCGGAGCTGTCAGCTGATCACCACCTGGTGGTGAGCTGGCTCTGATGGCGGGGGAGGTCACCCTCCAGACCTGGCAGGCCCAAGCGCGTAGTTAGGGTCTGCTGGGAACGTTTGGCTGAGCTCTCCTGTCAGAAGAGCCTTTAACTGCCACCTCCAGCAGAGCTACAACCATATCTCAAAGGAAGCAGGGGACATGGAATCCGAATTGGCCATGTTTCGTGCCTCCATTATTGAGGCTGCAGCCCAGAGCTGTGGCCGGAATGTCATCGGTGCCTGTCGTGGCGGTAATCCCCGAGCCCGGTGGTGAACGCCTGTGGTAAGGGTGGCCGTCCAGCTGAAGAAGGAGGCGTATCAGGCCTTTTGGCCTGTGGGACTCCCGAGGCAGCCGACAGGTACCGGCAGGCCAAACGTGCTGCAGCCTGGGCTGTAGCCGATGCAAAATCTCAGTTGTGGGTGGAGTTCGGTGAGGGCCTGGAAAGTGACTATCGGTTGGCCTCAAAAAGGTTCTGGATCCATCCGATGCTTCAGGAGGGGGAAGCAGTTCTTCACAAACACTGTTTACAGTGGAAGTGGGGAGATGCTCACCTCGAATGGAGATGTTGTCAAGAAGAGGAAGGAATATTTTGAGGACCTCCTCAATCCCACCAACATGCCCTCCGTGGAGGAGGAAGACCCTGGGGGTTCAGGTCCACCCATTGCTGGGGTTGAGGTCGCCGAGGTAGTCACACTCCGGGGCTGGATGAGATCTGCCCTGAATATCTCAGAGCTCTGGATGTTGTAGGACTATCTTGGTTGACACATTTCTGCAACAATGCGTGGTCATCTGGGGCCGTATCTGGACTGGCAAACCAGGGTGGAAGTTCCCCTTTTTAAAAAGGGGGACCAGAGGGTGTTCATGGAATCACACTCCTCAGCCTAGTGGGGAAAGTCTATTCAGGAGTACTGGAGAGGAGGAGCCGCTCCTCTTCTCCAGTCAAAATCCCATTTTTTTCCAAAAATGCCACTGGCCACACAAAAATCCAAGATGGCTACCCCAAAATTCAAGATGTCCACCCAAAAATGGGGTTTTTCCTTCATAACACAAAATGCATTGCTTTTAAGTCCCATAAATGTATAAAATTTGAATATAAAGTTGGGTATTGTGGACATTGTGGTACCAAATGCATGTCTGTATCTCTCATGGTTCTTCAGATACGCCACCTCCAGTACTTCTACAGACTAAGGAAAGCAAAAAATTTGTACCATTCATTAAGTGAATTCTGTGATATGAAAAATGTTCTTTCTCTGATATAATGCAGTACATAGACCCAGACCACCATGATCCTATTTATCCTGATCTTTTACCCTGATCACAGCTCCATTCTTCAGTTCCTTATAAAACTGGGCTCAGATGAAATTTTACTCCTCAGAGCTCTGAAAAACTCCATCATCTGCACTTTTATAAAACATACATGTGTTTAAGCATGAGATACCTGGCATCCCTGACCTCAGCGAAAAGACAGGAGGGGTGGGCTTTACACTGTGTGGACAATTATTAGGCAAGTTGTATTTTTGAGGATTAATTGTTATTGTACAACTATACAATGCTCTTGGTCAATCCAAAATGTTGACAAACCCTCAAACCTGAACATTTAAGTGGTAAAAGTCAAGTTTTGGCTTTCTTAAGAGAATATCTATATGTACACCATTATTAGGCAACTACTAGTGTGCAGAATTATTATGCAAGTAAATGAAAAACAAAGATTTTCCCATCTCACTTGTTTATTTCCACCTGTTATAGTAAGAATAATAAACAAACTCAAAATTTACAAATAAACATTTCTGAAATTTAAAAAAAACAAAACAAAACAAAAAAAACAAACAAACAAAAAAAAAAACACCTTAGTGACCAATATAGTCACCCTTCTTTTTGATAACAGTCAAAAGCCTTCCATTCACGGATTCAGTCAGTTTCTTGATCTGGTCAGAATCAACTTTTTGTGCAGCTGCAACCACACCCTCCCAGACACTGTTCAGAGAGGTGTACTGTTTACCTTCACTGTAAATTTCCTGCTTAAGAAGGGCCCAAAAGATCTCAATAGGGTTTTAGTCAGGTGAGAAAGGGGGCCATGTCATTAGTTTTTCATCTTTAAGGCCTTTACTGGCCAGCCACGCAGTTGAGTACTTTGATGCATGT
>JAQMYF010000009.1:521222-533140 GCA_030014195.1 Neosilurus mollespiculum
TAAATCTCCCATATCCTTAGAGGGAAAGTGAAGAAGGATCACAATGTTACCCGAATCATTTTCGTATTGATTGTGCATCTATTTTTCCAGCACTGTGTGAATATTTCATAAATAAGACAGAGTTACAGAAGGCAGTAAAAAGAGAGTGGTCTAGAGGTTAGCACAGCCGCCTCACAGCAGGAAGGTCCTGGGCTTGAGTCCCTTACTCAGTGAGGGTGTTTCTGTGTGGAGTTTGCATGTTTGCCACATGTCTGTGTGGGTTTCCTCTGGGTTCTCTAATTTCCTCTGCAGTCCAAAGACATGCTCATGAGACAAATAAGCTTTTCCATCTTGCCTCTAGGAGTGAGTGTGAGTGTGTGTTCTCCCTGTGAGAGACTGGCCAGCTGTTAAGGGTGTAACCTGCCTTCGTCTTGTGTTGGTTGAAATAGGCTCCAGCCTCCCTGCAACCCTAGTTGAATTAAGTGGTTCAGTAAATGTGTGAATGTGTGTGAAAGTAAAATGAGAGAATATGAACTTAAGCTGTTTGTAATTGTGATTTATTCAGTAATTTGTAATGAGAGAACATTACAGCCAGGTGACATCACTGATGTAGATGATGTAATAAAGTGAGTACAGTAAATATAGCAAGTGTGATTTCCAGCATGTTCACGCCTCACCAACATACTACTGTCTGAATAACTATATTTTTATAATCCTAGTGTTCTAACAGTTTAACACACTGATATGCACTGGTACACACAATACACAGTGAATACGTCCTGATACACACAGTACACAAAGCTACACACAATACACAGTGAATACAGACTGATGGACACAATACACAGTCATACATGCTGATACACACAATACACAAAAATAAAAGTAAAGAATTGTAATCAATACAATAAATATTTAAGTCATGGAACAGTAGAAGAAGTTGAGTTTAGAGTTAAGGTTAAATAAGCAGTGGTTTTGGTTTAGGGTAAGTCTACAGGAAATCATTGTCATATATTGTCCGCTGAATTTAGGGATACACCAGACTGTGTGTGTGTGTGTGTGTGTGTGTATATGTATGTATGTGTGTGTGAGAGATTAAATCTGTGAAGCAGTTCCTGTATTGCTCTTTTCATTTTCATCCCCTGTTTGTACCACAATTGGGGCATAGCTGGAATTTCGCTGGCGACGCATACATGGAAACACACTGTACAAACACACACACACACACAGACAATATAAAAGGATTCTTTATTCCAGACTAATGTACAATATTTGGTGTGTGTCTTTGTGCGTGTGTTTATACCTCTTCTTTGTTTCCTGTGGTACTACAGCTTTCTCTAACAAGCTCTTGTATTGTTCAGACTTTATGTAGCGACTGTAGGAGTCCTACACACACACACACACCCAGTTTTACTCATCAGTGGGGTTAAAATTGTATTATTTTGTTTAATTATGTTTTAATGTTTATTAAGTGTTGTAATGTTTAAAGTTGTGTGCTGTGGTGTTTATTGTATATTGTGGTGTTAATGTGTAGTGTGGTGTTTATTGTGTACTGTGGTGCTTATTGTGTACTTGAGAACAAGCAACTGCCGACATAAAGTCTTGTCATGCCTCACAGCAGCACTGTACTGCCTGGAGGGCAATAAATAAAATTACCAGCAGGAAATGGAGACCATCAGTCACAGTCAAGTGTGGATCACCCAACAAGCACAAAGAAGGCTGGTTAAATCACTTCATGAAGCTTCTTGTTGAATCTCCAAGTGTGTCACATGACCTCCCACTAATCCAAATCGCCAGGGACCTCAACATCAACACAGACCCTTTTATGATCAAGGAGCTCGAAACTGTTATTTTGGATCTATCCTGCAAAAAGGTAAGACAGGAACTTTCATCCACTCCTAGAGATCTGCAACCATGTGTTTACCTCCCATGATGCGCCTCACTCATGTTTGTCTTCAAGCACACTACCAATACCTAAAAAGAGGAATCTTACTTTACAGGAAAATTACTGTGGGATCTCTCTGACTGCAATAGCTGTGAAATTGTACAATAAGATGCTGCTAAACAGACTCGTCCCAGATGTACAACCACTTCTCCGTGATAATCAAAACAGATTTCGCAGAGGACGATCCACTCTGTCCCAGATTCTCTCACTCCAGGGAATAGTGGAGAAAATATAGAATGCCAAGAAAGACCTTGCACGACTGTTCATGGACTTTAAGAAAGCTTTCAATTCTGTCAGCAGAGAGGTAACGTTTAAGGTCCTCCCCCTTCTCAGTGCCCCAGACGAAATGGTTCAGGACATCAATGCTCTCTACATTAATACTCGCACTAAAGTCATCACCCCTGATGGAGAGTCTTTTGATATTAATGCTGGTGTTCTGGAAGCGGACATACTTAACCCCTTCCTCTTTATTAGTATTCTTGGCTACATCCTCTGGGTCTCTATTGATGTCAACAATGACAAAGGCCTGTTCATAAAGCCACACATGAGTTGCATCACCGGTTTAGATTTTTCAGATGGCATTTCCATATCTACCAGCTCCATATCGATCATGTTCTGGAAGATGCTGCTGAGTGCCAAGGCCTGAAATGCAATTCTACCAAGACAGAGTTCATTTCTACAAAATCAAATGCCACCTTGATCTCCAAATCTGGAGCCGGTCTTAAGAAAGTTGATGATTTCAGTACCTCAGTTTTTGGTTCATGGATTGTGGAAGACTTTGTTACCTGGAAAGTTAACCCTTGGAAGGTGTGTGACAAAATGGACAGCATTTGGCACTCCAACCTGCCAAAATCGCTGAAGCTCAGCCTCTTCAAGTGTGCCATTGAGCCTATTTTAATGTATGTCTCAGAGACTTGGACCCTCACTGCACGCCTTGACGGTTGCTATACCAACCTACTATGTAGAGTTCAGGGTATGTCCCACCCAATGCTTGACCTGATCTGCGGCACTCTACCAAGATTAAGCTTGAGCCAGTGTCATGCACAGTTCACAGGACATTGTAACCATGCCAAAGGCGAGCTAATTTCAAGGCAAGCTAATTTCTGTAGAAGCTCCCATAGAAGAACTTATCCCCAAGTCATTTTGCGGGATACTAAGGTAAACGGAATGAAAATTGGGCAATGTCACCGAGGACCCAGATTGCTGGCAAGGGCATGTATGAGCCATCTATGACAGCCTCAAAATGATGATGATGATTAATGTCTACTGTGGTGTTTATTGTGTACTGTGATTTTAATTGTGTACTGTGGTGTCTATTGTATACTGTGATGTTTATTGTGTAATGTGGTGTTTATTGAGTATTGCTGTGTTATTTGTGTACTGTGGTGTGAATTGTGTATTGTGGTGTTATTGTGTACTGTGTTATTTATTGTGTACTGTTGTGTTTGTTGTGTGTTGTGGTGTTTATTGTGTATTCTGGTGTTAAATTTGTACTGTGGTGTTTATTTTGGACTTGTAATGCTTATTGTATATTGTGGTGTTTATTGTTTGCTGGGTTGTTAGTGTGTACTGTGGTGTTAGTGTGTACTGTGTTAGTGTGTATTGGGGTGTTAATGTGTAACACACTGTTTACTGTGTATTATGGTGTTCACTGTATATTGTGGTGTATATTGTGTACTGTGGTGTTTATTGTTTGCTGGGGTGTTTACTGTGTATTGTGGTCTTTATTGGGGTGTTAATGTGGAGTTTACCGTGCATTGCGGTGTTTATTGGGTATTGGGGTGTTAATCTGTAATGTGGAGTTTACTGTGTATTCTGAGATTCTGTGGTGGTAATGTTTATTGTGGAAAGAAGAATAAGAACAAATTATATAGAAAGTATACATCTAATCCAACACCTCTTGCAGACGTAAGTATTTTTATTAGACCTGCAAAAAAGAATTATTATAGTGAAGAACTTAACAAGTGTTCAAATGATATTAAAAATATGTGGAAAGTGCTAAATCAGGTAGTGCAAAGAGATAAGAAAACTGTTGAACTTCCGTCAGTCTTTTCTGAGAGTGAAAATACTTTCAATAATTTATTTAATATAGCTCAAAATGTAATTACTTTTTATCATCATTGGAAATGAACTGGCTAACAAAATTTCTACCTGCCATGGGAATCTATTAGATTTTATACCAGAAACTTTTTCAGTTATGTCTAAATAACTAAATAAATTAGTGAAATTATTAATGAGCTAAAAGTTTTTTCACCTGGTTATGATAATATTTCCTCAATTCTTGTTAAAGAGGTGAAACTGTCCTTATCTTTGACAACAGGAGTTATACCTGATGATCTAAAAGTTGCTAAAGTTTTTCCATTGTACAAATCAGAATACCCTAGTACTTTTAATAATTATAGACTTATTTCTATCTTGCACTGCTTTTCAGGAATTTTGGAAAACTGGTTTGCAAAAGAATTTTGTCTCATTTAGAATCAAATTCAATTCTTTATAAGCATCATTCCACTGATATAGCCCTACTTTACCTTATTAACAACATTACCTCTGCACTTGACAATAATTTATTTACTTATAGTATTTTTTTTTTTGATTTTTCAAAAGCATTTGATACAGTTAATCATCATGTTTTATTTAAAAAGTTATTTTTAGGTAGTTTTCAGGGTTCTTCATGTTTTAGCAGCTATGTCTTTTGTTTTCTTTATGTTGTATACTCTTATTTTCTTTTCCATTCTCAGTCCTTGGCAGCTGCATATGTGCAGTATAGCAGGGCCAAGCTGCTCCTGGTTTTGGACAATTACTGCTCCAAATACGACAATAATATCAGCTGGGACTTCATTCTACCAGAGATCCGTAAGCCCGCTGACCTCTCTCTCTCCATCCCCCCACTGAAGTGGTGCAGGCGGTGGCGACACAGGAAACAGAAGGGGGGAAGAGAGTGGGGCTAAATGCTAAACCCTACAAACCAGCCTATTTCTCACCAACTCCTGGTCACTCAACAACAAGATTGATGAGTTACGACTGTGCTTTAATTCACGGTGCATGAACTACTGTGTAACGGTAATTTCTGGACACTTTCAACCCAGACACAATTGAGCTAGTGGGCCATGCTACCTTCAGAGCGGACAGAACCAGCATGTCTGGAAAAAATGCGGAAGAGGCCTGTGTGTAACAGCTGGTGCTCCAATGCCATAATTAAAGACATTCCCGGCTTTCTGGACATAGAGTATCTGATGGTACAGTGTAGACCTTTCTACCTGCCGAAAGAGCTTACGTCTGTAGTTATAACTGCAGTTTATGTGCGGCCCCAAGCTAATGCTAAGCTTGCCATGGAGTGGCTACAACACTCCATTAACAAACAGATGGCGGTGCAGCTGGACTGTGTAATAATCGCGGCAGGAGACTTTAATCAGGCAAACCTGAAGTCTGTCCTGCCCAGATTCTACAAAAATGTAAGTGTTCCAAAGAGGGAAAAAAACACTGGACTAGGTCTACACCAACATTCCAGATGCTTATTAAGCCACCCCCCTGCCACATCTCAGACTCTCAGATCATCTCTCTTTGTCCCTGATTCCTGCTAATAAACCTAAAATTTGTTGCCAAACACATGCAGTTAAAACAGTCCAGGTGTGGACTGAGGAAGCCACCGCAGCTCTACAGGATTGTTTTGACTCTACAGACTGTGGAATATTCGCAGAGGAGACATACCTGGAGGGTCACACCTCAGCTGTGCTCTCATACATAAATTACTGCACTGAGAAAGTGACCACAAGAGCACGGGATGATGCCTTCAAATCAGGAGACCAGAGGCATGCTGGGCCCTGCGAAGTATCAAAAAAGCCAAGCACAAATATAAATAACTCATCGAAGAGCACTTCAATGATAACAACAGGAATATGTGGAAGAGGATCAAGACACTCACTGGCTACAAGGACACACACACACATCAGCAGACTCCTGAACAGGTCCAGACACCCTGAACCAGTTCTTTGCTCGCTTTGACCAACACAACAGAAAAGCATGCACCTGCCCTGCTCTTCCAGATAGGTGTGACGACCCCATCCAGCTGCAGCTGCACCAGATCTGAGCAACCCTCCGCAGAGTCAACGCAAGGTAAGCTACTGGTCCAGATGGAGTAACAGGAAGGGTACTTAAAGCATGCTACTAGCAGGGGTTTATACCACCATCTTTAACCTCTCGCTACTGCATGGTTCCCACCTGCCTCAAGACAGCCACCATCATTCCAGTGCCAAAGAAGAGCACAGTGAGCTGCCTGAATGACTATCGCCCAGTTGCCCTAACCCCAATCATCACCAAATGTTTCGAGAGATTTGTCTTGTCTCACATTAAGGCTGCCATTCCCGCTGATCTTGATCCACATCAGTTTGCATACAGAGTAAACAGGTCAACAGAGGATGCCATCAATACAGCCCTTCATACTGCCCTCACACACTGGGACGTCAGTAACTCCTATTTAAGGATGCTGTTCGTAGACTTCAGCTCCACATTTAATACAGCCCTACCACATAAACTGGTTCAGAAGTTGGTCCTCTCTCATTCAATTTTCAGATCACTGATTAAAGATGCAAATTCTGGTCTAAAATAGTATGTGAAATGGTTTAAATAAAACAAATTATCTATTTATGTTAAGAAATCTACTTTTATGATTTTTAGTGGGAAAAAATACCCGTTGGATTTATCTAAAATCAAGGTTGATTCTGCTGAGATTCCCGAAGTATTGGTTACTAGATTCTTGAGAGTTTCTGTAGATAAAAAATTTAATTGGAAAGGTCAAATTGACTGGGTCTGTACAAAAATCAATAAATCTCTTAGCATACTAAGGAAGGTTAGCCACTTTATAAATATGAATAGTCTGCTTACTGTGTACTAGTTTTGATTATTGATTACTAGTACTGTGATGTTTATTGTATACTGTGGTATTTATTGTTTACTGTGGTGTTTATTGTGTACTGTGTTGTTTATTTTGTACTGTAGTTTGTATTGTGGTGTTTTTAGTGGGCATTGTGGTGTTAATGTGTAATGTGGAGTTTACTGTGTATTCTGGGGTGTTAATGTATATTATGGTGATTATTGTGTATTGTGGTGTTAATTGTGTATAGTAGTATTGGTGTGTATAGTGGTGTTTATTGTGTACTGTCGTGTTAATGTGTATTGCAATGTTTAAAGTGTACTGTGTTGCTCACTGTGTACTGTGGTGCTTATTGTGTACCATGATTTTAATAGTGTGGTATGGTGTTTATTGTGTACTGTGGTGTGTATGGTGTACTGTAATGTTTATTTTGTACTGTAGTGTTTGTTGTGTACTTTTTAAATACTGTATTAATTTCACAAGGGAAATTTTGACTTCTGTATTTAACCCATCCAAAGTGAGCACACACTTGGAGCAGTGGGCTGCCACACACTGGCACACCTGGAGAGTGGTTGGGGTTCGGTACCCTGTTCAAGGGCACTTCAGCCATAAATTTGGAGGAAGGGAAAGTGCCGTGTTGTGGTGTTTATTATGTATTTACAGTGTGTTGTGTTTGTGTATTGTGGTGTTTACTGTATGTTGTTTAATTTACTGTACATTGAAGTGTTGATTGTATGTTGTGTTTACTGTGTGTTGTGGTTACTGTGGATGGTGACATTTATTGAGTGTTGTGTATATTGTACGTCATGTTTACTATGTATGTTGTGGAGTTTATTTTATGTTGTGTTGATCACAGTGTAATGTGGTGTTAAGTATATTTTGTGGTGTTTACAGTGTGATGTGGTATTTATTGTTTATTGTGGTTTATATTGTATGTTATGCTGTTCACTGTGGGGTTTGGTGTTAATTGTATTTTGTGGTGTTTTTTCTGTATTGTGGTGTTTACTGTATGTTGTATTGTTCACTGTGTGTTGTGATATTTACTGTACATTGTGGTGTAGTGTTTGCTGTAGTGTTTACTGTGTGTTACTGTATTTATTGTGTGTTGTGGTGGTTATTGCATGTTTTTGTTTTTATAGTGTATTGTGGTACGTTTTATGTGTACTGTGTGTATTTTGTTTGTGCATAGTGGTGTTTATATTGTGTAATGGTGTTTGTTGTGTGTTGTGGTGTTTGTTATGATGTAATAATTGTAATGTCTTGTTTAATACTGCTCAGTACCTGAACTGTGGCCATGAACCTCTCACCTTCTTCATGAGAATGTAAATGTGCATCTGTGCGCCATCAAAAATGAAGCGATTTGGGTTCTTCATTCCTTCCACAGTTTGAACCATCGTCTTACCATCAATGTTGACCGAGTGTGCAGCTCCAGAAGCGAGGTATGTCCTACAGAGAGCAGATCAGCTGAACATACACGAACACTTACACACACACACACGCCCTAAACCACCACAAACCCAAAATGCACTGCAATATGTGAAGGTTAGTTATGCTAATCTATTGTTGCACTTATACTGGGGTTTGTACACTCCATCTTATTACTGCGTTTAAGCTTAAGCAAGCAACCAGTGACAAGCAGTAATGCAAAGTCACTGAACACCAACTAAATAAGCAGTGAGAGGTGAACATTTCACATGTGAATTAAACTGGGCGGGCGGGAGTTCAACTGGCACATGACGCGATTTGAGCGATACTGTTGATACTGAGTTCGCCAAAACCTTTCCGAAACATTGAACACAGGTTTAATTAGTCTGCCCAATATGGAAGAGGAGATTATTACCGTTTTGTCTAAATATCCTGTACTTTATGACTGCACACAGAAATTTTACCAGGATAATAAATAGAAACACCATGCTTGGGTCCATATTTTTGAAACGATCAGTAATTCCCGTGAGTTTCTGTGTTTATTTCTTCCCAGTTCATGATGCAAAAGAGTCACTGCTCTATAATTAATATGTACTGTATACTTAATAATGATAATAATAAGCTATACATGATTATAAAATAAACAGAAATAAATTCTAATAAAACAATATGATAATTAATGATAATAAAAGATCTCATGGACCTACGGAACTGGCTCGCTGCTGCTCAGAGCCTCAGAAAAATCTTTAAACAAAAAACATCTGAAAGGGGTTATTTAGGCAACAATTTGCTATTCGCTTTCCTCAAAGAGTGATGCCGCGTGTAGTTCAGTTGCAAAGCAATTTGCATGTCACTTGTCACTTCCTGAGTGAATGCAGCTTTACATTTCATCTTGATAATCCTAAAGATATTCTGACCAATCCCACCCATTCCTAAAGGAGTTTTGACCAATCCCACTCACTACTGAAGAAATTCTGAGCAATTTCACCCTCTGTTGGCCAAGCCCACCAGACCTAAAAAATTTTTGACCAATTCCCTTCTACTGAAGAAATTCCAAAAAATCCCATCATCTCCTGAAGGAATTCTGACCAATCCCACACACCTCTGAAGGTATTCGAATGAATCTTACTCAGTTTTGAAAGAATTCTGACCAATCTCCCTCATCCATGAAGGAGTTCTGACCAACCATACCCCTTCCTGAGAAATATATACCTATCTTACTTTGTTGTGGAGAAATTGTAACCAATCTCACCCATTCCTGAAATAATTTTGACCAATCCCACACCTGAAGAAATTCTGACCAATAACACCCATTCCTGAAGAATTCCGACCAATCCGACCCACTTGTGAAGGTATTCTGACCAATCTTAGTCAGTTCTGGAGAAATTCTGGCCAATCTCATCCACTCTTGAAGTAATTCTAACCCACCCCACCACTTCTGAAGGAATTCTGACCAATCTCACCACTGTCTAAAAAAATTCTGATCAGCCCCCCCGATGGAATTCTGACCAATCCTACTTCTCCTGAAGGAATTTTGAGTAATTCTACCCAGTCCTGAAAGTCCAAAATTAGGAGCTACAGATATCTATATAAACAAATACAGAATAAATACTGTGAGTGAGTAAAATATGACAAATAATAGAATGTAAATGTAAGGCAAAATACAAAATGTTATGCTGTTGTTATATGGAGGAGTTGTGCAGTTTAATGGCCACAGGTAAGAATGATTTCCTGTGTTGCTTCACTGAACGTGCTCCTGTGATGTCAGCAGGCTGTGGAGCGGGTGGGAGGTATTGTTCTGTATTGTCCTTATTTTGGACAGCATCCACCTCTCTGACACTACCGTCAGAGGGTCCAGCTCCATTCATGCAATGTTTAATGGCCTTGCGGATCAGTTTGTTCAGTCTGTTAGCAGCTGTAACCCTCAGCCTGCTGCTCCAGCATGCAACAGCATAGAGGAAAGCGCTGGCCACAACAGACTCAGAAAATCTTATGCAGCGTCAGGCAGATGTTAAACGACCTTAGCCGCCTCAAAAAACAGCTCTGGCCCTTCTTGTAAAGTGCGGTAGTGTTTTTAACCCAGTCCAGTTTATTGTCAATATGAACTCCAAGGTATCTGAAGTCCTTCACCATTTCCACATTGACACCCTGAATGGAAACGGATTGCTGGTGTTTTGGATCTCCTAAAATTCACAATCAGTTCCTTTAGGTCTTTGTCGCATTGAGGTGCAGATGATTTGGCTCACACCATGTGATGAAGGAATCCACAACAGCCCGATATTTTGTCCCCTCACTTTCACTGGTACATTCAACTACAGCAGAGTCATCAGAAAACTTCTGAAGATGGCAGGTCTCTGTGCAGTAGCTGAAGTCCGTTGTGTAGAGGGTGAAGAGAAAAGGGGAGAGGACGGTACCTTGAGGTGCTCTGGTATTGCTGACCACCATTTGCATGTAGTGCTGCAAGCGCACACATGGTGGTCTTCCAGTCAAGTAGTCCACAATCCAGGACACAAGAGGGGCATCCACCTGTATTGCCATCAGCTGCTCACCCAGAAGGGTCAGCTTAATGGTATTGACCGTAATGGTTTAGAGACTCTATTCATAAACTGCAGACCGTTTTATTCACTGGGGGGAGTTCATGATTGTTGGAGAAAAAACAGCCAGACCCCATTATCATCATTCTGGAGGATTTTAGCAGTGCAAACTTCACCCACAAATGTCCAAAATACATGCAGCACATTAAGTGTCCCACCAAAAATAACTGGACCACTGCTACACAGTTTTAAATGAGGTGAGGACCATGAAGTGGACTGAGGAGTCAAAAACTACAAGCCCACTTTGACTGCACTGATTGGAGTGTTTTTGAAGCTGCTATCACAGACATCAATGAAACTGACACTGTGATATCTAACATCAGTTTTTGTGAAGACATGCATGAAGACCAAGACCTTCTGCACATACAAAAACAAAAAACATGGTTCACAGCCAAACTCAAGAAGCTATGTAAGGCCAAAGAGGTGGCCTACAGAAGTGGAGACAGGGCCCCATACTGAGAGGCCAGAAACAAGCTGTCAAAGGAGATCAGAGTAGCTAAGAGGAGCTACAGTGAGGAAAACTCCAAACTGGCAAACAACCTGAACAGCTCCTCCTGCAGATTTAAAAAGTCCACACAAATGGTCTATCTATGACCCCTGCCCCCTGCCCCCTGCCCCCTCCCTTTAGTCCCCCTGACTACACTAAGGAACTGCAAATGAAATGTGAGATGACTTTTTCAGAAGCAGAAAACTGGAAAGGCTCCCAGGCCCAACCACGTGCCACCTTCCTATCTGAAAGTCTGTGCAGAACAGCTAGCACCCATCTTCACCCAGGTCTTTAACCAATCTTTGGAGCTGTGTGAAGTGCCCACTTGCATTAAACACTTCACCATCCTAGTCCCCAAGAATGTCTGAATGATTGATTGTCTGAATGTCTTCAACAGAAACACAGATAAAACCCAATGAGTATATAGCATTAAATGAAGTGAGTCCTCTCGGTTACAGTTATGTACACCAACCTCGTCTAACTGGCTGACGAGGAGGCATCACAGTAATTTATACTGATAATCTAGGACTTTCAAACCTGATTGTTTCTTTAGATAAAGCTTTAATTGTTGGTGACTTTAATATTCATTTTGATAAACCAGAGGATCCTTTAAGAACA
>JAQMYF010000009.1:565472-579634 GCA_030014195.1 Neosilurus mollespiculum
CCCCCCCCCCCCCCGAAGGTATGGAGATATGTGTATGTATGTATTTATTTAAAGATGCTTTCTTATAAGGAACCTTACAGACCATCACCGGCCATTACAGACTTTTATTGAACACCACAGACTGTTAAGGAGCGTCACAGACCATGACCGGCCAATACAGACCATTAAGAAACGTTCCAGACCACAGCCAGCCAGTTATTGAACGCTACTGACCATTACAGATTGTTATTGAACACTACAACCATCACTGGCCTTTACAAATTATTATTGAACACTACAGACCATCACTTGCCACTACAGACCATCACTGGCCTTTACAGACTGTTATTAAACACTACAGACCATCACTGGCCTTTACAGACTGTTATTAAACACTACAGGCTGTTAAGGAACACTACAAACAATCACTGCCCATTACAAACTGTTATTGAACACTGCAGACCGTCAAGGAACGTTACAGGCTATCACCGGCCATCACACACCGTTAATGAATGTTACAGACTATCACCATCCAATACAGAACGTTAAAGAACGTGACAGACCATTAAGCACCATCACTGGGCATTACAGACTGTTAATAAGCACTACAGACCATTACTGGCCTTTACAGACTGTTATTAAACACTACAGACCATCACTGGCAGTTACATACTGTTATTGAATACTACAGACCATCACTGGCCTTTACAGACTGTTCTTAAACACTCCAGACCGTTAGGGAATGTTACAGACCATCACTGGCCATTACAGGCCGTTCAGGAACAGACAGTTAAGGAACGTTACAGGCCATCACCGACCATTAAAGTCTTATTGAACATTACAGAACTTTTAGGAACATTACAGATTATTAAGGAATGTTACAGACCATCACCGGCCATTACAGACTGTTATTGAGCACTATAGACCACTTAGGAACATTTCATACCATCACCGGCCCTTACAGACTGTTATTGAATACTACAGACCATTAAGAAATATTGCAGACCATTAAGGAACGTCACAGGCCATCACCGACCATTACAGACCGGTAAGGAACGTTATAGACCATTAAGGAATGTTACAAACCATCACCGGCCAACACAGACTGTTGTTGAATACTACAGTCCATTAAGGAATGTTGCAGACTGTTAAGGAGCGTTACAGACCACCACCAGCCATTACAGACCGTTAAGGAACGTTACAGACCATTAAGGAACGTTACAAACCATCACCGGCCATTACAGACTGTTACTGAACACTGCAGACTTTTAAGGAATGTTACAGACCATCATTGGGCATTACAGACCATTGAACGCTACAGACTGTTAAGGAATGTTCCCATTCCATGTAAATGTATTACAGACTAGTCATCACCGGCAAGTACAGATTATTAAGGAACCCACATTTTACAGACTAGTCGTCACAGACCATTACAATCATTACATCCCATTACATGCCATTGGTGATTATATTGTGGTTGTAATATTTTATTGAATGATTATGATCCTGTGATCATCACACTGCACCATGTTCTGTATTTATATGACCCATACATTGTGTGTCTGCAGTAAATTTCGAGGTGAAGGTATATTGTGCAGGATGAGTGATCTGGAGGACGACACCATCATCTTCTCCACGCTGAAATCCTTTAAGAGTTTAATCTCTCGTCCCGAGCGTTCTTTGCTGGAGCCTGAGCCGGCGTATGGCAGGAGCGACCTACAGAAACTCTATACACAAAGAGTCGAGGTCCGTCACGCCAGTGTCTGTGGCTCTTCTCTTTCACACTTAAGTGTCACAGCGAGAGAAAATTCAACTCTTCCACTTGCACACCGTCATTACTCACAGAATTTTGTCCATATATCCATCCATCCATTCATCTATTTATGTATCTGTCTATCCATCTATCTGTCTCTTTCAGTACTCAGTGATGTGAAATGAATGTACAGGATGTTATTTAGAGAAATTAAAGTAAATCTGTTTATTTGTTGTGGATCTATCAGGAAGGTAATTTTTACTTCAGTGTTTCCCTAGGCTGGCTAAAGGTGTGAGTGAGGTGGTAAGGGTTAAGAATAAAGCAGGCTCGGTCACCATCGAGATATGGATTAAATCTTCATGATTTCTTCTACGTTATTTCTAATAGTATTTTCTTACAGTCAATAAACTCACCTTCTTATGCTTTTGTCTGCTGTCTGATCAGCAGGTTCTAGATCAACTGGTTGATCTGATTGGCTGATTGATCTGATCGACTTGATCAGCTGAATTTTCTTGATTGGCTGATTGATCTGATCGACTGATTGATCTTAATTGGCTGATTGATTTGATAGGCTGACAGATCTGATTGACTGCTCTGATACGCTGATTGATCTGGATCTGATCGGCTGATTAATTCGATAAAATGATTGATCTGGTTTAATCGTCTGACTGATTTGATCAAGTGATTGATCTGATCGGCTGATTAATCTTAATTGGCCGATTGATCTTGATTTGCTAATTGATTTGATCGGCTGATTGAACTTGTGGAGTATTTGTTCTTTGCATGTGCAGATGGAGGAAGCAGCGGAACGAATCCACTCTAAGACGAGTTTGCTGCAGCTCACTCAGGAAAAACAGCAGATGGAGTTGAGCCACAAACGAGCACGGATCGAGCTGGAGAAAGAGGCTCACAACAGCTCCAGGGATCTCCAGGTACACATTGTAAATCACCAGATTTCCTCCTCTACTTCAGATTTTTATTTTTTTATTTTTTATTTTTTTAATTTACTGCTTATACTCCTGATATCTTGTATCAGGGGTGTAATCCATATTCAGATCCTGATCAGACTGAGCATGTGTCCATCACAGAGACAGGTGGACCTGAACCAGGACTTGCTAATGAAGATCAGGCATCTGGAGGAGAAAGAGGAGAGAACCATCCAATCGCTGAAGGAACAGCAGGAAAAGAACAAAACCCTAAAGTGGAATGTGGAGGAACTTCAGAAACGTGCTCATGACCAGGACAGAGAACTCTCTGAAACCAATCAGGTGGAAGATGATGACTGCTGGGGTTACGTCACTCAATATTGTTTATTTTCATAGTCTTCAGAACTCTTTTTTTAAATTTGTATTTTTATTAGATGCTGTTTGAACTCAAGGATAAGATCCAGACACTGAACCAGAAGCTGCAGATCCAGGAGTCAAAGTTCTCTACCCAGAACTTGGAGAAGCAGGCTTTAGAGAAGCAGCTGGAGATGCAGCAGAAGTAAAGATCTCAGACCTGCAGAATGTTTATCACCAACAGCAAGTGTGTTTATTAAATTACTGGTCTCATCTGATTGGTTCTATGTTTAATAGGAAGTACCAGGAGGTGAACCAGAAGTACCAGAACCTGCAGACCTCCCAGATCTCCAACACCGAGACTGAACTCAAAATTAAGGTCTGGATGAGTGCGAGGAACATCAGATCAGCATCCTCATGGACAGCCTGTTCTCACTGCTTTCAAAGGATTTATTTCTCTCTGTATGCGTGTTTGCGTGCTTGTGTGTGTAGGAACTGAAGATGCGTTTGGAGCTCCAGAAACAGGACTCGATTATTGTGAAGAACATGAAGACGGAGATGAACAGACTTCCTGAACTGCAGAGAGAAATCAAACACCTGCAGGAGGAGAACATCTATCTCAGGTACACGCCATACACACGCACACACGTGTGCATGTACGTACACACACTACACACCATACACCACACGTGCACATGCAACACACATACACGTATACAACACACTCACACAGACACGCATGCACACACTCTCACATTCACACACATTCACACACATGCATACTCACCGACCACATGCACACAAGCACACTCACCACACACATGCACACACTCACTCACACGCTTTCACACACACCCTCTCACAAATACACACACGCATACTCACCATACACAGACACACACTCACTCACCATACACAGACACACACTCATGTACACACACAAACACTACCCATACACAGACACACACTCACTCACCCACCATACACAGACACACACTCACTCACTCACCATACACAGACACACACACACACACACACTCACCCTCACCATACACAGACACACACACCCACATGAGTCTGCTGTGGCCAGCCCTATTCTGTATTCTGTTGCATGCTGGAGCAGCAGGCTGAGGGTTACAGACGCAAACAAACTGATCTGCAAGGCCAGTAACGTTGTGGGGATGGAGCTGGACTCTCTGACGATAGTGTCGGAAAGGCGAATGTTGGCCAAAATAAAGACAATATTGAACAATACCTCCACCTGCTTCACAACCTGCTGATCAGTCACAGGAGCATGTTCAATGAGAGACTGATACCACCTAAATGTACCACTGAACGACACAGGAAACCATCCCTACCTATAGACATTTGTATTTTTTTTTCCTATTGACACTTTTATCTTTATCTTATCCTCTTCTTTACTTGGTATGGAGCAACTATGTGCACACAATTTCCTCCGGGATCAATAAAGTATTCTGATTTTGATGATGACACACTCACACACATACATACACTCTCACCCACTCACCACACACACGCATGCACATACTCACTCACCATACACACACACCATACTCACACAAACACATACATACACACACTCCCATACATATATGCACTCTCTCACCACACACACACAGCACTCACTCTCCCACTCACTCACAAACACACACACCCTCACCATGTACAAATGCACTCTCACTCTCACACACACACACATTCACTTAGACCACACACTCAACCTCACACACACACATTCACACTGTCACTTAGACCACACACTCAACCTCACACACACTCACACATTCACTCTCACTCATACACACTCACACACACATGCTCAATTAGGCCGCACACTCACTCTCACATTGTCACACGCACTCACACACACACACTCACTCAGACTGCACACACACACAGATCAGCATGTTATCCCTTTCATTAACGCTCGTGATGCAGTTGAAGGTGGTGAATACTTTTGAATGTGTGGTTGTGCAGAGAGACGCAGGAGAACAGCAGTCTGCTGAAGGAGGAGACGGAAGGATTGAGGAGGAAACTGGGGAGAATGGAGAAGGTTCTAGAAGAAAAACTGAAGCTTGAACTAGAAAAAGAGGTGTGTCTCTGGTGTATAAATGGGTATGAAAAGATATAACTGGGAATGAACATGATTAAATGGGTATGAATGGATATAAAGGGTTATGAATGGATATGAACTGGTATGAACATGTATGGATCTGTATAAACGAGTATGAACAGATATGAACGGGTATGAGCAGATATTAATAGGTATGAATGAATATAAATGGGTATGAACGGATTTGAACAGAATTATATGAAGAATTAAAATTCCTGAAGAAATTGAGATGTGGCTGCAACTGCTGCAGGAAAATATGTGAAAACTGGCATGCTGTAGAACACAGAAAAATTCCTCACTGTTTACACAGGTTTCTAAGTAGTTGTGACAAAACAGGTGGTGATAGTCCAAGAGCATTATTGTGGAGTTTAACCCAAGCTGTGTACATGTTTAGATGTACATGCGTATCTATACATGTTTACATATTAATTCTATTACATGTTCAATCTGCCTGTCTGGAGCCAAACATAGAGGCAATGTATGCGTGACTCGTTTTTGTGTGTGAACGAGCAGCAGGTGTGTGTTTGAGGAGCATGTTCAGACACAGCTGGTCGTTGCCATAGTGATTAAGCCGGCAGTTACACTGCCTTTTTAAGTCAAAAGTCTATATGGAGTTATCGATTTTGAACTTCTGATTTGGAAACCGTATTTCCCATTGCAAAAAGGCTAACAGCATTTTAGAGGCAAGAATTTGGTGATCGCAGTGATATAAATTATATTGCTGTACTGTGAAAAATATTCAAAGAATCATGATGTAAAAATGACCCTCATAATGATGTTAAAAGATTTTAAACCTTTTTTTTTTTTTTGCATTGACAATTATATAAATTCAGGGTACAGCTGTCAGTCAGAGCACCACCATTTAACTTCTACAAGTGCTGTTGACTCAAAATTTACATGGCCAGATGTACCTTATAAATAAAATTTATTGGTGTAGAGTGAAAATTATGTGAGTCGGAGCGAGTTAACAAAATGTTTTTCCAAGATAATCAAACTCTGTTGATGACATCACCGACTCTAGCACAGAACATTCCACACAATAGACACAAATTATAAACACACAAATCGACTGAAAATCTTTGTCAGACTTAAACAACGATTAAGAGAAAACTGTAGAAGGTAGCAAAAAGCTGTTTTGACCCTCAAAATGAAGAATTTAGTGTCTGTTTTAAAAATTCAACAAAGGCATTAAAGGTAGGTGAGTTTCATGATTGTCCTTCATCCCCTTCCCATTCATTTCAATAGAATTTTTGGGTTTTTGACTAATTGTGTCGCCATGGTAACGTGAAACACCCATAAAAGTAATAGCACACTTTGCGGCACTGAGATGCATATTTTGATATATACAGTGCATGGGTGCACTTTGCTGGTTGGGCTGCGTTAAGTGCGACGGAAGAATAATAATAAAAAGAAATAAAGAGAACCAATTTGAGGTAAATAGTAATAAGTCCAACACATAAATGGATGATGTAGGTGTGTATGATGTAATTGATGTAGTTGATGTGGATGATGTAGTACAGGGGTCTCAAACTCGCGGCCCGCGGGCCAATTGCGGCCCATGGGACGATAGTTTGTTGCCCCCGCCTTAATATGAAAGTTTAATGTTAGTGCGGCCCGCGAGTTTGATATGTATGGCACTTTACATCAAAGTGGGGAATATGGCTCTCTGGGGCGGGACATCGGCCAGGTTTCATGCAACACTTCAAAATATAAGTTTTTAAGGTGCTTCCCAGCGGGACATTATTCATTCATTCATTCATTCATTTTCTGACCCGCCTATTCCTAATTAGGGTCACGGGGAGGCTGGCGCTCATCTCAGCCGAGGGCGGGGTACACCCTGGACAGCTCGCCAGGCCATCGCAGGGCCATCAGTCACACAACCATTCGCACTCACACCTAGGGGTGATTTGGAACAGCCAATTAGCCTACTGTGCATGTTTTTGGACTGTGGGAGGAAACCGGATTACCCGGAGGAAACCCACGCAAGCACAGGGAGAACATGCAAACTCCACACAGAAATGCCAGAGCTGGGAATCGAACCCCGGACCTTCTTGCTGTGAGGCGGACGTGCTAACCACTGCACCACCGTGCCGCCTCAGCGGGACATTATACATATATAAATGTAATATATATAATAATTTATACACACACGTCAATGGCACTTAGAAAGTTAATATGAGGTCTCTCTCTCTCCCCCTCTCTCTGACAAAATAAATCATTGTGATGCGCACACGGCGGGATGAAAGAAAAGTAAGGAACTCAATGCAGCCGAATGTAGAGTCTGCAGTCACATAGTGACACCATCGGCAATAACAGTCCCTGGTAACCCGGACCAGTTATAGGGTCGCCTTTTCCTGTAACTACAGCATGGCTGATAACAGTCCGTGAGCAGTCGCCTTTTTTGCGCTCGTTATCCCGGTACTTTCTACCATCTAAAAATGCCATGGTGTTCATGTCATCATGAAAGACATGAACATCGAGTGTAAAAACAAAGGAGACTGCTACCGGGCTTTTATCCGCTGACTGCCGTGCTGCAGGTGCAAGAAAAAGGAATCGGAAATGACGTTCTCCGTGCGTCGGCTAAACGCTTGGTTGAAACTTCAAGGCAAGAGAAGCCATGTTCAGAAGAAGGTTAAAGAACTGTTAATACAGACATTAGAATCAGAATACAGCAGATATATAAGACTGAAGAAACCTCATATAGTCGCTGACCAGAGAAATCTAATTATTATTATTAAGATTATTGTTGTTTTCATTATTTTATTTATTTATTACTGATTGATTTATTTATTTTCTTAATTTGTTTATTTTTTCATCTTATCTTGTGTTAAAAAATAAAAATAAAGAGATTTGAAAGATTGAAAATTTAAAAACAAAGCTTTTCTTGTGGAAAACCAGACTCTGCCTCCAGCGGCCCCCGGGTAAATTGAGTTTGAGACCCCTGATGTAGTAGATGTGGATGATGTAGTAGATGTGGATGATGTAGTTGATGTGAATGATGTAGATGTAATAGATGTAGTAGAAGTAAATGTAGATGATGTAGTTGATTTAGAGCTAGATTATGCAGTAGATGTAGGTTGTCGAACAGTTTATTCAGGAACAAATGCTTAGTTGTTGAACAATTTATTCAGGAACAGCCAGCAGCGTGTGCGTCACACAGTGCTTGCTCATGGAACACCTACTCTGACACACAATGCTGCCAGCTGCGTGTGCCTTAGTCTTATCGCTTAACGATTGCTCACAGAACACCCACTATGAACTTTTCTCAGATATTGGCGATATTTCTTGTGGTGTGTATTATTTATTTTATATTTTTCATCGATAATGTATTGACAGTGTAAAGGCAAAAAGGAAAATATGAACAAACGATAGAGGTGAAGAAAGAAATCATAGAAAAGTCTGAAAATGATGGTGTCTAGTGAATTAAACTTTCTTATTTAAAACTGTATTCTTTATTCAGTTGGTTTAGGTAATGAATAAAATTTACTTTTCTTACTTAAAACTTTATTCTTTATTGAGTTGGTATGTCATATTGTAATACGATTGTGGAGTGAGGAGGAGGTCAGGAACCGCTTAATCTATTATACAGTGTTGCCTGTGGGAAAATATGTTTCGTTTTATAAACAAGTCGCTTTTAGAACAACACTTAATAACAAAGTTCGAAAACCGAGATTCCACAGTAGTTGATGTAGTGGATATAGTGAATGTAGATGTAGTTGATGAAGATGGTGTACTTGATATGGATGTAGATGGTGAAGTTGATATAGATGTAGATGATGTGGATATAGTAGAAGCAGATGTAGATGATGTAGTTGACGTAGATGTTGATGTAGTTGATATAGATTTAGTATATGATGTAGTTGATATACATGTAGATGATGTAGTTGATGTAGTTAATATACATGTAGATGATGTAGTTGATATACATGTAGATGATGTAGTTATTATACATGTAGACGATGTAGTAGATGTAGATGATGTAGTTGATATACATGTAGATGATGTAGTAAATATAGATAACTTGGTTGATCTAGTTAATGTTAATGTAGATGATCTAGTTGATCACCACTTTTGTCTAAAAGGGCTTCTAATAAAAAGAAGTAAAAAATTACTTCTCTATAACTTTTGGGTGAACATGTATTGAACAATGCTATTGTAGGCAATGAAAACAAAGAAATTCTTCACTTGCTAAACTACTACCTTTGGTTTGAAATTCATTCATGCTGTGCAAAAGTCAAAAAACTGTTTTTTTCAATTTTTCAGAATAATTGGTATTTTCAGTGTTTTTGTTTATTAGCCATACTTTTACCTCAATATACGTGTAAGAATAATTTTTTTGGTTCTCATTGCCTACAGTAGCATTATTCCATACATTTTCACCAAAACATTATAGAGAATTAATTTTTAACTTCTTTTTATTAGAAACTAATTTTTAAACAAAAGTGGTGGTGTATAATCTCCACTGCACACTACTGTATATGATCTAGTTCATGTAGATGTAGATGATGTAGATCTACTATATATGTACCATATGTGATGTAGTAGATGTAGATTATGTAGGTGATGTTGTAGATGATGAAGGTGATGTAGTAAATGTAGGTGCTGTAGTTGATGTAGTTGATGATGCATTAGATGTATATGATGTAGCAGATGTAGGTGATGTAAGTGATGTAGTTGATATAGATGTTGTAGATGTAGGTTATGTAATTGATGTAGTAGATGAAGGTGATGTAGATGTAGGTGATGTAGATGATGTTGTAGATGTAGGTTATATAGTAGATGTAGGTGATGTAGATGATGTTGTAGATGTAGATGATGTAGTACAGTGCCATCCAGAATTATTGGCTCCCTCTGTGAATATGAGCAAAACAGGCCATGAAAAAATGCCTTTGCTGTTTATCCTCTTGGTCTTTCACCCAAAATGTTCACACAAATCTTACCTTTTCATTGCAGTAAAATTATTGAAAGGAAAAAAAAACATTGACATTAAATAAATATTTTTCTTCAAAACATGCGTGCCACAGTTATTGGCACCCCTAGAAAATCTTGTAATTAAAATCTAACTGAAGTTTATTCCCATCATGTTTTACTTTTTTTAAGTTCACCTGTTTGATTAGGAGCTCTTAAATGGTCAACCATGACTTCCTGTTTCACTGGGGTATAAATATGAGGTGGCACAGGACAAATTTCTTTTGTCATTCATCACTACGGGAAAGACCTGAGAACACAGTGACGACGTGTGACGAAAAGTTGTTGAACATTTCTAAACAGTGACAGGAGATGTGAAGAATCAGCCTTGAAGAGGATGTGTGTGTACATTGACCCCACGCACCATGAAGAGGATGGTTCGACTGGCAAAAAGAATCTCCAAGGATTACCGCTGGAAAATTGCAGAAGTTAGTTGAGTCGTGGGGTCAGAAAGACTCCAAAATTACCATCAGACACCACCTACATCACCACAAGTTGTTTGGGAGGGTTGCCAGAAAAAAGCATCTGCTGTCAATCAACAACAAACTAAAGTGTCTACAGTTTGCCAAACATTACTGGAACTTTCAATGGGACCGGGTTATATGGACAGATCAAAGACCAAAATAGAGCTTTTTGGCAAAAAACATCAAAGGTGGGTTTGGCATAGACAGAAAGATAGTCATACAGAAAAGCATCTTATACCCACTGTGAAGTATGGTGGTGGATCTTTGATGATGAGAGGATATCTTTCTTCCAAAGCCCCTGGACATCTTGTTAGGATACATGGTATCATGGATATTAAATGAAAACCTAACAGCCTCTTCCAGGAAGCTTAAAATTGGACCTTCCAGCAGGGCCATCATAGTCCCCTGACCTGAAACCCATAGAAAAACTGTGGGAAGAGCTGAAGAGGAGGGTCCACAAACATCGATCTCAGAATCTGAAGGATCTGGAGAGATTCTGTATGGAGGAATGGCCTCAGATCCCGTGCCATGTGCTCACCAACCTCATCACGCATTATAGGAGAAGACGGAGAGCTGTTATCTTGGCAAAGGGAGGCTGCACAAAATATTAAATGATGGGTGCCAATAATTGTGTTGCACATAATTTTGAGAAAAAAATTTGTTTCATGATAAGAATTTAATGTTTCTTTCAATTATGTTACTTCAATTGAAGTTTAAATTTTTGTGAACATTTTGAATGAAAGATCATGAGGAAAAACAATAGACATTTTTTTAATAGCCTGTTTTGCTCATATTTACTAAGGATGCCAATAATTCTGGAGGGCGGATGTGTTAGACAGAGATGTAGATGTACTTGTTCTAGATGTCGTTGATGTCGATGTAGTTGATGTCATAGATGATGTAGTTGATGTAGATGATCTAGTTAATGTAGATGTAGATGATGCAGTAGATGTCTGGTGTAGTAGATGTATGTGATGTGGTAGATGTAGATGGTGTAGTTAATGTAGATGATGTAGTTGATGTAGGTGTTGATGATGGAGTATATGTATATGATGTGGTAGATGTAGCAGATGTAGATGGTGTAGTTGATCTAGTTAATGTAGATGATATAGTTGATGTAGATAACGTAGTAGATTTAGATGATGTAGCTGATGTAGATGATCTAGTTAATGTAGATGGTGTAGTTGATGTAGATGGTCTAGTTAATGTAGATGATGTAGTTGATGTAGATGTAGCAGATGTAGATGATGTAGATGTATATGATGTAGCAGGTGTAGATGGTGTAGTTGATGTAGTAGATGTATTGTAGTACTTGATCTAGATGTCGTTGATATTGATGTCGATGTAGCTGTTGTAGATGCAGTTAATGTCATTATTGTCGATGATATAGGTGACAGTGTAGCAAACCTTCCTTTATATTACTATGATATGTTATGAATTATAAAGCCAGTTATAAACGCAGTATATTGAATGTGGAGCTGTGTACAGTTAGCCAATGTATTTTGTTGTGTTTAGCTCATGTGCACAGGTGCTCCGAGGAAGTATTCCAATGCTAACGGCTAGCATGCCGGAAAGCCGTCTATAGAGTTGCATCGCTTGGTTAAGCAGAGCGAGGTATTTAGCGCTATTTGTATTAGAAAGAGATTTATGTTAAAATTGAACTGTTTGAATGATGATTATTTTATTCTGTAATGTGTTGAAGGTTTAAGCTAAATGCTTATAAATTCACAACAGCATAGCTTTTGGGTGCAAGACTGAAAGTACTGTGCTGTAAATCCATACATTATTATTATAACATATGACATAATATTTGTTGACATGTTTGTTTAAAAATTTTATTTATTTTTTACAGTTTTCACGGTGTTTGAAAGACTTCAGACGAATAAACACACACACACCTGGTAGAGACACTCTGCTGTGGTTCTCCTTAAGATTAAGGGCTGTTACCCTCAATTTTACAGAGTTTCCAAATCTGTCATTGACTTTCATTCATGAAAATACCTGAACAATGACTAAGTTACCCACAATTCAGTGACGTTACACAACCACAAAAAAACTAGTGTTAATTTCCCACTATAGTCTACAACATTATTGCGCTAGATCAATATCATGACATGCAACAGAGGGGATGGTTCATGCAGCTGCCAGTCTGGAGATGTAAGCGAGGGGTGAACGATTATAGAGCGTTTTATTTACCAGTCAAACAAAAGTCTGTCTGTATCTGAATACCTTTGATTTCTCTCTTCCCTTTGTGTTGCCACCTCTGCCAAAAATCTGGGATATAAATCCTCATTTTCTGCCCTTCCTTGTCGAGTTCATGTCTTGCTCTTTTCCGTTCAGACTCGGTTTTGAATACGGTGGCACCTTGCCAGAAGAGTGTCCCTTTATACAAGGAACTTGCTTAACCAGGGACACTTATGAGTATTTTCTGCACTGAAAGACGAGGAATGTCTCATAACACGTGGATGCCCCCGCGCACGAGTAAACAAAACAAAGAATCACTCATTGTTCACATGATCACGCAGGGTGGGCGAATGAACTAGCATCTTTCTTGTCGCGTAAACATCTCTTGCATGTTTATAGTAAACTTTGTGCTTCTTGGTGATAATCACTACATTAAAAACTGTGTTACCATGGCGACTAAAAAGGATATTGGAAAGGACGACAGTAGTGAAAAGAAACACAAAGACAAAATAACTGTTGAAGTGAAGAAAGAGATTATCGATATGCTATGCTACTGATGCCAGCACAAGTGCTCCCCCGTCTAAAAGACCGGACATTCTCATGGAAGGAGATTCTCCTTCCAAAATCTAACCCCTCTCCTCCTCCCTCTCCTTCTCCTTGTGTCACTTTGCAAGACTCATCGCATCTTCAAGGTAAAGTGCAGGTTTATTTTTCCTTTTTATGCATTTTATTAATAAATTAAAAAAAAAAAAAGAATAAATAAACAACCTTTAAAATGTTTTATATTAGATATATTTAGGGGCATTTTGGAGGGCTGGAATGCATTAACGGGTTTTCCATTATTTCTTATGGAAAAATTTGCTTTGCCATACGAGCATTTCGCTCTACGAGCTAGGTCCCGGAACAAATTAAACTCGTCTTGCAAGGTGACACTATACTCGCCTTTTGCACATTACCATGTTTAACTTTATTGCTGGTGCAAATTTGTCACGTGATCCGCACTTTCTCTAAATGACATGATAGGGTTTGGTGTACAAAAAATGCAAAATTCAAGTCAGTAAAATGGTATCCCTTAGTTTTGTTGGTTTACATTGCTTAGCTGTTATTCAGAGAGAACAAAAGCATGATATCTCACACTTCGAAGTGTTTTGATCTGTAATAATGGTCAGAAATGCATGTATTTAGTTGATTTTTGATTATAAAATGTTGCAAATAATTTGTCTTTTGCAGGACATTCATTCATTTTCTGAACCGCTTAATCGTAATTAGGGTCACGGGGAGGCTGGTGCCCATCTCAGCCGACTCTGGGCGAGGGCAGAAACACACCAGGCCATCGCAGGGCAGAAACACGCTGACGGCTATGCAGCCTACTCTTGACGAAAATCAGCAATGGTTCTTTT
>JAQMYF010000009.1:579734-593678 GCA_030014195.1 Neosilurus mollespiculum
ACACACACACACACACACACACACACACATATATATACGTTTATATACGTATAATGTCCCGCTTGGAAGCACTTAAAAAACTTTTATTTTGAAGTGTTGTGAACGCAGCACGTTGGGCCAAATGTCCGCGTGAGCCCAATAGAAACGAGGCAGCCAGCCAGGCACAGAAAACAACTCTCCATGGCAACGCTGCTGTAACTTTCACTCATTGAGAAATGTTTCTCTGCTTGCATCAAACTTGGCTGATGTCACGCCCCCGAGAGCCATATACCCCACTGTGATTGATAGGTTCGTTCAGCTCCGCACACAACACTGTAAAGTGCCATACATATCAAACTTGCGGGCCGCACAGTACATTAAACTTTCATATTAAGGCCGGGGTTAAGAGTGCTGCGGTCGGATCCTCCTCTCCAGTACTCCTGAATAGATTTTCCCAGGTAGGCTGAGGAGTGTGACCCTCCAGTCCCCTTTCTTAAAAAGGTGAACTACCACCCCGGTTTGCGAATCCAGAGGTACGGCCCCCGATGACCACGCGATGTTGTAGAGACGTGTCAACCAAGACAGCCCTACTACATTCAGGGCGGATCTCATCCACCCCCGGAGCCCAGCCACCGAGAAGCTTTTTAATTACCTCGGTGATCTCAGCCTCAGTGATGGGCAGACCCCCCCTCTGAACCCCCAGGCTCTTCCTCTTCCACAGAGGTCGTGTTGGTGGGATTGAGGAGGTCCTCGAAGTATTCCTTCCACCTCCTGACAACATCGTCGGTAGGTGGAAGGAAGTTGGTCAACATTCGTTCACTATTTAAGGAATCCCCTCACAAGTGTTAATCAGCTATGCCCTTTCACTGGCATAAGAATTTGTAATCATTTCACACTACTTAAGTTCACAGAGTTGAGGTGATCCATATGTAATTAATTAGGTATTAGTGGCAGCAGCATTTAATTGCTGAAGGTCCTCTTTGGTATTATAAACAAAGGGGTCCCTCAGGGGACCATTATCAGCCCAGTATTTTCTCTCTTATATTTGTTTACTTGAGTGTTTGGTTGGTTGTAATGTTTACATATTTATTTTTTATTTCTTTTGTACTTATATATATATATTGTGTGTGTGTGTGTTTATGTTTGTGTTTGTGTGTGTGTGTTTGTGTGTATAATTCTTGGCACAAGAGGGCGCTGTAACCAAACACACTGAAATCCCCAAATTCAGCCTGTGGATTTTTCTTTTCTGTTGTGTTTTCACATCACGCCCATGAAGATCCAGCGTGGGTGACGTTTGTGACACTGGGGTAGCAAAGACACGCACAAACACAGGCACCCACACCCGTGTGTTATTTGTCTGCACTCCATTAAGCAGTGAAACACTGTGGGTATGTTGTGATTATTATGAATTAAAGGTTTTCTTCATGCCTGTACTCTGTAAGGGAATGGAGCAGCTCCATTTTTCTCTTCTTATTGATTCCTTCAGATTATTAATGAGTCTGTATTCTTCTTCAGACCTGCTCAGATTTCTTTATTTCCGGCTCAACACACACTCTGAGCATCTATCCCTGTTCATTCTGTAAACTCTCTACTCCTCCAGCTTTCTATCACTCTTTACAATAATAACGATGATGATGATGATGATAATAAGAAGGATGATGATAATAATAATGATGATGATGATGATGATGATGATGAATATAAGCCCTTCGATGGCCTGGTGAGCTGTCCAGGGTATACTCTTCCCAGAGTCGGCTGAGATGGGTGCCAGCCTCCCTTCTACCCTAATTAGGATTAAGCGCTTCAGAAAATAAATGAATTAATAATAATAATAACAATTAAAAAAGAGAAGGAGTATGATAATAATAGTAATAATAATAATAATAATAGTGATAATGAGGACGAGGATGAGGGTGATAATAATAATAATAATAATAATAATAATAGTGATAATAATATTAATAATAGGGGCAGTGGTGGGCTGGTGGTAGGGTACTGGCTTATTGATCCAAAGGTCGGGGTACAAGCCCCACTGTCACCGGGTTGTCACTGCTGTCCCCCCAGTGCTGCTAACTGGGTTATCAAAGGCCAGCCTGCCTCTCACTGTCTATGGTGAGAGGCATGTAAAAGAACCATTGCTGTTGTTCGTAAAGGGTAGTTATCAAAGAGATGTTATCAATCTTTGTTGTTTATATCATCACTATAATCATTATTGTATAGTAAGTAAGTATAATATTCTATGTAATTATTGTTAATCTACCTTTAATTTTGATTATTATTTATTACTATTGTTTACTGTTTGCAGCATTAGATGTGTTAGTATTATATTAATTTTTTGCTATTTATTTATAATTATTTTATATTATGATGTAGAGTTGGGGGGTTCAAGTGTACATCGAGCCGTACATCAGTGTGGTGGTGATGGTGGTGGTGGTGATGATAATGGTGGGATGATGAGGATGAAGATGATGGTGATGGTGGCGGTGTTCCTGATGATGATGGTGGTGAAGAAGATCATGATAATGGGGACGATTCTGATGATAGTGGTGATGATGGTGGTGATGATGATGATGGTGGTTGTGATGATAATGGTGGTGGTGATGGTGATCTAAATGGTAATGGTGCTGGTGATGATGGTGGTGGTGTTGATGATCTAAATGGTGATGGTGGTTATGGTGATGATGGCTGTGATGATGATGACGATGGTGAATATGAGATTAGCAGCTCCTGCAGTGTGAGTACAAGTGTTTAAGCATGCAGGAGTCGGTAGTCAGGAGTTTGTTTTGTCTCTGGGTGTCTGCTGCATGCTCCGGCCTCATCATCTCTAATTGCCATCCTTGATTCACGGAAATAATCACGCAGTCTGGTTTAAACCAGCTTCTCGCTGTAATGAGTGGAGTGCTGATCAGATTAAAGTTCATCAGAAAGTTTTTCAGCAACATGATCTACAGGTTTATTCGCCAGACCTTCATCATCATCATCAGAACTTGGTGTCGGTGTAAAGCTCTAATGTGTCTTTGAGCTTTGTACTTCCTGTCAGTATCTCACCCAGCAGTGCACGGTGTTGTGGAGCAGGGACACTGTTCACACCTTGAACCCGGGAGGAGTTTGGGTTTCTTCCTCCACAGTGCTGTGTCATTGAGCTTGTTTGTTTGTTTGTTTGTTTTGGTCACAGGAAGCCGGAGGACTTGTCGAGGGAAGTGATGCAGATCCAGCAGAGAGAGCTGAGTCTGAAACAGCACAACTACACACTGAGAAGCAAGTAAGAAACACGACACATCACACACCATAACGGATCTCTTTAATACACATGCTGGGTAGAAACACTGTTTACTGTGCGCTGGGTTCATTCAACCACTGATGATGATGGTGATGATTATGAGGAGGAGGAGCATTGAGGGCAGTGCTGCACTAGCATGTTTGATTAGAAACACTGTTTACTATACGCTGGGTTTATTCACCCAGTCATGATGATGATGATGATGATGATGATGAGGGAGAGGAGCACTGAGGGCGGTGCTGTATAGCATGTTTTATTAGAAACACTGTTTACTATATGCTGGGTTCATTCAACCAGTGAAGATGGTGATGATGATGAGGAGGAGCACTGAGGGCGGCGCTGCATAGCATGTTTTATTAGAAACACTGTTTACTATATGCTGGGTTCATTCACCCAGTGATGATGATGACGATGATAATGATGACAAAGAGGAGTGCTGAGCTAGGAACACCTCTTACTTATATGTGAAGAATCATCATGCACACAATCATCACTGATTGGACAAGAGCTCATGTAACTGCAGCCTCCAGGGCAGGATTATTAATTCATCTGTAAAGCTGCATCCACACAGGAAGTGATGAATGGCAAGCAACCATGTAAAGTTAAACGACAGCAATGTGAGCGATGAGAGGCCAGATTTTTTTACATGATGCAAAGTGGCCGGGTACAGAGTTCAACTGAGCTGAACTTTCACACCAAACACAGAGTTCCCCCAGAAACACATTTTGTTGGGAAACAAAGAACATGAGTTTAATAACTCCGCCCACATTAACATGGAAGAGCAGCTCATTACTGCGGTGTGTAAATGTCCTGTGCAAACCAAACTAGTACCACCATGTTTCACACTGGGAGATGTTCTTCATGGTCCTGGGTCTTGAACCCCCAACCTTCTGTTCAGTAACCCAGAACCTTAACTACTGTACCACCCCTCCACATCTGTCTCTCTCCCTGCCTGTCTCTCTCGCTCTTTTCTTTCCCCCTCTCTCTCTCTCTCTCTCACTCTCGCTCTATTTTTTTCCCTCTCTCTCGCTCTCTCGCTCTCTCTCTCTCTGTCTCTCTCTCTCTGTATGTGTGTGTCCTCTCTCTCCTCTCTCACACACTTTCCCCCTGTCTTCTTTCTCTCTCTCTCTCTCTCTCTCTCTCTCTCTCTCTGTCATTCTCTCTCTCTCTCTCTCTCTCTCTCACTCTATTTCTCTCTCTCTCGCTCTCTCTGTCCTCTCTCTCCTCTCTCACACACTTTCCCTCTGTTTTCTTTCTCTCTCTCTCTCTCTCTCTGTCATTCTCTCTTTCTGTCTGCTTCTCTCTCTCTTAAGCCCTTTCCATGTCTGTCTCTTACTTTCTCTCTTTTTAATGTGTTCCAGATACGAGACTGCTATTGTCTTCCACAATATAACATATAAGCATAATATATAAATATAATATTTAAAATAACCAAAAATATAATAAAATTAAAAAAATGAAAATAAAAAAATTAATAAAAAATGGAGAAATATTCTGTGATGGTTAAGAAATAAAACATTTTCAAATAAATACATAAAGGGAGCCATGTGCAGTCCAGCTCCTGAGCAGGGATTGGAGGATGATGTTAGGTTTTATGTCTCTATATTAAAATGATATTTAAATTTACTCGGACTCCGGTCATTCGGCCGGGTTGAGATGATGTGTGGCGATTTGCATTAGCAGAACCAATACATCTCCCAGTGGGGCTGGAAACGTATGGGAGTTCCACAGGAGGAGAAGGAATCTGTGAGATGTCTATGCTGACCTCCTCAACCCCCCTCCCATTATGACACACCCCAGCAAAAGAGGGAGGATTATGAACAGATAAATGGAGGAAGTTCAGCAGCTCAGATCAGCAGAACCTTGGTTTTGACCCTGTTATTTTAGTCCTGTAAACTCTTGAAGCTCCTGTCACCTGAAACAAGGAAATGTCTTCCGGTAAAATACCTGAGCCACGTTCTTATCATGATGTTCCTGTAATGTGTGGCATTCCAGCCCTGAGGAACTCTGAGGTGCGAGAACATTTAATACACTAAGCTGTGTGTTTGCTTCATCATAGACTAAACAATAAATATCGAACTGGATCTCAGTGCTGGGAACGCACTGACTGAATGCAGTGGCAGCCCTGTGGCTGAAGTATTAGCGTTGTTTGCAACGCCTGGAAGGCTAATTAACTAAAATGCTAAAGCAACAGCAGCAGTAAACAGAAGCAGGGGTGCGTGAGGAATGGAAATCAGACTAATTTAGGGCGTAGCATAGTTACGATAACATAGCGACTCGGTCTGCTGGCACTTTTAGAATTCAGGAGCTTTTTAATGAAAACGTCTGCGTCTTGCGTCTGATGCCGATGTGCTGCAACGCCACCACCGTTACTCAATTTTATCAACTCACATTGTGTTAGTGATCAACCCTGTTTTTAGGAAGGGGTTTTAAAATAGAGCACAGGCTGTTTCACATATCTAGCTGTGTGCACTGAACATCTGTATGTACAGATTGATGTAGACATTTAAAGGCATGATCTCTGTACATTCTGAGAGAACACTTCCTCTAACAAAGCATCTGTTTACCTGTGCATCTCCTCCTCTTCCTCTCTGTCCATCAGTATTCGCTCGCTGGAGAAGACTCTGGTGCAACTGAAGTCCGAGATGGCCGAGTTTCGTGCCAAAGCCGTGGAGGAGCAGAAGAAGCGAGAGAACCAGGATGCGCTGGTCCGCCGCCTGCAGAAGAGAGTTCTACTCCTCACTAAGGTCTGAGCACCTCAGCGTTCAATGCTATGCAGTGGGTGTAGTTACACTCCAAGTTGGAGGCGGAGTCACACTTTAATAATATCACGGTATTATCACTCAAACATTTTCACTATTTTAAATATACGAACCCACCAATCAGGAATGATTGACAGGTGTCTACATGGTTTAAAAGCTCTAATATGCATTTGCTTTGTGGAAGCTCCACCCACTTCCCCTACATCAGCTCTCCTTGATCCTGAAACAGTTATCGTATTTAAATGTATTTTTATTTTGTCTTTTGTTTATTTATTCATTCAATTTACAAACTGCCTAAGGGTCGCTGGGAGGCTGGAGCTTATCTTAGCCAACTCCGGGTGAAGGCGGGGTACACTCCGAACAGCTCGCCAGTCCATTGCAGGGCAACACAGACAACCATTCACACTCATATAGGGGCAATTTGGAACGGTTAATTAGCCTAATGTGCATGTGTTTGGACTGTGGGAGGAAACTGAAATACCCAGAGGAAACCTTCTGTGTGATCACAGGGAGAATGTGTAAACTTCACACAGAAACACCCAAGACTGGGACTCAAATACAGGATCTGCTAACATGCCAACCACTGCAGAACCATGCCACCCTTTCATTTTATTTCATTTAGGGCATTTGGCAAAACTACCATCTTCTGGATCCAGTCTGTTACTGTCTTATCTTTATTTTGAAAGTACTGTAGCGACCACATCAAAAATCTCGGAGGAAAAACGTAATGTTAAAGGAAACAAACCTGATTTTATCTGTGGTTTCGACGCATTCTTGTTTGTGTTGAGGTGTTCACTGTAGCTATAGAACTGATGTAATTTCTCCTCACCTCATGTTTTTATTGTTATTATTAATTATTTTTATTATTCTTATTATTATTATTATTGGGTTCTGGAGAATTAGCCTGTGATGTACAAGGAGGTGATGAGTATAACTGGAGGTCAACATCACAGCCCTGCACACCAATAATGGGATGATGTCAGTGTTGTGTTTCTGTGTAAATAAGGAGCGATCTGTGTGTTTATCCTGCAGTTCTACTGAACACCGCGCTGTGTTGTGGGATTTGGGCTTTTTGTTGTTGTACATTTAATGCTCCTCAAGATAATGAATCACAAGGTGTTATTGATCCTTTGCGCTGTAGCTTTGGGGCTGGATTTTCTGTTTAATCGACTCTAAAATGAGATCTTCACACCACATGATCTCTCTCTCTCTCTCATACACACACACACACACACACACACACACACACACACACACACACACACACACACACGGCTGCAGTGCACTTGCACCATTAGTTTTGTTTCAGTCTTTGTTTTTATGTGTCTTTAATCGACAAACAGAGAATAAAATGTTCCATACTTTTACTTAATCCACACAAATTTACAACACACACACAATGATTTGGGATTAGTGGATGTATGAGTATTATTAGTAGTAGCTGATTTCTTTCCTTTACTGTGGTGGAGAGACATGTTTAGAAATATATCGCCAGATTGTGTGTGTGTTTGTGTTTCAGGAGCGTGATGGTATGAGAGCAATACTGGAGTCGTATGATAGTGAACTAGCAGCTAGCGAGTACTCTCCTCAGCTCACACGCAGGGTTAAAGAGGCCGAGGAGATGCTGCTGAAGGTCCAGAATCATAACGCTGAGATGGAGGTGAACATCTGGCTTTCTTTATACACACACACACACACACACACACACACGAATATGGAAATTATTATTCTTCCTTCCTCTTTTTATAGATTCAACTTTGTAAAGCACAGGAGGAGGCAGGAATATTCAAACTACAAGCTCAACAGGTATACACACACACAAACGCACACACATGAACACACACTGTAATACTGTACTTAGTTAAATCCTGTGAATGATCTGTTACTATAGAAACTAGCATATTAGAGCAAGCTGCTGTTGTAGAACATTAATCAACACTTTCTGACCAAACGCAACCAGCCATGGGGGAATAATGGTGGAGCAATGGTGGTGCGACAGTTGTGTGGAGATGGAGTGATTCTTGTGTGATACAAAGGTTGGGTGATTGTTGTGTGATAGTGGGTCGACAGTGGTGTGACAATGAAGTGATGGTGGCATGATGGAGATGTGATTATGACATTGGTGTGATGGTGATTTTACGTTAGTATGATGGTGATATGACAGTGATGTGATGGTGGTATAATGGTGGTATGATGGTAATGGTGATATGACGGTGATTCAACTGTGGTATGACAGTGATGGTACACTGTTATTGGAAGCGATGGTGGAATGATGGCAATGTGATGGTGGTATGAGGTGATGTGATGGTGGGGCAATGGTTGTGTGACAGTAGAACGATGTGATGGTTGTATGACGGTGGTATGATGGTGGAGCGATGGTGGTATGAGTGGAATGATTTTATGGAAGAGCGATGGTTGTGTGACGGTAATGTGAGGGTGGTATGATAGGGGTGTGACAGTGTTATGACGGTGATGTGACAGTGGGATAATGGTGGAGCAATGGTTGTATGATGGTGGAATGATATTGTGGTGGTATGACGGTGATGTGATGGTGGTATGATGGTGATGTGACAGTGGTATGGTGAAATGATGGTAATGTGATGGTGGTATCACGGTGGTGTGTTGGTGGTATGGCAGTGGTATGATGGTGGAGTAATGGTGATACGACAGTGGAATGATGGTGATATGGAGGAGCAATGGTTATGTGAATTTGATGTAATGGTGGTATGATCGTAGTGTGATGGTGGTATGACAGTGATGTGACGGTGGTATGCTGATGGAGCGATGGTGGTATGACAGTGGAATGATGTTATGGGGCGTTATGGTTGTGTGATGGTGATGTGATAGTGGTATGATGGTGGAATGATAATGTTATGGCGATGTGTCGGTGGTGTGATGGTGATATTACATTGATGCAAGTGTGGTATGATAGTGATGCAACACTTATGGTGTACATTGATGTGATGGTGGTACAGTGGTGGAATGATGGTGATGTGATGGTGATATGACAGTGATGCAAGTGTGGTATGATAGTGATGCAACACTTATGGTGGAGTATGGTTGTGTGATGGTGGAATAATGATATGGTAGTATGACGGTGATGTGACGGTGGTATGAGAGTGATTTAACACTGTTATGGTGGACTGATGGTTGTGTGATGGTGGTATGGTGAAATGATGGTTGAGTGACGGTGATGTGATGGTATTATGCTGGTGATGGGTATGTGATGTTGGTATGATGGTGATGTGAGGGTGGAATGATGGTATGACAGTGAAATGATGGTGATGTTATGAAGCGGCGATGATATGGTGATGTGAGGTGGAATGATGTTATGATGATGTGAAGGTGGTATGATGGCACAATTGTGGGATTACGTGGAATGATTGTTATGGGGAGAGATGGTTGTGTGTTGGTGGAATGATTGTGATATGGTGATATGATGATGGAGCGATGGTGGTATGACGGTGGAATTATGGTGATGTTATGGGGGGCAAAGCTTGTGTGATGATGTGATTGTGGTATTACAGTGAAGTGATGGTTGTGTGATGGTGGTGTGATGGTGCTGGATTCATTTCTTACTCCTTTTAAAGCCTTGATGGAGAAATGGAGAACTTGATGATTAATGCTTAGTTTATTTTATATCATGCTGTCATGGTTTTTTTTTTTTTTCTGAACCACATTTTGGTGATGTGGATTTCAATGCTTTTCACACCTTTGTAAAGTGGCTAAGTGCTTTTGGGAGCGTTGGCCCAGATTTCCTGTTTGTTTGACCCATTTCTCAGAGATAGCTCACTCTTGTTCCTCCTTGTCATGTGTAGCGGTTCAGTGACGTGTCGCTGCTCTGTGAGAGGCAGGTCGAGCGGACATTTCCTGAAGTAGTGCGTCACTCCAAACCACCATTTTGTAATAAGGGATAAATTCAGTTAAATGTTCAGTGTGTATTTAAGACGCACACATACGCACAACGAGTCCCTGATTCGTCTTAATGCTTTATTAAATTACCCTTCACACATTAACACACAGGTGGTAATATCTACACATAGCTTTATTGATACAGATGTTGGGAGGCGGCTGGAAACAACTCTTTACTTTGATTTCATCTTAAACAGATCTCACAACAAACACAAATGCATTTCACCTCATACCAGCCTTACACAGAACTTAATCTAACTAAAACATCATAACTCAGTACATTTTAGAATATGCTTTAATCTGAAAATATAAACAGAATAACATTAATAATAATAATAACATTGTGTTAAATATAAGTCATTGTATAGGTTAATTTAATTTGTAAAAAAGATGAAAAATAAGTTTACTGACCTTTAATAAATTTGTTCTAGTATAATAAATAGAATAGAAATGTGTTTCTAATACCAACCGTGTCCCTCGAGCTATCTTGTGGAGTGTGCTCCAGGAGTATGGTGTACCAGACCCGTTGCTATGGGCCATTAGGTCTCTGTACCACCGGAGCCAGAGCTAGGTCCGAATTGGTAACAACAGGTCGAATTCGTTTCCGGTGATGGTTGGAGTTCACAAAGGCTGTCCTTTGTCACCGGTTCTGTTCATAATTTTTATGGACAGAATTTCTAGGCGCAGCTGAGGCGTTCAGGGGTTCTGGTTTGGTGGCCATAGGATCTCATCTCTGCTTTTTGCAGTTGATGTTGACCTTTTGGCATCATCAAGTCAGGACCTCCTGCTCTCATTGGAGCGATTCGCAGCGGAGTGTGAAGTGGCTGGGATGAGAATCAGCACCTCTAACTCCGAGGCCATGGTTCTCAGTCGGAAAAGGGTGGAATGCACCCTCCGGGTCTGGAATGAGGTCTTGCCCCAAGTGGAGGAGTTTAAGTATTTCGGGATCTTGTTCACGAGTGAGGGAAGGATGGAACGGGGGATCGACAGGCGGATCAGTACAGCCTCTGCTGTAAAGCGGGGCTTGTACCAGTCCATTCTAGTGAAGAGGGGCTGAGTCAAAATGCAAAACTCTCAATTTACCAGTCTGTCTACGTTCCTACTCTCACCTATGGTCACGAGCTTTGGGCATTGACCGAAAGAACAAGATCGCAGATACAGGCGATAAATGAGCTTCCTTTGCAGGGTGGCGGGGCTGTCCCTCAGAGATAGGGTGAGAAGCTCGGCCATCCTGGAGGAGCTTGGAGCAGAACCGCTGCTCCTCCATGTTGAGGGGAGCCAGTTGAGGTGGTTCGGCCATCTGATTAGAATGCTTCCCGAATGCCTACCTGGTGGGTAGTTTCAGGCATGTCTGACCGGGATGAGACCCCGGGGTCGACATAGAACACGCTGGAGGGACTATGTCTCTCGGCTGGTCTGGGAACGACTCAGTGTCCCCCCTGAAGAGTCGGAGGAAGTGGGACGTCTGGACCTCACTGTTTAGGCTGCTGCACCCGCGACCCGACCCCGGATCAAGTGGAAGACGATGATGATGATGATGGTATTTCTTTTAGTTGTTTTTATGTAAGAATAAATGTAATAAAAATAAATGAATCTTTGGTAGAATAATAAATTATTATTAAATGTTAACTCTTCGCTTAGCACAGAAGTGCAAAATTAACTAGCATGTTAGCTTTACAGCCCACTCGATACAGATTTATATATTTAATCATTTAATAATATAGGACAAATATGAATAGGATATGTACAGATTAGCCCCTATGAAATTAAAAGTTTTTAACAGAGCAAGAAATTTCTAAACGTGTACATTATTTCACTTTGCACACAGAAACCAAGTAAATTCTCAAATAAAGCTATCAGGGTCAAAATGATTAGTCCCCTGATGCTAATAGTTAGTTGTGTATTTCTTTTTACTGGATAGCAGCCTGCAGTTGTCTCAGAAGTGTCACCTGAGGAATCCCAGCCCATTCTCTTGATCTGATGGTCTTCTGATACAGACCTTGGTCTTCAGTTCACCGCACAGATTTTCAATAGGATTCAATACAGGGTTTCGTGGAGACCAATCAATAATATTCACTTTGGTTTTCTGGATGAGAACTCTATATTTCAAAGCGAAGACCCAGTTTTACTGCTGACTGCTTGAGGTTTTTTTTTTTTAAATCTTCATATATCGTTCTTCATTCATGATTCCTTCCACCTTGATAAGATTTCCAATTCCAGACACACTGAAGCATACCCACAGCATAATACTGCCTCCACCGCCATGTTTCAGTGTGGGGACGGTGTTCTTTGGGTTACACGCCTAAACCTTTTTTTAAATAAAGCAGTCTCTACAGCCAAATTGCTCTAGTTTGGTCTCATCTGACCAAAGCTTTAAGTATACATAATCTTTCTCCAGGTTGTCCTTAGCTTACTTTAGTATGGTTTGAAGGTGTCTCTTCTGCAGAAGTTTTTATTGGTCTGCAACCTTGCAGTCCATTCTTGTCCATTGTAGTTGTGTTGGGACTACAATCCCGGAGTTCGTTAAGTCATTCTATTGTTCTGGAGTCTATAGAAACATCTCTCACTAGATTTCTGTCCAGAGATTTTGCTGCCACACTTGTACTGTGGGGATCTCTTAGAATTTCTTTATATTTCTCACTTAAGTTCTTTACACTTGGAAATGCTGTGATAACTTTTTCTGTGTGTAAATAAAACATCCAAAACATCCAAAATAAAACTAGGTTTAGAAAAGTGTTTAAAAAAGTCTGTGTGTGTGTGTGTGTGTGTGTGTGTGTGTGTGTGTCAGGTAACAATGGAACTGGAGGCTCTGAAAGAACAGAAGTGTGTTTCTGAAGTGTGTCCCATAGCAACAGAGGAGGAGATTAAATTCTTACGGTAAGAGACCTCCAAATGTTCCCCGTGTGTGTGTGTTAGTGATACTGTACATACCTGTGTAGCAGTGTAATATGGGTAATACAGTGAATAAGTGCTAATTTCTCATCATGAGTCAAAAAAAATAAATAAAAGCCTGATTCCGCCTACTGAAACCTGATTGGATAAATGTTTGTTTCTGCACCAATCAGATCCCATGTACTGCAATAACACACACACGGGTCTGTGTGTATACTGTATAAACATTGTGTGAGTTTCTGTGTGTTTATTGATGACGTTGTGTCCTATGGAGTTACTGTGGTACTGTAGAAACAGATTTATTTCATTAATATCATGTTTCTGTCTTCGTTTTCATGGTCACTGTGTCTCCGTTTGTCCCCTTTGATCTGTTCCGTTTAATAAGCTTAATAATTAGCAAGCTCTACGCTGCCATGCAGTTTAATAATTAGCAAGCTCTACGCTGCCATGCATTTCATGTAAAGTAATTTTTTTCTTATTTAGAGGATTCCCTTGTTACCGTCACTTTTGAGAGGGCTGGTTGCCATGGAAACGGATCCCTAAATTAAACCTATTTTGAGAAAATGAGACAAGCACGGCAGGGGAAAGTGAAAGATGGATCAGAACGGGAGGGGAAAGGTCACATTCAGATCATCTCCGATCATGTTACTGTGAAACATTTCTCACATTTAGCACACGAATATCTCCCTCCAGACAGATAGCACTGGTTTAAAGTGTGCACTCAGTCAAAGGTCAGAGTTCACGGTTAATCTGTTTTCAGCAACACAAATCATCCTGATATTTATTAACATTTTTCTGAGACAGTAGGACACCTCTGTTGTCCTTGCCCCATCTAATTATCTCATAACAAACCAGAGCAGATTGAAGAAAAAAAAAACATCCCCAAAGTGTGTGTGTGTGTGTGTGTGTGTGTGTGTGTGTGTAATGCAGAAGGTGTCGGGATTTGTAAAGGTATACATTTTTAAGTAATTGGAACATGTTGCATTTAAAGAGCTATATCAGTTTCCCACTTAAAAATAGTAACAGTCCTTCATTATAATTCAATTCAATTTAATTCAGTTTTATTTGTATAGCGCTTTTTACAATTGACATTGTCACAAAGCAGCTTTACATAGTAAA
>JAQMYF010000009.1:660384-684974 GCA_030014195.1 Neosilurus mollespiculum
GGACATGCCCGAAACACCACACCAGGGAGGCGTTCAGGAGGCATTTTAATCAGATGCCCGAGCCACCTCAACTGGCTTCTCTCAACGCGAAGGAGCAGCAGTATTGGAACGAAATTTCTTCTAATTTTTACAGCTTCTTAAATTTAAACATTCCCGTTTTTGCCTGGACAAAAATCTTGTCACAAAGACTTAATTTCACTTTCATGATTATATTTATTACAGAAAAATAATCAAATTAATAACTAAATATATAATATTGTAGCAAATATAACATCATATTGAAAAATAGCCATTCTATAGAACCTTGTAACCCCTCAGCCAGGACACCTGAAGCACAGGAAAAACTCTATATGTTCAAGGTCATGTGCCAAGGTCAAAGGTCACATATGCAAAGTAGCTCCCCACACAAAGGTTTAGGTCATAGGGAGTGCTTATGCAAAATTTCAGAAAGTTATCATGCATATGAGCTGAGCAATGGCTGGGACAAACTTTATATGTTCAAGGTCACTGTGCTAAGATCAAAGGTCACATATACAAATTAGCTACCCAACGCACAGGTTTAGGTCATAGGAAGTGCCTGTGCAAAATTTCAGAAATCTACCATGCATATGAGCTGAGCAATGGCCGGGACAAACTTTATATGTTCAAGGTCATTGTGCCAAGGTCAAAGGTCACATATGCAAATTAGCTACTCCATGCACAGGTTTAGGTCATAGGAATTGCCTATGCAAAATTTCAGAAAGCTATCATACATATGATTCGAACAATGGCCCAGAAAATCTTTATATGTTCAAGGTCACTGTACCAAGGTCAGATATGCAAATTAGCTACCCCACTCGCAGATTGAGGTCATAAGGAATGCCTATGCAAAGTTCAAAAAGCTGGCCTGTGCATGAGCTGAGCAATGGCCGGGACAAAGTTAGTGTCCCGCCTGCCCGCCCAGCCGCCAAGCCAACGACAATACCCCTCTATCCATAACTGGCTGAGGGATAAAAATTAAAAGCAAACATGGCCATGATCGTACCAGACTCCCAGGTGCTTGTCATAATGAATAATTATCATATTAAAAGAATCAGACGCTTTCAACATGTTCAAATGACAATAAATATTTGTAAGTGCTACTAAAAAGTCTTGATGACCAAGACACTTGTACTCCATTTTTAATACACAAGTAAGCTATTTTAGAGGGCAGGTTGTTCATCAAATGGTCAGAAAAAACAGTATGTTATCAACCCTATGGTGAGAAATCTGAGCCACCTGTAGATTTGAAACATAATGGGAAGCAATAATATGTTGATATTTGCGTCTGGTAATGTTATCACCCATCTTACGTAGCTTTGTGATACCTATGTATTGGAGGTGACCTTAAACCATGATGTTTCACTTTCATACATGACTGACTCTGGGTCCAACAATTTTCTAGATGGTCAGTAACAAAATTGGTGGCATATGAATATGATATTGAATTAATAATTCATCTCAAATATATTTTTTCCTTCATGCTTCTGCTAATAACAGTTTCTACGTGTTAGGACCTTGGAAAGCACATCATGGTGTTCTAGCTGTGTCTTGTACAGGACCTGTATGGTGTATGTTGCCCATTGCAATAACTATGATGTTTATTTAAATAAGATTTTAGGCAAGATTCTTAATGGCCTCCAAGCCATTTTAGATTTGGTCATAAATTGCCTGAAAGCTCCTTTAATTCCTGTATTTTATTTAGATTTAGTTAATCAAGCACTTTTCATTATTTTTTACTGGTTTTACTAATTATATTTGATTAATTTTACTAATTATATTTTACTAATTACTTTGATCCAGAATTTGATGTTACATTATTCCGACAAGTCTTTTGTCCAGCCTAGAATGGATATGTTCGACTTTTATTAGCTGTAAAAAGTATAAATAAATTTACAATTTCCTGTTGCTTTAAGAAAACAATCTGTGTATTTATATGTTTCTTTGTACTTATTAATATAAGGCATGATGAAAATTGGTTAATCAGAAGTGAAGTTATCAGTTGTTGTCATTATCAGGTACACATGTGACAAAACTTTTGTCGATAACGTCATATGTTTTGTCATCCAGATAATATTGATGACTTTAAGGAGTTAAGGCCTTATGTATTCAGGTTTATATTAATGTTTTACCATGTAATCGTGTTTCTACGAAAAACACTGGGACTTGCACAACAGACACAACAGATAAACTGAACCTGAGCCTAATAATAAACAATCGGGTTCACTCCACCATCACAGATAAAAATTGAAAAAATACTTTTTTTTTTTGTAATGCCTTTTAATGCCTTTATTTTCAGCTGGTTCTCTTTTGTAGAACAGTTTCTTTGCTGTCCTGGTTGACCCAACCAGTATTTCCTCCACAGTTCACTTTTTGTCTGGCTTCCATGTAAATTAGAGCAAAATCCCATAAGAAAGTGGAATTTGTGGATAATTTGTCCAGGATAAAAAATGGTGAAGAGCCGTGGTGTCCAACCTTGTTTGTGGAAATCTACCTCCGTCAAGCATACTGGTAACCACCTGACCATTTAATCATCACATTAAAGTGAAATGAATGTCTTCCACACTCTCCTGTTACACTAAAAACATATATATTTTATCATCCGGTGTTTTTTACTTATATTTTTGAAGTTGCAATCTGCTAAAATGCGTTCGATAGATTGCATACAATCCTCTTGCTTGGTGACTGTAGAACAACAGAATCTGGAATATTGTGCAAGGCAGATAAGGTTTTGTCCAAGCTAATGCAAAGGCCTGTGTGTGGATGATGGATATATTCTAACTTCATGACTGTCACCTAACAGACTGTCAGTGTGCAGTACAATGAGTTGTGTTCTTGTAACTCATGATGTAAGGACTACTAATTGCTGGGCTGGCCACATGATTACACCTAAACTTCACATGTTGTTGCAACCACCTTTGCAACTGAAAACAAAAGTCCAGACATTGAGCCAGGTTAAGGGCAACTGAAGCAAGGGATGATCTTAGATTTCACAATCCACAACTCAGAAGCTGTGAGTTTTTTAAGGCAACAGTCCAGACTCAGCTACTCTGGCAAAAACATCAAGACTTTAATAAGAAGTTAAAGAACATCCTTTACTTGTTGGATTATATGCGAAAAATCTTTGTTTTCTTCGTTCGGCTGCTCCCATTAGGAGTCACCACAGCAGATCATACTTCTCCATCTTGCTTTGTCCTTTGCAGCCCTCTCCAGCACACCAAATACCTGCATGTCCTCCCACATAAATCTCCACTTTATCCCTTCTCTTCTCCTCCTACCAGGCAGTTCCATCCTCAACATTCTTCTACCAGTATATCCTTCATTCCTCCTCTACACAATTTTTTCAGCGCTACTGTCTCCAAACTGTCCAGCATAGCTGGCTTTACTACTGTCTTTTAAACCTTTCTCTTCACTCTTATAGATTCCTTTCTATCACAAATCACTCCATCCACTCTTCTCCACCAGTTCCACCCTGCCTGCACTCTCCTCTTCACTTCTCTACCGCACTCTCTGTTACTTTGGATAGTTGACCCCTAATATTTAAATTCATCTATCTTCGTTACCTTACTCCTGCTGTCTTTCATTCCTCCTCTCTCCAGTATGTATTTCCATGTCTCCAGACTCATTTCCACCTGTTGCCTTCTTTCATTACAGATCGCAGTATCATCCACAAATATCATTGTCCTTGTCGACCAACCTCTTCATGACCATTGCAGACAAAAAAGTGCTCAGAGCCAATCCTTGATGCCTACCACACGTCATCACTGTCACACTGTCCTCATAAATACTGTCCTGTACCAATCTTAAATAATTCTCTACCACACGTGACTTCCTCACAGTACCACAACTCCTCTCTCTGCACTCTGTTGAATGTGTGCACCTCTCCTCTCAGCCTGGAGTCCACTACTCTTTCCTATAACTCCATGGTGTGACTCATTAAATTTATGACTTTATACATAACTTATTATTAACTTATACGTAACCTATCGAAAACTTATAGCTAACTTATATTGAACTTATATCCAACATACATTGATGTATGTAGACTTATCCGATGTGTTCCGGACGACCAGAGAATTTTTACTGAATGTCTTTCTAACTTACAGCTAACATATTATGGGCATATTGGCAGCATTTAGGGGGACTGGTATATAAAATGGTGTTCAAACATGGAACCGGTCAGTACTTCTCAAGACTCCATGGGGAGCCGATGTCCATGTCATCTGAGAGATGGGGGATCTGGCAAGGCTGAGACGAGAATACCTACTAGCTGTCAGCATGACCTCATTGATATCTTTGGCGTGACAAAGATGTTGATACTGTGATGTCTGGTCTGGATCTGATTTGGATCATTCAGCAGCAGCCTTTTATAGGCTTTGTCACGTGATTGATCGTTGGGGATACACTGCTGCATAAGTTAGAATATCGTTGGTCATAAGTTGCGAACGCTTCAAATACGCTAGGCATTCGTTGGTATAAGTTATATATAGGTTCAAAGTATGCTACACATTATATTCAACTTATGAGTAACTTCCAAAAAACGTGCGCGGACGATCGCATAACTTACCCACAATGGAACATATGAGCCTAGCATACGTCAAAAAAATTTTGTGCATACACAACCTCACCATACTATGACTTATACCAGTGTGCTGTTAACTTACATAAAACTAACTCATAACTTATTCGATGTACACCAGCATATTTGCCAAATTTCTCATATGCTGGCATGCGCTGGCTAAATCATCAATGTGTGACATGGGCATTACACTTCCTTGTTCACTCTCTACATCTTCCATGTGTCTCTGTCTCATTTTCCTCATTCATCATCTTCTTAAAATACTCTTTCCACCTTCCCAGCCCACAATCCTCACTTGTCTGCACATATCCATGTCCTTTATTTTCCTAGCTTGCATTGCATATTGACTCTTCTGTGTGTCTTGATGTTTCATCTTCTCCTTTGCCCAACAGTAACCCAGTTTCCGCTGATACCCTGATGGTGCCCTTTATGATGCAACCCTCCCCATTTACCCAGGCTTGGGAAGTATGAGCAGACTGGCTTGTTTGATCCCACTGGCTGGGATAATGAACGAAACTAAAGGCCCCTGTCACATATTAACGATTTGCAGAACTTATGCGACATATGACAAACTTCTATAAAACGCTGGCATATGCTGAACTATTGATATTTTTCCAGTTTTGAACGTATACATAACTTATTAGTAACTTATCCAGAACCTATCGAAAACTTATTTCTACCTTATATCAAACTTATCTCCAGCATATATTGACGTATGTAGACGTACCTGACGTGTTCCAGACGACCACAGAACTTTTACTGAATGTCCTTCTAACTTACAGCTAGCGTATTAAGAGCAGATTGGCAGCATTTAGGACAGAGGTTGGCAACCCGAGGCTCCGGAGGCACATGCAGTTCTTTTATCCCTCTGCTGTGGTTCCCATGGCTTATATTGCCACCAGACAAATGACTCATTTTGATCCCCGTTAAGCGAGCAATATATAAATCTAAGAAGAGAAAAGTTTCTGACAGAAAAAGAATGTTTACTGCACTGTGAACAGATTCTTTTGCTTTCACTGCTGACAAAACTGGTTTGCAAGCATTCCTAATATGTGGTGAGAAATTAAGCCCCTGTCACATATTGACGATTTAGCCAGCATATGCTGATGTATGAGAAATTTGGTAAATACGCTGGTGTACGTCGAATAAGTTATGGGTAAATTTTGTGTAAGTTACTGTATGCTGGTATAAATTGTAGTATGGTGAGGTCATGGGAAAAATTTTTGCATGCACAAAATTTTTGAGGTATCCTACCGTATGGCTTATACGTTCTGCATACGCTGACTATAAGTTGTTGGTAACTTGGCATAAGTTGTAGGTAAGTTATGCGATCATTCACATATGTTATTTGTAAGTTACTTATAAGTTAAATATAATGTCTGGCATACCAGGAACTTACGTATAACTTATATCATCTAATGCCTAGAATGTTGGCAGCATTCATAACTTATTACCAACAATAGTCTAACGTATGTAGCAGTGAATCCCCTACGATCGATCAAGTGACGTATAAAAGGCTGCCACTCGCTGATTCAAATCAGATCCGCACTAGACATCGCAGTAGCAACATCATCGTCATGCTAAAGAAATCATAGTTCATGGACATTGTAAAATCTCACAGCAGCATATTCACTGTCATTAAGGGCAAACAAAAATTGTCACTTTATATGTAAATGTCTATTTCAGTGTGTCATCATTCCTTAATTTCCTTACGTAGCTTTCAACAGTCAACCGTCAACCTGAATATGAAACACAACTACATTAGTTCAGGGTCCGATATAAAAATATATATTTTCAAAATAATAGCTCATTAAATAATTTCTTTCACCTGGATAATATGATTTCTGCTCCTGAACTTCACTGCACAGCGTCTCCATATCAGGGTTGTAAGATGTCACTTTCATTTTCAAGCAGGATTGCAAGCTCTCATCTGTGAGATGTGCAATTTATACTTTTGATGTAGTTCATGATAGAAAAAAACCTGCTGACACAAGTATGTGGATCCAAAGATTGAAAGGACTCCAAATGCATACTTGTTCATGTTTATATGAGTGTCGGGAATGACAATCCATGTATCAAATGTGACCCAGTCTGGCAAAATGAGTCACAGTGACCAAAAATTCAAAATTGAGTTAGCCATACATTTACAAGAGGAGACTCTAAGCTTTAAAATGGTATGGCTAACTAAATTTAGAATTTTTGGTCACTGTGACTAATTTTGCCAGACTGGGTCACAAATATGAAGAGGGAAAGTGAAATAGCGTACCTCTCTGTAAATCTCTGGCAAACAATGTCATCTTGCGCCCAAATGCCAAAACCTCCTCCAGCGTCTGCAGGGCTGTGCTTCCTTTCCCCCTTTTGCCCCAGGCACATAGCAAACCGTTTCAGCACCTAAAATGTGGACAGCCACCGTATTTTGTCGTACAGCCAGAGATCGCAATACTTCATTCCATAATGAACGGAACTTTATTCTGGAAATGTTTTTCAACATTTGATTTGTCTTTCTCATTTAAATCTTTCTAGTCTAATTTCCAATTCTAATTTCTCACCACACATTAAGCATGCCAGTAAACTAGTTTTGTCAGCAATGAAATCTGTCCACGACACATTCAACGTTCCTTTTTCTTCAGAAACGTTTTTTCTTTATAGATTCCATTGATAGCTTACCGGGAGTCACTTGTTTGGCAGCAACATTAGCCACGGTAGCCACAACAGAGGGATGAAAAAGCCGCATGCAGCACAGTAACCGTGGGTAGCCGAGCTCTGCCCTAAATGCTGCCACCACGCTAGGCATTCATTGGTTAAGCACATGTCGTGCTTTAAAAACAAGGGTACGATTTTCCACATTGTCCAACGTCAGACCAGAGAATGTGTTCCCCAAAGTGGAATACACGGTTGATTTTTGATTTTTGCTTTCTTTCTTTCTTTCTTTCTTTCTTTCTTTCTTTCTTTCTTTATTTATTTATTTTTAAATAGCATTCTTATTCATTAGTGTATGGGATGCAACTTATCCATGAGATATGTTCAGAATTAAACAAGTCAGTATTGTATTTCTCACTGTACTGATCTTGAGCCTTCTGTTTATTATTATAAGTGCTGCTATGAACAACCAAAAAATCTTCATGCTGCAGATAGCTGGTACATTGGAGAAATATTTTACATCCTTTTTGTACTTCCATCACTTTTGGAAACATGAGGACTTATGTTCAAGAATTAATTCTTCTGTAAATTAGGAGGGAGGGATCCATGTGGGCTTGTCTGAAAGTCGAGAAGGAGTTGTGGGACAAACCGATTCAAATGATAAAGATGAGAGAGATATGATAATCAACATGAAGGAAAACCAGGAACTAATGCAGTCCTTGAGAGATACCAGCTATGAGCTGTTAATTACTGACCTTGTTTTTATGGCTGGTTTGATTTTAACTCATTATCTCGGTCTGCCCCTTGTCTTTAATGTCAATGGACAATACATGGTGAGGGCCATTTTGCAATCACTCCCTCACCCCTTTCTTATGTACCATTCGCATTGTTAGGTATGAGCTTTTTTGAGAGAGTAGTAAATGTTGTCACCTACCTTGTAACCCAATTATAGATCAATAAATTAATTATTAATACATTGTGACAAAATTGTAAAAAATTATTAATAAATTGTGTGAAAAACTATTCGTCCATGGATAGACTATGAACAGGGAGCAGATCTTTGGCTGTTCAGAGTGGATTTTTTTTTTTAATTTCCACGCCCTACTGTGCAAAATGTTGTCTACATTGGTAGCTTCCACTGCAAACAATATATAAACACCAATAAGGGTGAAGGGGGTTGCGAAGAATGTTGATTTTGCAACCATGAACAAAGAATCCTTCCTTTTAATGTTAAAAGAAGTGCTCAATAACCCTTCATATCGAGAGAACATGCAAAGACTCTCCAAACTCCACCGAGATAAATTCCAATAAAACCTTTAGACAGCGCTATCTTCTGGATCGAGTACATGATGAGGCATGGTGGGGCAGCTCAAAAAATTCCCTGGTATTCTTACAATCTGTGGATGGTTTACTCTTCCTGCTGTCTGTTCTTTACCTTCATGACATTCACGATCATCAGATACGTCTGCTGTAGGTTGTGTAGCAAGAGAAAATATACTTAAACAGTTTAGAGTAGTGTAAATACAGTAAAGATCCTTTCCAGAACAGTGGATCATATAACCTTACACATGGGGGATAAATCCAGAATTAAACATTCATCAAGAACATGTGGGTGTGGTGATCAGGGGGTCGCATTCAGAGGTGGTCACTTGGAGCGAGTTGAGTGTTAAAAGTTTATTACACTCAGAATCAGGTTCGTATTTAAATAAAATTTGATGACCTGTTGGGCCTTGCTCAAGGGCCCAACAGTGGCAGATTGGTGGTACTGGAGCTTGAACCCCCAACCTTTGGATCAGTATCCCAGAGCTTTTACCATTTAACCACCACTGCCACGTCAGAATAGTTGGACTGCATTGTTGGTGAACATCAGTTTAAACAGATCTAGACTGGACTATCTCACCTACAGCCCTGACCAGTTTTCCAGTGTCTGCTCATTAAAGCATCCTTATAACATAAAATTACCAGTTTTAGTTTTGGGTGTGTAATTCCATAGAGTTCAGATTAGGTCTCTTTAGATCAGAGAACCTGTTCCCATATGCTCCAGTTCCTCCAGCGTTGAGCTCTTGGTTGCACTTTTGATCAATTATCAACTAATGCAAGCCACTTTATAAATTATTACTCAAAAGTATATAAGATGAACTTGTCTCACTGATTCAGTTGTGCATGAGAAGCTGATAAAAATACTCATCTCCAGCTTTCTGTTCGTTACTGTAGGTGCTGCAAGGAACAAACATAAAATGCAAAACTCAGGCCTGGTCTTGCTCAGCCTGCTGGTCTCCTCAGTCTACACTGGGAACATTCTGGTCTTCCCGGTGGATGGCAGCCACTGGATCAACATGAAAATCATGATTGAGAGTCTTCATGCTAAAGGTCACAATATTACAGTGATACGAGCTGCGGATAGCTGGTACATTGGAGAAACATCTCCAGTTTACACTTCCATCACTTTAGGAAAATCAGCAATCTTTGAGCAAGAATTTATCTGGGATGCTGTACGCAGTTTCTTGGAAATTAGGAGGGAGAGATCCATGTGGGCTCGTCTAAAACTCGAGAAGGACATGTGGGACAAAGCAGCTCAAATGGTGGAGAAAGAGAAACAAATGATTATCAACATGATTGAAAACCAGGAAATAATGCAGTCCTTACGAGGCACCAAATATGACGTGTATATAAGTGACCCTGCTTTAATGAGTGGTGTGATTGTTGGTCACTATCTGAACCTGCCCATCATCTTTAATGTCCGTTGGACTGTACATCATGAGGGCCATTTTGCGATCGCTCCCTCACCCCTTTCTTATGTACCATTACCAGGGTTAGAGCTGTCAGACCACATGAGCTTTTTTGAGAGAGTGGTAAATATTGTCATGTACCTTGTAACCCAATTACAGATCAGGTATTTTATGGCTTCAGAATACAATAAATTGTGTGAAAAACTATTTGGTCCAGGGGTAGACTACTTTGAACTAGTCCAGGGCGCAGATCTTTGGCTGTTCAGAGTGGACTTTATCTTTGAATTTCCACGCCCTACTATGCCAAATGTTGTCTACATTGGTGGCTTCCACTGCAAACCATCTGAACCTCTTCCACAGCATCTTGAGGATTTTGTGCAGAGCTCAGGTGAACATGGTGTCATTGTCATGTCTCTGGGAACAATGGTTGGTCAACTTCCTCATGATGTTGCTGATTCAATAGCTGAGGCTTTTGCAGAGCTTCCACAAAAAGTGATTTGGAAATATAAAGGGGAAAGGCCTGGCAGTGTGGGGAACAATACCTTAATAATGGACTGGATACCTCAAAATGACCTCCTTGGCCACCCTAAGACCAGGGTGTTTGTGGCTCATGGTGGAACCAATGGAATTCAGGAAGCTATCTACCATGGCGTTCCTATCATCGGTTGTGGACTCGTCTGGGATCAGCCTGATAATCTTGAAAAAATAAGGGTGAAGGGGGTTGCGAAGAATGTTGATTTTGCAACCATGAACAAAGAATCCTTCCTTTTAACGTTAAAAGAAGTGCTCAATAACTCTTCATATCGAGAGAACATGCAAAGACTCTCCAAACTCCACCGAGATGTTCCAATAAAACCTTTAGACAGCGCTATCTTCTGGATCGAGTACATGATGAGGCATGGTGGTGCAGCTCATCTACGAACCGAATCGTACAAAATGCCCTGGTATTCTTACCACTCTGTGGATATTTTTTTCTTCCTGCAGTTTTTTCTTTCGCTTATTACTTTAATGACTTTCATGATCGTCAGATACGTCTGCTGTAGGCTGTGTAGCAAGAAATAAATAAATAAAAGTTTGTGGAGAGCCTTCCCAGAACAGTTTATCAAGAAAAAATAAATAAATTGGAATACACTTTAATATTAAACTGACTGTTTATACTCCTCTGCCGGTTATGACTGGAGGGGTATTGTAGTTGGCTTGGCGGGTGGCGTGACAATAACTTTGTCCAGGGCCATTGCTTGGCTCATGCACAGGCCAGCTTTCTCAACTTTTGCATAGGCACTCCCTATGACCTAAACCTGTGCGTGGGGTAGCTAATTTGCATATGTGACCTTTGACCCTTGCACAGTGACTTTGAAAATGTAAAGTTTGTCCGAGCCATTGCTCGGGTCAAATGCATGATAGCTTTCTAAAATTTTGCATAGGCACTCCGTATGACCTAAACCTGTGCGTGGGGTAGCTAATTTGCATATGTGACCTTTGACCTTGGCACAGTGACCTTGAACTTATAAAGTTTGTCTGGGCCATTGCTCAGCTCATACACAGGCCAGCTTTCTGAAATTTTACATAGGCATTCCCTATGACCTCAACCTTTGTGTAGCATAGATAATTTGCATATGTGACCTTTGGCCATTGCTTGGCTCATATGCATGATAGCTTTCTTAAATATTGCAAAGGCACTTCCTATGACCTAAACCTGTGCATGGGCTGGCTGATACAATGTTGGTTGTCCGAAACTCTTCGTATGGAGGATGGCAATTGCTAATTGCTTATATCGATTGTTGTATGTGTTGGGATATGTTACTTTTGAAATTTAGATAATTTGGAGCTTAGCTGTTTATTATTCTATACAAATGGTTGTTTGATCTGCTGCACTCTGAATTTCACTGGTAGCCAACCCATTCTAATAAATTCAGTGAAACCAATGTGTTGTTATGGTGACAGACCTAAGACATATCTGATGACTCTGTTCTGGTATTTTTTTTTTTTTTTTATAAAAGGCTTTTTCTATGAAGTGTTTTTATCTATTTGTACTCAGTTGTTTTGTGCATTTGTTATTTCAACTGCTTCAAAAACAGTTTAATTTTTACCCCTCAGCCAGTTACGGCCGGAGGAGTATTGTCGTTAGCTTGGCAGCCAAGCAGGCAGGCGGGCGGGCAGCGTGAAAGTATGTTTGACCGGGCCATTGCTTGGCTCATGCACAAGCCAGCTTCATGAAGTTTTGCACAGGCACTTCCTATCACCTAAACCCGTGCGTGGGGTAGCTAATTTGCATATGTGACCTTTGACCTTGGCAAAACTTGAGTAGTTCTGGCTGAGGGGTTACGATGTTCTGTAGAACGACTATTTTTTCATTTTACTGCGTTTCCTCCCAGTTTGGTTTTGGCCTGTCGCCCTTACAGGGCAGCATAGCGCTCTCAGGGGAACACGCCACCCTTCATCTTCCTCTCCAGATATCTAAAGGTTTCTTGTGCATTTTTTAAGATCTCCATGTCAGTTCAATCTCCCCATTACCTTTATCTACATTTAAAATGAGATCAAACTTGTAGAGTTCATGGCCCAAACCTAAATGACCCCAATCCCAGAACCTCACACAGAAGAACCAGAGAAGACCAGTAATACAAACAAATCCTGCACTCTCCAATCATAGCTTTATGAACACCATGAGTATTGTACCATCCCAATTTGTTCAAATACAGAGATCACTGGCCCATGCAGTGATTTTCATGGCAGAGTTATGCCTATTTGTAATGCAGTGCTTTCTCATGGCCCAAAGATCATGGGCATCCATATTAATTTTCGTCCTTGTTCCATGTGAACTGAGATTTCTGCAGATTCTCAGAATGTTTTGATGATATTATGCTCTGTAGATGATGAGCTATTTAAAGTCTTTGCAGTTTTACATAGAGGAACATTATTCTCATATTGTTTCACAATTTGTAGATATAGAGTTTTTGCAGATTGATGAACCTCTGCCCAGATGTTTTTTTTAAAAATACCCAATCATGTTACTAATCTGTTACCAAGTAATCAAATTAGTTACTAAATCTTCCTCCAGCTGATTATTTTTAATACCACCTACTTTTCCTGCCTTTAGTTACCCCGTCCCAACTTCTTTTTTGAGACGTGTTTGTGCAGTCATAACTAAATGAGCTGATATTTTTCATGAAATAATAAAAATTCTCTCGTTCAACATTACATTGGGTTTGTATGTTCTATTGTGAATAAAATATGACTTTATGAGACTTATTACTCATTACATTCTCTTTTTATTTACATTTTACATGCCATCCCAACTTTTATGGAGTAGGGGTTTTATATGATTTTCATTTCTAATCTAAGTAATGGGATCAGATATTAAACACACTTTATCATTTCTGACTAAGCTAGCTGATTCTGATTTTCAATGGTGGTTATTATTGGTGCAGTATGGTGCTATTTGGGTTTTATTACATAGTAATAAATTAGATTTGTTGTAAAATGAGCTCAGTTTTACCTTTTGTATGAATTTGTTTGCATGTACAACCCCTGGCAAAAAGTATGAAATCACCACTCTTGGAAGATGTTCATTCAATTGTTTTATTGTGTAGTGGAAAAATAATCACAGAAATGCCACAAAACTATTTTCATTTAACTTTCCAAACTTCTGTCTTTTTACAGATCAAACAGAGAAAAAAAAATGGAATCACTTAATTCTGATGAAAATGTTATGGATTCACCATGTACTTTGCAGTTTTAAAACAAACACCTGTATCCGATTACATCTGCTAATTAGTCTCCAGTTAAAAAGGAGTACACCTTAGTGAGCTGTTAAATCAAGCTGAGTGACATAAATCATGGCTCCAACATGAGAAATGTCAGTTGAAACAAAGGAGAGGATTCTAAAACTCTTAAAGAAGATAAATCTTCACAGAATGTTGCAAAAGATGTTGGTTGTTCCCAGTCAGCTGTGTCTAAAATCTGGACTAAGTAAAAACCACATGGGAAGGTTGTAAACTGGAAGCGTACTGCTAGACCAAGGAAGACATCAAAGATAGAAAAAATAAAGCAGTATATGCCTTAAAAACAGAAAATGCACAACAAAAGAAATGCAGAACAAATGGGCAGAAAGTGGAGTCAATGTCTGTGACCGATCTGTAAGAAATCACCTAAAAGAAATGGGATTTACATTCAGAAAAGCCAAAAGAAAACCATCATTAACATCTAAACAGAAAATAAATAAGGTTTCAGTGGGCTAAAGAAAAGCAATCATGGACTGTCTATTACTGGATGAGGGTGATATTCAGTGATGAATCATGAATCTGCATTGGGCAGGGTGATGATGCTGGAAATTTTGATTGGTGACGTTCCAATGAAATTTATAAAGACTTCTGCCTGAAGAAAACATGCAAATTTACACAGTCATTAATGATATGGGGTGGTATGTCAGGTAAAGGTACGGGAGAGATGACAGTCATTACCTCCTCAATACATTACATATTAAGATTTTGGACACTTTTCCTATTCCATTAATTGAAAGGATGTTTGGTGATAACATCATTTTCCAGGATGATTATGAATTGTGGCATAGGGCAAAAGCTGTGAAAACTTTCCTTCTAGAAAGAAAAATTAAAGAAATTAAAGAAAATGGTCCATGACAAGGCCTGCAAAGTTCATCGATAGTTAAATCCATGCCTCAGAGAATTCAAGCTGTTATAAAAGCCAGAAGTGGTGCAACAAATTGCTAGTGGTGTTTTTGTTTGGTGATTCCATAATATTTTTTTCAGAATTTAGTGATTCCATATTTTTTTCCTCTGTTTGATCTGTAAAAACAGTTGCAATTGACTACAGTTTTTTTTTCTTTTTTCTTTTTGTAAGTGTTTCATAAAGCCAGAAAGTTGGAATGTTAAATTAAAATAGTTTTGTGGCATGTCTGTGATTGTTTTTTTTCTACAATGTTAAACAATTGAATGAACATCTTCCAAGAGTGGTCATTCCACACTTTTTGCCAGGGGTTGTATGTAGATCAAATATGATTTATTCATTAAAAAAAGACACGCTACATGTTGGACTCCCATTAAAAACTTTGAACATGGAGTTTACACGCCTTGATGTTGATTTGTATTGTACAGTGAGGGTTTTATGGGCGATGCACTGAACTTGTATGAAATTTAATATGAAAATTTTCCTGAAGCCCATTTTGCTTAAAACAATGTTCTGTACTTCAGTAGAACATTTAACTGCAGACATTTATTAGTTTTGGTGCAAAACAAATGGCAAGATGTGCTGCTGAATCACTGTGAAGTCACTCCATACTGCAACACGCTCACCATTACTCAGCAGCCGTATAAACGTTCCTCATCCTCCTTCCGATCATTAATCCGTGCAAATCCATAATAAAGCTAGACCCTCCAGTGCCCTCTGAGAACCTTTTAAAGACTTTTGGTTTGTCCACAGTCATGCACAAGCAGGGAAGACATAAGTATTTTGATTGATTTGATATTTCCCAACTGGTCGCAAGGCAGTGATTGGTCAGTGTTTTTACAGGATTACAGCAGCTACGTGACAGATTTTTTTGAGATCTTTTTCTGATATCATAAATTATTGATTGTAAAGTCCACTCACTCATTCATTTGCTGAACCGCTTAATCCCACTAGAGTCGCAGGTAGGGCCGGTACCTATCGCAGCCGACACTGGGTGGGGGTGGGGCACACCATGAACACCTCACCAGACAATCACAGGGCAACACAGATACAACCAGTCACATTCACACCTTGGGGCAATTTGGAACAGACAGTTAGCATAATGTGCGTGTTTTTGGACTACGGGAGGAAACCGGAGTACCCAGAAAACCCATGCATCCACGGGGAGGACAAACAAACTACACACAGAAACAACCTCGCCAAGCTTGGGACTCGAGTCCAGGACCTTCTTGCAGTGAGGCGGACATGCTAACCACTACACCACCATGAAGACCATTTCCAGCAATATAACAGATTGTGCATACAGCTAACCCCAGCTTTAATCAGAGATATCTCAGAGAAAATGTGGGATGGAGTTAGAGTTTCTCAGATTAGTAAAAGGTCAAATTATTCTTCACACTTTGGCTTGTTTTCTTTAGAAATTTAAAGCTTTATAAACTTTTGTTTGCAGTTTGCATGTTCTCCCCATGCTTGCGTGGATTTCCAGTTTTCCCTCACAGTCCCAAGACATGAGCATTAGGCTCATTGGCCATTCCATTGCCCCTTGGTGTGAGTGTGAGTGGCTGTGTGAGTGTGTTGCCCTGCAATGTTCTGGCGAGCCGTTCAGGGTGTACCCCTCCTTTGCCCAAAGTTGGCTGAGAGAGGCGCCGGTCTCGATGGTAGGAGGAAGCAGTTCGTCAAATATGTGAATGAAATATGTATAAACAGATACAATGAGTTTAAATTTAATGATGTATAATTAAATGGACGTTTTACTAAGTCAAGGATTTTAAAAGACCTTAAAGTTTATACAGAAAATTATTTATACAAATAGTTTTTTGTAGCATTGATTCTGTCAAATTTAAAGATAATCCCATGCTTTTAAGTTTAAAAATATTTGGTTCCTTTGTTTTCAAATAAAGTAGGATGTAATTTTTACTTTAGAAAAATATGCTAATGCTAATGCACAAAATGCACACAAAATATCTTTGGTTTAAAACAAACAAAAAAGACATGGCTTCAGTTCACCAAACCTTTAAACAGTGATACCTGTGCTAATATAAACATGTGACATCATTGGTCACATGACTAAAACAGTAACCCCTGAATGGAATGATGGGACCTCATTTGCTAGATATTCCATGTAAAGCACAGATGATGCTACATTGGGGGCCCGACTCCTCTGTCTCTTTCCTTTGTCTGTCATTTCCTGCCAGTGTGTTACATGACCTTCACACTCTGTGACATCATCACCTACTGACTGACCTATACACAGTGCCTGCTCTAGAATAGCACTTGATCCAGATTTTGTTCAGTTTAAACGAGTCAGGTGAGTGGCGGGCAGCCATGGATATCAATGTAGTATGGAATATAGGGGAATTAAATACTGCCCACAGTGCGTGATGGCTGAGTGGTTCCATGGAATGTGACACCATTCTCAGGTGAGGGGGGATTATAACACCAGACGCAGATGTCATCATGAAGAATGAACAGTTAAAACTGGGCTAAGAACACAAAGACAACAGCACATGTGTGTGTGTGTGTGTGTGTGTGTATGTGTGTGTCGGGAGAGAGTAAACAGTCCCAGGGTCAGTTAGTTTTGTAGAGGATCGAGTCACTATTACTGCGAGGCGTTCCTCGGTCACATTTTATACCATGGATGAACACACTCTCACACACACACACACACACACACACACACACACACACACACGCATGTCCTTCAGGTGCCCGATGTGCTTCATTACCATCATCATCATCATCATCACCAAAGTCATGATCACCATGACCAAAATCATCACCATAATCATCACCATCATCATCACCACCACAGTAATCAGCATCATCATTTTCATTATTGCCATGATCACCATCATCTTCTTTAGCAACATCTTCATCACCAATATCACCTTCATCTTTGTCATGACTGCCACAATCATCATCATCATCATCACAATCATCACCATTATCACCATAATTATAATTATCACCGTCACCATCTTCATTCTCATCATCATCACAATCATTACCATCATCACCACATCACCACCATAATCACAATCATCATCATGATCACAATCATCACCATTATCACCACCATCATCACAATCATTACCATCATTATCACCATCATAATCACAATCATCACCATCATTATCACCATCATCATCAACATCACTTTATCATCATCACCATTAGCATTATTATCATCATCACCACCACCACCATAATCATCACCACCATCATTATCACTTCATCATCATTATGATTTACTCCATCATCTTCACCACAACCATAATCATCATCACCATTATCACCATCATTACCACCTCCTCCATCATCACCACCACTACCATCATCATCAGCATCACCATCTTCATCATCATTATCATCATTAACATCAATAACACCATCATCCTCACCACTTCATCATCACCATCATCATCACCTTTGTCATCATCATCACTTCCTCCATCATCCTCATCACTTCATCATCACCATCATCACCATCTTCATCACTTCCCTCATCACCATCATCATCACCACCGTTACTATGTCATCATCATCACTTTATCATCATCTACACCACTATACACACCACCGTGATCATCATCATGATCACAATCATCACCATCATTATCACCACCATCATTACCATCACCATCATTATCACCATTATTATTATCATTAAAACCACCACTTCCTCCATTATCACCACCATCATTATCACTTCATCACCTTCATCATCACCATCACCTTCATTATCACCATCACCATCACCTTCATTGTCACCATCATCATCACCATTACTGTAATGTCATCATCACTTTATCATCAACACCACTATGCACACCACCATGATCATCACCATCATCATCATGATCACAATCATCACCATCACCACCATCATTATCATTAAAAACATTACCAGTTCCTCCATCATCATCACCACCATCAATAATCATTATCCTCACCATTATTTCATCATCACCATTATCATTATCACCATCATCACCACCATCATCACCATCATCATTAACATTTTCACCACCACCACCATCACTTCATCATTATCACCATTATCATTAACCCCATCATCACTTCATTACCATCATCATCGTCACCACCATCATCATTAGAATCATCATCACCACCATCACCATCACTTCATTATCATCACCATCACCATCATCACCTTCATCATCACCATCATCACCATCTCCTCCATCATCACCATCATCAGCATCACCATAGTCATCATCATCATCATTGATATCACCAACACCACCACTTAATCATCACTATCATCATTATCATCATCATCATTATCACTGTTATTATCACGATCATCATCAACACCATCATCCTCATCACTTCATCATTATCACCATCATCACCTTTATCATAACCATCATCATCATCATCACCACCACCATCATTATCACTTTATCATTATCATCATCATTAACACCATCATCATCACTTTATCATTACCACCATGATTACCACCTTCATCACCACCATCATCATCACCATCATTGCTATAATGCCATCATCATCATCACTTTATCATCATCAACACTACTATACACACCACGATCATCACCATCATCATCATGATCACAATCACCATCATTATCACCATCATCACCATCGTTAACACAATGATTACCATCATCATTGTCATCATCATCAATTCAATTCAGTTCAGTTTTATTTGTATAGCGCTTTTTACAATTTACATTGTCACTAAGCAGCTTTACATAGTAAAATTAAATTAGGGAGGAATTTAAAATTTTTTCTACAACATAATCACATCATCATAATCACAATCATCACCATCATCATGATCAGAGTCACCATCACACCATCATCTTCACCATCATTATCAGTATTATTAACATCATTACCACTTCCTCCTTCATCATCACCACCACCATAATCACCTTGTCATTATCACTTCATCATCACCATCATCATCACCATCATCATAACCACCTGCTCCATCATCATCACCACCAACACCATCATCATCATCACTTCATCATTATCACTATCCTTAACACCATCATCATCATCATCAGCATCATCATCACAACAATCATCATCACCACCTCCACCATCATTTCATTATCACTATCATCACCACCATCATCACCACCATCATCATTATTACTATAATGTCATTATCAGCATCATCAACACCACTATACACACTACCATGATTATCATCACCATCATCATCATTACCATTATCAGCATCATCATCATCAGCATCATCATCACTTTATCATCATCACTATCATCTTCACCTTCATCATCACCACCACCATCATCTTCGCTTCATCATAATCCTCATCAACACTTCATCATTATCACCATAACCACCATCATCATCATCACCATCATCATTACTATAATATCATCATCATCATCATCATCATCATTTTATCATCGTCAACACCACTATACACACCACCATGAACATCACCATTATCATCATGATCACAATCATCACTATCATTATCAGCACCATCGTCCCCATCACCACCACCATTACCATCATTATGATTACCATCATCATTACCACTTCTTCCATCATCATCACCACCACCATAATCATCACCACCACCATTATCACTTCATCACCATCATCATCACGGTCATCATCACCACCACCACCATCATCAGCATCACCATCATCATCAACATCACTTTTTCATCATCACATCATCATTAATATCATCATCACCATCACTTCATCATCACTTCATCATTATCACCATCACCATCATCATCACCATCATCTTCACCACCATCATCATCACTTTATCATCACCATCATCATCATTACAATCATCATCACCACTACCACCATCAATCCATCATCATCATCACTTCATCATTGTCACCATCCTCACCTTCATCATTACCATCATCACCTTCATCATCATCATCATATCATATTATTGATCATTATCATACTATAATGTCATCATTATCATAATCATCATCACTTTATCTTCAACACCACTATACACACCACCATGATCATCATCACCATCATCATCATCCTTACCATCATCACCTTCATCACCATCATCACCAGCTCTGTCATCATCACCACCATCATCATCAGCATTACCATCATCATTACTGTCATCGTCAACATCATTATCATCACTATTCACACACTATTCATCATTATTATCACAATCATCACCATTTTCACCATCATCATCACCATAATTATCATTACCATCATCATTACCACTTCCTTCATCATCATCACCACTACCATAATCATCATCACCTTCATCATCACTCCATCACCATCATCATCACCATCATTACCACCTCCTCCATCATCATCACCCCCACCACCATCATCAGCATCACCATCATCATCATCAACAGTATCATCATCACTTCATCATTATCACTATCACCATCATCTCCATCATCACCACCTCCTTTATCATCACCACCATCATCATCATCATTGATGATGATGCGTTACCATCATCATCATTACTATATCATCGTCAACATCATCATCACTTTCTCATCATCATCAACACCACTATACACCCCACCATGATCATCACCATCATAATGATCACCATCATCACCACCATCATCACCATCACCATCATCACCATCATCATTAACACCATCACTTCATTATCACCATCATCTTCATCATCACCATCATCACCACCATCATCACTATTACCATCATCATCATTACAATCACCACCACCGCCACCATCGCTTCATCATTAACACCATCATCATCATCATGATCATCATCATTAACACCATCACCATCATCACTTCATCATCATCACCATCATCATTAACACCATCATCATCATCAACACCATCATCATCACTTCATCATCAGCATACCATCACCATCATCATCATCATCCATACCTTCATCGTCACCATTGTCATCATCATGATCACTATTATCACCATCATCATCATAATCACCACCACCATCATCATCAGCATCAACACTACCATCATCACCATCATCATCACCACTACCATCATCACCATCACCACTATCATCATAATAACCACCACCATCATCATCAGAATCAGCATCACCACTACCATCATCACCATCATCATCACCACTGCCATCATCACCATCACCACCATCACCATTAACATCATCATTATCATCATCACTTAATTCTCCTCATCACTTAATCATCATCACCTTTATCACCTTCATCATCAACCACTATACACACCACTATCATCCTCATATTATTTTCTTCATCACCACCATTACTTTATCATCATCAGCACTTCCTCACCACTATCATCATCATCAATACCCTCATCATGATCATAATCACCACTATCACCACAATAAATCATCATCAGAAGCATCATCGTCATCATCAACACCATTGTCATCATCACCACCATAATCATCGTCATCACTGTCATCATGTCATATCACTTCATCATTATTAACATTCTCATCACCACCACCATCATCATCACCAATAGCATCATCATTACGTCATCATCAACATCATCACCATGATAAACATCATGATCATCATCATCACCACCATCATCATCAACATCATCTTTATCTCTATCTTTAATATCGTCATCATCATCATCATCACTACCATCACCATCATGATAATCACCATCATCACAACCATAATCACTACCATCATCATCAACATTTCATCATTATCATTGTTATTACTTAATCATCATCACCTTTATCACCATCATCATCATCGATAAAACTATACACACCACTGTCATCCTCATATCATTATCTTCATCATCATTATCATAATTATCACTATCATCATCACTTCATAATCATGATCAGCACCACCACCATCATTTTCATAATTATCACTATCATCATCATCACCATCATCATGATCATCATCATCACCACCACTATAATTATCACCACCACCATCATCACTTCATCAATCACCATTATCTTCATCATCATCATCACTTCATTCTTATCACCATCACCATCATCATCACCACCATAATCATCACCACCAACATCATCATCATTACTTCATCACAATTATCAACATCATTATCACTTAATCATCACCTTTATCATCACCATCATCACCACCATCGTCTTCAACCCCACTATACACACCACTATCATCCTCATATCATTATCTTCATCACCATCATTACTTTATCATCAGCATTTCATCACCACTATCATCATCATCATCACTGCCATCACCATCATGATCATCACCATCATCACCACCACTATTATCATCAGCATTTCATCACCACTATCATCACCTTTATCATCACCATCATCAACATCATCATCACAACCACTATACACACCACTATCATCCTCATATCATTATATTCATTACTTTATCATTGAATCATCACCATCATCATTATCATAATTATCACTCTATCATCATCATCACTTCATAATCGTCATCACCACTACCATCGTCATCATCACCATAATCATTAGTCATCATCATTTTATTCTCATCACCACTATTGTCATCATCACCATCATAATCATCACCACCACTATCATCATCACTTCATCACCATTATCATAATCATCATCATCGTCGTCATCATCATTACTTTATTCTAATCATCACCACCAACATCATCATTACCACCTCCATCAGCATCACCATCATCATCAACATCACTTTATTATCATCATCATCATCACCACCACCACCATAATCACCACCATCATTATCACCTAATCTCCATCACCTTTATTATCACCATCATCATCAACACCATTATACACACCACTATCATCCTTATATCATCTTCATCACCATTATTACTTTATTTCATCACCATCATCATTATCATAATTATCATCACTTCATAATCATCATCACCACCCCATCATCATCACCATTATCATCGTCATCATCATCATCACTATTATCATCATCATCATCATCACCACCATAATCATCACTTCATCCTCACCATTATCACCATCATCATCATCACTTAATCATCATTATTTTATCATCACTATCACCTTCATCATCACCATCATCAACACCACTATACACACCACTATCATCATATCATTTTATTCATCACCATCATAACTATCATCATTTCATCACTACCATCATCATCATCATCATCATCATCATCAACACCATCATTATCATCCCTTTATCATTATCATCATCATCACCATTATCAGCATTATCACCTCCACCACCACCATCATCACCACTATTATCGTCATCATCACTTCATCATCAACATTCATGATCACCATTGTCATCATTGTCATCATCATCACCATCATCACTTTATTCTCATCACCACCATTATCATCATCACCCCAATAATCATCACCACCATCGTCATTATCACATCATCATAATCATCATCACTTCTTCATCATCACCACCACCATCATCATCATCTTCATCATCACCACCACCATCATCATGGTTTTCATCATCATCACCTCAGTCATCTCAAATAAAAGATAAATGAGGTAATATCATCTCGTACAGCGACCACTTTGATCTTCTGACATACATACATACAAGCCTACATATAGGCTTGGATTTCATGTTTTTTATATAAGAACTTTAGACAGGTAAAGGTATCACTCTTCCCACTCCATATGAAGAAATTATTTGCATACTTTTCTTTATAATAATCACATGATCTGAAATTTACTTTACATTAAAGAATGTTCTATTTTCACTTTTCTTTCTCATTACCCACAATACTGTTTCCATAGAGGTTTGAAGCGATTTCACCCTCACTTCATCTTGACCTAAAGAGAGTGATGCAACTGCGCTTTACTGTTTTATTGTCTCTGATGTATTCTCTCTGCGATGGCCTGGCGAGCTGTCCAGGGTGTACCCCGCCCTCGCCCAGAGTCGGCTGAGATGGGCGCCAGCCTC
>JAQMYF010000009.1:692190-698039 GCA_030014195.1 Neosilurus mollespiculum
GCTGTTTAACCACTGCTCTTTACTCCAAAAAAGCAAAATTCACAGATCATGAACAAATGAAGATAAACACAGCAGGTCTGATGCCACCAGCTCTGAACACAGACTTGTTGATGAATTTTGCTGTTTGGTTGCAGTAAATGGTTGATGTTCTTATTTCTACACAATTCATTTATAGACTGAACACATGGCTTAGATCTGCTGAAGCCCAGCTAGTGACATCCAATCAGATGCTCCCTTATCTGCATGACCCCAGGGACTCATGGGAACTGTCAATAAACTGTCCTTCTCTATAGAACCAGGTTTTCTTTCTCTTATGTAATCATCTCAGTACACACGGACACAAAACTGGTTTCTGTGTCGATTTTTCACCCCTTTTGTTTAAATACGTTGCACTCTGACTGGTACTGACTACCGCTAGTGAAACAGAATATACTATAATATTTTCATTTTATTATATTTTTATGAATTTAGAGTTTATTGGGAATCCGCCCTAACGCTGTCCGAGGTCCTGAACCGACCCCGACACCGACTTCATCCTTTAGTGCCCGCGATTCACTAGTCCTGATGAATCCACTCAACTTTTCTATCATTCCATACATTCATTCCATCGGGATAAACATACTGATTCAAAAAAGGGATGAGCAGACTACATGACTCAGAAAGAGAAGAAAAAGGGAAAAAGCCAAGTCATGAATAAGCTTCGGGTTGCGGTTTGTGTGTGTGTGTGTGTGTGAGAGAGAGAGAGAGAGAGAGAGAGAGAGAGAGTCGGGGACACAGACAGCATTTGAAAAGCATCATCCTTCTGCAGAATGTTTGTGTGTGTGAGATCATTTGTAGCTTGCTTGCAGGCTAAGTGGCACGGATCGGTATGTAATGGAGGTCGCTGGGGCTCTTCAACAGACGCATGGAATAACTTTGAATACTAATTTCCTTGCGTCAGGTTAAACAGGAAGCGTAAACCGTCCCGCGAGCGCGAGGAAATATGCAGAAATTTGCATAACAGTGATGCAATAATGCTTTGTACTACACCCGTCCTTCTTCTACCTGTCATCTTCTCATATTATAATCGATCATCATCATCATCATCATCATCATCATCATCATTCATACCAGCAGCGCTCAGATAACAGCATGCACAGGATCACCTCACACCAACAGCTGCATCCTTACCTTCAGAGCCGAGCTGCTTCTCTAAGTTCTCTACATGCTCCTGTGCTCCACACTGCGTAATGTGTGTGTGTGTGTGTGTGTGTGTGTGTGTGCGGTTGAAAACCCTCTTTAGCTATGAATTCTTGCCGTCTAGAAAACTCCAGCACTGCAATCCAGTTGTGTTTTCTTTCTTTCTTATAATTTCTAATACTATAGACTCGTCACTGCGGCAGCCACAAATCTCGCGCACCTCCGCACAGCGCGCGTGCGTCCGTTCCCTCACGCTGACGCGCGCGCAACACTTCACCCGAGTTTTGGAGGGGTGCAAGGAATTCTGGCAGTATTTGTTCCTCCTCCTTCCTTCTTTAATACTGCTCGATGCCGGAGAGAGAAAGAGAGAGCGTGCTCTTCCATGTGAGACTTAAAGAGCGCGCGCACACACACACACGCACGCACACACACACACAGGGTTCTGCCTTTATCTATTGACTCTTTCACATCTAATCACCGGGATATAATGTACATTTAGTGACCTTTTCAAAAGAAAAGATTGAACGCTACACCACGACATTCATTCATTCCTTTCTTGAGCCGCTTTATCCTAATTAGGGTCGCGGGGAGGTTGGCGCCCATCTCAGCCGACAGCTCGCCAGACCATCGCAGGGCAGAAACAAGCTGACGGCAATGCAGCTTACACTTGACGAAAATCAGCAATGGTTCTTTTACGTGCCTCTCACCATAGACACAGAGACATGGCCGGCCTTTGATAAACCAGTAACCTGCACTGGGGGGACAGCAGTTACAACCCGTTGATACTGGGGCCTGAACCCCTAACCTTGGGATCAGTAACCCAGCACCCTACCACCGGGCCACCACTGCCCCTACACCACAATATATCCAAGATGATTCCAGATACCCAGCAACCAAGACCAGTACAGTTTGGTACCCTTTCTTTTCAGCGTGCAGGCTGACTGAACCTGCAGTGCACCAGAGAAGGTTATTTGCCTTTAAAAGTGCACTTAAGGTAGTAAAGGCATTCCCATTATGGTGACATCCGAGCAGCAATGAATGTACCTTTTTGTCTGAAAGTGTAGAATGGTACCATTCTACAGGTAGAAGTGACACCTTTTGTGTAGCTGGAAAGGTGTGTATTTACCTGTAACCTATAGTGTATAGAGTAAAGCATTAAAGATAAATAATATGCACATTTCTCAGTAAAGCACACTAAAGGTACTAAACACATGTACTCTTTAAGTTACCTAAACCTGGGTTTACACTGGGTCACTATGTCCACAAACTCCACGATTTGTGAGAAGATCTTGAGGAACTTGGTGGAAGCCTGTTGATCGTCAAACTTTGACTGTTTATGTGGAGATTGTGGTCCAGTGCAAACCCAGAGTAACGGAACTAACTCCCCTTTTTAAGTTACAGAGAAAAACTACATGCATAACTCTAATGGTACCACTCCAGCAACAATACTAGTACTATTAGGTACCCTATTTTCTCTGAGTGTATTATATACATACAGAATTGTTACTATAGAAAGGATCACATATGAGGACGAGTCATGACAAGGTGTGGTCAAGAGGGAAGAGGAGTTCAAGTCCAAGTTTAAGAAGTTCAAGGAGCTTTATTGTCATTTCATGTCAATAACATGACAAGCTGAAAGAGAGATTTTATTTCATCTTATTACAGTTTTTTCCATTTGCTAAAACACAATTTTGCAAACTAGGATCGTTCTCTCAAAATACTTAACACAATTCACAAAACCACACACCCAAACTGCAAAATACCTTGTATATCCTGCAAAATGAAGCAATGCAACCAAAACAATATAGAGCATTATCAAAATTTTGCACCAAATGGCACACACTTCATTCATATTACCACATTTTTGTCTAACCAACTACACACTGTTGGGCATAATGAAAATCACTCTCAGCTTTAGTATGCGTTGTCATAATACTAAAATAGTTCAAATTGTAGAGAATTCTTCAGATTGTTCACATGCACAGAAATATTTGCAGATACCCTTACATGCTGTTGAAATATTTATTTATTTATTTTCCACCAAACAAGTCAGTGCAACATATACACAGCAGATATATTTACATTGGAGTGAACAAAGATGTGCTCACAAAACATTAAACTGAAAAAGAAAATTGCAGAAAAAATATAGAAAAAAAAGCTGGGTCTGGCCACAACGCCTCGTCCACATCACAGGCAATATCTTCCCTTGCGAGACATCGAGGGAAGAAGCGCCTTGAGTGTCTTATCCATCCCTGAATCATACCCCACATCAATTTCATCACATGCCTCTTCCATAGCCGACATAAGAGGCATGCGCACAAAGGTCTGCCGGTCGTATACCTTCCACCACCATGCCAAAAAGAACTCTTCTATGGGGTTCAGAAATGGTGAGTATGGTGGGAGGTATTGCACGAGAAATGGTGGGTGGTCAGCAAACCAGTTTTGGACTTTGGTGGTATGAGAATGTTGTGGAGTCTGTCCAGAAATGGGAGAATATGGACTGTGTTGTAGAGACTGACTCCTTGAATGTTGTTGAATATGGTGTTGTCTTGGATGATGTGGCTTTGAATTTCTCGTAATCTGATTTCATTATTTTTCAAAATCAAGTTTACAATGGCAGCTTCTTGTACCCTAGTAAATATTTGGCCCCTTCCTCTACCATGGTTGCGTCTCTCAGTCCTTTAGAAAACAAACAAACCAAAAAAAAACCCCAAACAAACAAACAAACAAACAAACAAAATATATACATAAATATATATAGAGAGAGAGCTTGGACAATGCAGCCTAAAGATATTTCCCCCACAGTACAGTAAATTGTACAGGAAACTTGTACAGTTAGTGTATCAGCCATGAAGTAAACAGGTGTCACCCAACTGATACACTATGACATGGGCTGCACTACATAGTGTGGGCTCAAGTTGGGCTGCACTCTCTGTCCAGCCTCTCGCATTGTCAGCCCATGGTTGATGACATGATCAACTAAGGTTGCTCTGGTTTCATTTGAAAGTTTTTGTCTTCTCTGGCCTTGACCTCCTCTACCTGCTTTACCCCTACCTCTCACTCTTCCTCCCCCTCTCATTCTCACCCTCCCTCTTCCTCTTCCTCTCTCTGCCACGTCTTCCATTGTTGTTGTAAGAAAAAAAAGGTGCTCATCTGTGGTCTTTTAGTGCTTACTTCCTGATTGAAGTGGTAACAGTTAACCATTGAGGTGTTTTGCCAGGTGACATACAGTATATGTTGGCCAATTAGCTCATGTAGTGTCATTTTGAATGGCAGTGTTTTGAAACGGCAAACATGCGACTTTATGTCAGATTGTTGTGTCTTATGCAGAGAACCATGTTCAATGCAGTTAAAAAGTGCCATTTTGAATTGCAAAATGTGTGTAGAGCAGAATATGTGTTTAAAGTTTTGGAGACTTGAGAAGAGGTTTTGCTCTCTGTGTCAATTTAAATATTTGTGCTATGCATGTCATTTTAGTGTGTTAGCAATTGGAAAAAACTGTAATGAGAGAGAGAAAAGGAGAGAGAAAGAGAGAGACAGAGAACGAAAAAGAGGGAAGGAGAGAGAGAGAGAGAGAGAGAGAGAAAGAGAGAAAGAGTGGAAGAGAAAGGGAGGCAGAGAGAGAAAGAGGGATGAAGAGAAAGGGAGGCAGAGACAGAGAGAGAAAGAAAGAGACAGAAAGAGAGAAACATGGAGAAAGAGACAGAGAGAGAAAGAGAGAGTGAGAGAGAGAGACAGTGAAAAAGAGAGGGAGAGAGCAAGAGAAAGAGTGAGAGAAAAAAGGAAGAGAGGAAGAGAGAGGAAGACAGAGAGAGAGAGAGAGAGAGAAAGAGATGGAAAGAGAGAGAAAGTGAGGGAGGAAGAGAGTAAGACAGAAAAAGAAAGAGACAGAGAGAAAGAGAGAGGCAAGAAGAGAGAGAGAGAGAAAAAGAGAGAAAGTAATAGAAAGTAAGGGGGAGAGAGGGGGGGGAGAAAGATGAAGAGACAAAGTGGGAGGAAGAGACAGAAAGAGAGAGATAAAGAGAAAGGGATGCAGAGAGAAAGAAAGAGAGAAACAGATTGAGTGAGAAAGGGAGAGAGAAAAAGAGAGAGAGTGAGAAAGAGAGGCAGAGAGAGAAAAAGAGTGAGAGAGAAAAAGGAAGAGAGAGGGAGGAAGAGAGGGGGGGGAAGAGGACGAGAGAGGGGAGACAGAGAGAGAGAGATGGAAAGAGAGAAAGCTAGGGAGGAAGAGAGAGTGAGACAGAAAGAGGAAGAGAAAGAGAGAAAGAAAGAGAGGCAGGGAGAGAGAAAAAAGAGAGAAAGTGATAGAAAGTAAGGGAGGGAGAGACGGGGAGAAAATGAGAAGAGAGAGAAAGAGAGAGGGAGAGAAAAAGAGAGAGAGGAGGAGAGAGAGAGAGAGAGACAGAGAGAGAGAGAGAGAGACAAAGAGAAAGAGGGAGGGGGAGAGGGGAGAGAGGGAAAGAGGAAGAGAAAAAGAGAGGGAGGAAGAGAAAGGGAGGCAGAGAGAGAGAAAGAGAGACAAAAAGGGGGGAGAGAGAGAGAAAGAGAGAGAGAGAGACAGAGAGAGAGAGAGAGAGAGAAAGGGAGGCAAAGAGTGAGAGAGAGAAAGACAGAAAGAGACAGAGAAAGAGAGAGAGAGAGAGAGAGAGGGTTTAATTCCGGCGCTGTCG
>JAQMYF010000009.1:800129-821153 GCA_030014195.1 Neosilurus mollespiculum
CTCTTCAGGCTTGGGCTTGTGACTGGTGTCCAATTCAAAGTGAGGCGTGCAGCTTTGCTGTGTTGGTGAACTAAATTTCTCAACATAATGTATCTGCCCATTATCATTTTTTTTATTTTCTTCAATCAGGGCCGGACATTTGAGCCTCTTGTACAGACATTGCTTGATCTTGCGGCCCAGCTCCACAGAGTAGCAATGCAGTTGTCCAGTGGAACTCATGAGCCTCGGATCTACCACTGAGTGATAGACCTTTTGATACATTGGAACGCTAAGACCGTGAATCCTAAGGGGTTGTTCCATGTCTGACTCCCTGGTGGTGACTCCATTGGCAGCAAAGGAGGCTGGTCGCAGACGGAGCTTAGGAAGAACAGCAGCGTTTTCTAAGTAACACTTTTCCAGACATGGCTCCGGCTTCTGCACTTCTTCATCTTGAGCTGCTTCCTTTTTCCTCTTTTTTGCAATCTAAACAAAAAAACATGACAAGAGAATGGAGAGTCAGTTTGTATCAAAGCAAAATGAACCCACATACACACAGGGTTGTAGTAACAGTCAATATCTAAATGCATCTTATAATCAGGTTCAGTGCCTGTTGTTCTCATATACTGTGAAATCTTCTCACTCACTAATGCATTCATTTGCTGAACAGCTTAATTTTACTAGGGTTGTGGGGAAGCTGGAGCCTATCTCAGCCGATACTGTGTGAAGGCGGGGTACACCCTGAACAGCTTGCAAGACCACTGTAGGGCAACTCACAACCACTTACACTCCCACTAAGGGGCAATAAGCCTAATGTGCATGTCTTCGGTCTGTGTGACAAAACTGGAGTACCCAGAGGGAACCCATGCAAGCACATGCAACCTCCACACAGAAACTCACACCTAGGACCTTCTCACTGTGAGGCAGATGCTCTAACCACTACACAACGCTGCTGCCCTACGGTTAAATTGAATTTACTTACACTTGAAAAAATACTTTGCAAGTATGTTGTAGTACATACAGATAATACAGGAATATAACAGATAAGAATGTGAAGAAAGAAGGAATTCAGAACTACTTTGCACAGAAATAAGTAATAAGTAATGATTCATCTTACCCAAACAATTACACACAGCTTTAATGAAATATTGATGAATGCGGTCAAACGAAACCCAGTACACTCACCACTTTATCTGTCCTTGAGGCAGTAGAAGTAGTTGGCTGTGGATTGAGGATGGGGACCAGAACAGCATTTTTAATATAGATATTTTTTGAAAGTTCCTCAGTCCCTTGGCACACAGCAGCCAGGTCTGCCTCAATCTTCTTCTTCTTCTGCACAGTTGAAAGAATTCTCATATCATTTATGTGTATTGACTGTAAAACACAATAACATAAGAGACTTGGGAAATGGGTCTCATTTTTGAAATTGGATATGAACAAATCTAAAGTGAGGCACATAAGTTTGTCCCAAACCTCCATTTTTTTTCCTCCTCTAATGTTTAGCCATATCCAATAACCACCTGTCAAGTGTTGCCTCCCTACGTCTGCTGTAACCAAACTAATTATTATTGTTGTTGTTGGTGTTGTTGTTGTTATCATAACAACAACAACAACAACAACAATAATAATAACTATTATTATTATTATTATTATTATTATTATTATTATTATTATCATTATTGTTATGGGTCAATGGTGGCTCAGTGGTTAAGCTGCTGGCTTACTGATCCCAAGGTCGGGCGTTCAAGCCTGACTATCGCAGAGTTGTCACTGCTGCCCTTCCCCCCAGTGCAGCTAACTGGGTAATCAAAGGCCAGCCATGTCTCTCACTGTCTGTGGTGAGAGGCATGTAAAAGAACCATTGTTGTCATTTGAAAAGATTAGGCCACTGGATTGCTATCGTGTTTCTGCCCTGCGATGGCCTGGCAAGCTGTCCAGGGTGTACTCTGCCCTCGCCCAGAGTCAGCTGAGTTGATTGCCAGCCTCCCCGCAACCCTGGTTAGGATTAAGCGTTTCAGAAAATGAATGAATTATTATTGTTGTTGTGCTGACTTTTAAAGCACTAATTTGAAAGCTTATACATGTTTAATATCTCACAAACTTTGCCAAAAATTTTGCCCTTATTTACATTTGTGTTGACACATGGGAATGGCCAAGTGAATTAGGGGACCCAGTACAACCTACATGCATAAAATCTGAAATACTTTGCATAAAGATATTGGTACTTTGGTCAAATTTTTCTAAATTATTGCCTACAGCCACATCAATTTTGGTCCAGTTAAGTTGAGGTTGCATCACACGACATGGGCATGTTGAGGTGGCAAAATATGATATGTCACCAAAACATAAAAAAATTGTTGTAAAACTTTGCCATAAATTCAGCCCCTATAAATTTTTTTGTTGTTTGGTACCTTGACAGATGGGCATGGTAAAGTGACTCAGTGTAGCCCCCTGAAGTGAGTTGCAGGTGCCCGTAAAAACCAACATTCAGGAAATTTGGCATATAGGTGTATCTCATAAAGAGGAGAAAAACATCTCTTGGAGCATTGCTGTCACACCAACAAGACAAAAAAGGGTAAAATTGGGGGTTTAACCTATTGGAATATAATGAACTACCCCTAGAAGATTGTGTTGATATTTGTCTACTTCAAAGTTTGTCAGACCACTGTAAAGACCCTGAAGATCAAAAGTTATAAAAAGCTTTTTCCTGTGTCAAATAGTGTGGCCATGGTGACTCCATGAACTTAATGCTCACCATAAAACAGGAAGTTCATTCTGTTTTACAGATACCTAATCCAATCTGGTCCAAACTTCAAATTAATAATGAGCATCCCACCGTGAACAAATGGATATGCTAATATTCTGCTATAGTCATAGTACTACCTAGTGGCATTAAGAAATGTCATGTGTAATTGTATGGTTTGCTCCTCCTAGCTTATGTTCTGCTCCCCTGAACTCTCTCTGAAATGTCCCTGTGGCCAAAAAGCCCAAGGCAGCCAGTAGAAGACACTGTGGTGGTACCGATTTGGAGAATCGCATATGGGCCTACAGTACTAGTGTTGCACAGCTCCATGAGACAGCTCTTATAAGATATTTGTTGGTCTTTGTTTGCATGATGTTTTGTGGTATAATAAAAATAATTATTTAAAAGATTTAATAGGGGGCGGCACGATGACTCAATGATTAGCACGTTTGCCTCACGGCAAGAAGGCTTGGTTTTGATTCCCAGGCTCAGGCATTTCTGTGTAGAGTTTGCATGTTCTCCCTGTGCTAGTGGGGGTGTCCTCCCGGTAGTCCGGTTTCCTCACAGAGTCTAAAAACATAAACAGTAGGCTAATTGGCTAGTCCAAACTGGTCTAGGTGTAATTGTGAGTGTGAATGATTTTGTGAGTGTTGGCCCTGCAATGGTCTGGCGAGTTGTAAAGGGTGTACCCTGCCCTTGCCTAGAGTCGGCTGAGATAGGCGCCAGCCTCCCTGCAACCGTAATTAGGACTAAGCAGCTTAGAGAATAAATAAATTAATTAAATTAATATGTGAACAAATATTTAAATCTCTGACATAATATTATGAATAAAAAAATAGAGAATTTAAAAACTAGGGAAAAAGTCAAGATTTCACATTACTTCAGCACCGATATGTGTGTGAGAATGCTCTTCCATTCTCGTAGATTCTGTTTGTAGTAAAGAAAAAATACCAGATAAAAAAAAATTGGCAAATGCAGAATTTTTGTAAAAAGTAAAAAAAACTAATTTTTTGTAAGAGCAGTTGGTAAATGTGGCCTGTTGTTTGTAATCTCTACCTAAATTCGCAGGCAGTAAATGGAGCATGCCCATGATCCTGGGAGCTATGTTGTTGGGGGCATGAGCCCATAGTAGGGTCACCCCAGGCAAATTAATCAGAAGGGGAGGAATCAGAAATAGATTGATTCAAAGACTCTAAGAGTCTCTAAGAGGCTCCTGGTAGGGTGCCACTTAAAGACTCCATTGTTTTTCTCAAAGACTTCAACACCCATGTGGGCAACGACGAAGTGACATGGAGAGGAGTGACTGGGAGGAATAGACTCCCTGCTCTGAACCCGAGCTGTGTTATATTGTCTTTAACAAACACCTTTTTCAAGCATAAGGTGGTTCATATGTGTACTTGGTACAGACCACCTTATGCCAAAGGTCAATGATTGACTTTGTATTCATATCATCAGACCTGCAGCCATGTGTCTTGACACTCAGGTGAAGAAAGGTGCAGAGCTGTCAACCGATCACCACCTGGTGGTGAGATCCAGGGCAAAGAAGACTGTTGGACAGGCCTGGTAAACCCATACATGTAGTAAGGTGAAGTGAGAACATCTGGCAGAGACCCCCTTACATGAAATCTTCAACTCACACCTTCAGGAGAGCTTCTCTCTTGTCCTGTAGGAGGTTGGGGACATGGAAACTGAATGGTCTCTGTTGGTCACTGTGGATGCAGCTTCCAGGAGCTGTGGCCAGAAGGTCATATGTTCCTGTCATAGTGGCAACTTAAGAGCCCGTTGGTGAGCACCAGTGGTGAAGCAAGCTGTCAAGCTGAAGTAGTAGGTCTTTTGGGTTTGGTTGTCTCAGAGGTATCCTGAGGCATCTGACAGGTATTGAGTGGCCAAAAAGACTGCAGCTTTAGCGGTCGCAGAAGCAAAAACTCAGGGGCCTGTCCAAGGCTGTGTATGGTGGTCTGGGTGGGAAACTGCTAATGAGGAATGAGGACATAGTCAAGCATTGAGAGGAGCAGTTTGAGGATCTCCCTAATCTGGCCACCATGTCCTCCACTGTGGAAGCAGAGTCTGAAGAAAAGGGAAGGTAAGGCTGTTACTCTGACAGAGGACGATGAGGTCATTAAAAAGCTCCTTGGAGGGAGGGCACCAGTGGTGGATGAGATTCATCCCAAGATGCTAAAGGCTCTGAATGTTGTAGGGCTACATTGTAGGGATGTTTGCTGGAGGCCCAGGACAACGCCTATGGAGTAACAGACCGTGGTGGTGGTCCACATTTTTGAAAAAGTTTACAGGAGAGTGTGTCCCAACTTATATCCCATCTGGCCTGGAAACACCTCAGTATTCCCTAGCAGGAGCTAGAGAGTGTCGCTGGGGACTGGTTTCCCTACTAGACCTGTTGCTTCCACAACACACACCTCAAATAAGCAAAAGAAAACGGATGGATGAATAGATTCATGGATTATTATTATTCACCAAAAACTGGGACTATTATATAGTCAAAAACTTTACCGAGCTTAAAATCACTGAAACAAATGGAAAAAAAACAACTATGTGAATATGTTCAATATTCTATGATCAGTCAAATTCACTGAAATTCCACAAAATAACAAAATATTCCTGATATTGTTGTAAGTAGCATGTACCTTAACTATAGCTATATACGATTTTTTAGAAGAGGAAATCTAGCATGTACAATAACGTTACATAAAAAGACATTGGAATGTTTTGCTTACAGCAGTTTAGTCATATATGAGCATGGAGAAAAACACATGGTAAGTATAAAAACTGTAAGTAAAAAACAAACAGATAAATAAATGCCCTGAATTATAAATAATAAATAAATTAATGACCTCACTCAATCTTTGGATCCACACAATATACAATATAAGTCATTCAGTCTAAATTAAAAATCCATGCTAAATGTAGCTAAATGACTCAGCTTACCATGGATGGTTGTGCATGGAAATTGAAAACATGTGCAGCATCTTTAATGAAGATCTTTTCTGCAGGTTTCTCCAGTTCCTGCAACACAGAAAAGTGTCTTTAAATACATAGAAGCATAAATAAGTGGATATGAGTTCACAGTCAGTTGTGGCTCAAACAGAAAGACAACGTGAATATGAGGCTGTGGCAATATTTTTTTCTTTTCCAAGGGCGATGTTATCAATTAAAATCACCGGAATTCCGCAAAATGAGCAAAAAAACCCCCAATTTTTCCTAAAGCACTGTGCTCTTTTCATCTGATCTGTCATCATCTTAAAAGAAGATCTTTTCTGCAGGTTTCTTCAGTTCATGCAATATAGAAAAGTTTCATTAAGTTTATAGAACCATGTCTGATCTGCTTCTCCACACGCTGATGTACTGTACTATACACAAAGCAAAGAAAATCAAGAAGCCTTTATGGTGACTTTCCAACAAGGCCTTTCTGAGCAAATCCAGGATGAACTGGCAGTAAAGGAGGAAGTAGACAACCTTGAAACCCTCATTGAAATGGCTCTTCGGCTGGACAACCGCTTGAGAGAGCGGGCTTTTGCCCGAATAATCGCAAGGGGTCTCCCCTCTCATCTCGATTCCTCTTCAGACTCACATGGTGTATTGGAACAACTTCAAGAAATCCCTGAACTGATGCAGCTGGGAAGCATCCATCTTTCCTTGGCATAAAGGGAACACCGAATGAAGGGAAGATTGTGTTTGTATTGTGGAAAGTCGGGCCATTTTCAAAACTCTTGCCCAGAGCTTTTCTGGAAAGTCCAAACTCCATCCAGCAGAGGGAGGGCTTTGACAGGAGCTACATTTACTCCCACTTGCTCTAATTCTTGCCTGCTTTTGTCTATTTCTGCTTTTTCAGGGGGCGCATCTACTCCCTGTCAGCTCCCGAACACAGTGCTCTGGAGGACTACATCTGAGAGGCCTTGTCATCATGGTTTATTTGTCCCCCCACTTCCCCTGCAGGGGCAGGTTTTTTTTTTGTGGGGAAGAAGGATGGAGGTCTCCATCCCTATATTGATTACCATGGGCTGAACAAGATTATAATCAAGAACAGATACCCACTTCCTCTTATGGCCACAGCCTTTGACCTTATGCAGGGTGCCACTATATTTACCAAGCTCGATATCCAGAATGCTTACCATCTCATCCATATTAAGGAGGGGGACGAATGGAAGACTGCCTTCAACACATCTACTGGCCACTATAAATACCAGGTGATACTGTTTGGGCTCACTAACGCCCCCACAGTCTTCCAGGCTCTGATTAATGATGTCCTTCGGAATTTTCTGAACAAATTTGTTTTTGTTTACTTGGATGACATTTTGATTTTTTTCCAAATCTCTCCATGGCCATGTATCCCATGTCCACCTAGTTCTCAAACAGTTGCTAAAGAAACATTTCTTTGTCAAACCTGAGAAGTGTGTGTTCCATGCCTCAGTTTTCTTGGGTTCATCATTAACAAGGGGAGCATCCAGATTGACCCCATTAAAGCCAAGACAGTTCAGTGGGAGCAGTGGCCCCAACCACAGTCTGTCAAGGAGATGCAACGTTTTTTGGGCTTTGCAAATTTCTACAGAAAGTTCATCCAGAACTTCAGTTCGGTAGCCGCCCCACTCTCAGCCCTCACAAAAGGAAGGTCATCTACCATCATTTGGAATAGCAAGGTAGACCAAGCCTTCCAGGAACTCAAGGGTCGGTTCACCTCTGCCCCTGTCATGATCCTTCCTGACCCTACCAAAATGTTCATTGTGGAGGTTGATGCTTCGGACCTCAGGGTAGGTGCTGTTCTGTCCCAGAGAGGACCTGACAACAGAATCCACCCTTGTGCCTTTTTTTCCCACAGCTTATCGCCCTCTGGGCAGAATTATGATGTTGGAGAAAAAGAGCTGCTGGCCGTCAAAATGGCACTTGATGAATGAAGGCACTGGTTGGAGGGGGCCCAAACATCCCTTTTTAGTATGGACCGACCATAAGTACTTGCAGTACATCCAGCAAGCCAAACACCTCAATTCATGCCAGGCTCAGTGGGCTCTATTCTTCAACTGTTTTCAGGTTACCCTGTCATACTGACCAGGGTCCAAAAATCTGAAGCCAGATGCCCTGTCCTGAGCTTTTCCTAGAGATCACACCAACTCCACAGAAAAATCTATTCTCCCTGTGTCAAAGATCCTGGCTCCTGTTTGTTGGGGTATAGAGACTTTGGTCCCACAGGCCTTAAGAAATGATGACCTGTGGGGGTGTTGTTTGTTCCTTCCTCTGTTTGTTCCAAGGTCTTGCAGTGGGGCCACTCCTCCCAGCTCACCTGTCACCCTGGAGCCACCCAGGCCCTGGACTTCCTGCAAAGGTGCTTTTGGTGGCCTACTATGCAGGAGGATGTTCAGGCTTTCACCTCCGTCCCCAAGGTCTGCTTCACCCCTTGTCCATTCCAGAAGGACCTGGTCATATATCTCGCTGGATTTTATAACCAGAATGCCTCCATGTCAAGATAACACAGTTATCTTAGTCATTGTTGACCGTTTTTCTAAGGCGTGCCATTTCTTGCCTCTACCCAAGCTCCCCACTGCTAAAGAAACTGCTGAACTAATATATTGCCATGTCTTCCGAGTTTTTGGTCTACCTCTAGATGTCGTGTCAGACCGGGGTCCCCAGTTCACCTCATGCTTCTGGCAGGCATTCTGCAAGCTGATTGGCGCTATGACAAGTCTGTCCTCTGGTTTCCACCCTCAGCCCAATGGCAGACTGAGCACATCAACCAGGTCCTGGAGTCCAACCCAGCTTCCTGGTCTACCCACCTCCCCTGGGCAAAGTATGCAGTAAACACCTTGCACTCCTCTTCATCAGGACTGTCCCCTTTCGAGTGCCAGTTTGGCTATCAACCCCCCCTTGTTCCAGGACCAGGAATCTGATGCCGGGGTCCCTTCGGCTAAGCAATTTGTGCAGCATTGCCAGCGGGTTTGGATGAGGGTCTGACACAATCTCCAGCGGACTTCGCATCAACACCAAAAACAGGCCAATTGGAGATGTAGACCTGCACCCACCTTACACCCGGGCCAAAAAGATTTGCCCCTGAAGGTGGAGTCACGCAAGTTGGCTCCACACTTTGTGGGCCCATTCAAGGTGCTTCGGAGGATCAACCCTGTGGCCTACCGCCTCCAACTGCCCCCCTCTATGAAGATCCACCCTACCTTTCATGTATCCCTATTCGGGGGGGTGGCCGCTTCCCCCCCCCCCCCCCCCCCCCGGGTTATTGATGGTCAGCCCACATTAACCATCAGCCGCATTCTGGACTCCTGCAAAGTTCAAGAAGGTGGATTACAATACTTGGTTGATTGGGAGGATTACGGACTGGAGGAACGCTCATGGGTCCCAGCCATGGACATCCTGGACACGGCCCTCCTTCGGGACTTCCATGTTGAGCATCCTGATCGTCCCGCCAGGAACCTGTGTCTCGTTTGTCCTGTTGCATTTAAGCACTTGGGTTCACGCTTGTTCTTGTTCAAGTCTTTGAGTGTTCACTGTGAGTATTGCTTGTGTTTTCACCCTGCTATTTTGGTTAACTGAGAGCTTGTTTTTGACTTATCTGCTGTCCCTCTGAGTTTTTGATGTCCTAACAGCCTTTTTGAAACGAAAAGTATTTTTTGTCCTCATTTGCTCTTCTCCTGTGTTTTTGCTGCCTTTTTGAAAAAGACTTTGGTTGAGCCTGTTTGTATATTTTTGTGTTACCATCTGAATAAACAACCAGAACTTCACCCTCGTGACAGCCTCTGCTTTTTGGGTCCTCCATCTGGTGCCCAGTGAACTCAATGAAATACAGACTCTTGACCCAGAGACCCGGGTTCTTTTCCCGGTCCTACTCTGACACCACCGTCCTAAGACCCCTGGGCAAGGTCTTAACTGCAAGTGTACTTCTGTCACAATGTGAATTTGAGGCAGTAGCTATATTTTTAATTTTCAGATGGTAATATTATCAATCATAATCACTGGAATTTCACAAAATGAGCAAATAATCCTGATTTTTCTGGATACAGTGCGAGCTGCAAGAGGAAATCCTATTCACGCATAGCGGAACAGAGCGCATGTGCAAATCACAGGAGGGGGAGTGAGCTGCACCTTCCCTTCCTCTACATTCATAGCTGAAGTGACTTTGAGCAAGGCACCTAACCCCCAACTGCTCTCCGGGCGCCCCCAATGTGTGTAGCAGCCCACTGCTCCGAGTGTGTGTGTGCTCACTGCTTACGCTTGTGTCTGCTCACTTTGGATGGGGTAAATGTAGAGGCAATAATTTCCCTTGCAGGATTAATACAGTATTGCAACCCCCCCCCAAATAAACAAACAAACAAACAAACAAACAAACAAATAAATAAATGAATCAATGAATGAATGAATAAATAAATAAACAAACAAACAAATAAATAATTAAAAAAGTTCAGTTCACTCGTATGACCACTGTATGTACACAATCAATCAAACAATCGAACTCACTCACTGTCCGGATCTAGATGATTCACACAAGTTATTCAAACTGACGTGAAAAGGTAACAGTCACTGAAAAGTGAGCTGTTTGTACACATGCTAAATGTAGATAAAATTATTAAACTCACCGTGTTATCATCTGTCTGTAAAGCAGAAGAAATGGGTGGTTGTGGACTGACTGATGTTTTAAACAGTCCTAAGATTAATTAGGGGCAAATACAACTTATTTGCATGAAATTTGGGATATATGTATCCCAGGAGGATGAAAAAAAAGTCTCTTAAATGTTCCTCTATACCCAGTGGGTGTTTTACCCATTAGCCTTTGACTAACTCCTCCTAGACGATTTTCTTGATCAACTTCAATTTTTTTTCAGTCTACTGTAAAGAAGTTGAGGATTAAAAGTTATTAAAAGCTTTTACCCATGTTGAATGGTGTGGCCATGATGGCAAAGTGAAATTGATGCTTCTCAAAAAACAGGAAGTTAAGTCTATTTCACACATAATTCATCCAGTCTGGTCATCCAAACTTCATTCTAATAATGTAACAGTACTGTAAACAGAGTGATATGTTTTAAGTTTGCTAACTCATAGCACCACCTAGTGGCAATAAAAATGTCATGTCTTATACAGTACTTTGGCCAACTCCTCCAATCTTATTGACTACAGCCATAACAATTTTGTTCAATAAAGTCATAGGATCTTCTCAAACTTCTTCTTATTTGGACAGTGTACTCTAAAGACCTTGAAGGCTGCCCCTTTTGAACAGCATGGATGTGGCATCCCATCAAACTTTGGTGTCTTGCCTCTAACAGAAACAGGCTATTACTCATATATTTGTTCAGTGAAGCAGGCTACCGGACCATATTTTACGCATATAAATCATATTTTGTGAGCATATGTAACCACCCATGATGCATCAAGAAGCCTCCTGGAGCCATATCCTAAACCCAACAGGACGTCCACCATTTTGAATGAACTCTCATGTTGTACCACTGTTGCAAAATTTGGTACACACAGTGGCGTTTAACAAAGTCCTACTAGGGGTAAGACTGGAGCCTATCTCACCTGACTCTGGGCACACCCTGAACAGCTCACTAGTCCATCAGAGGCCTCCCCAGAACCATTCACATTCACACCTAGGGGCAATTTGAACAAGAAAATTAGCCTAATATGCATGTCTTTGGACAAAAACCAGAGTACCCGGAGGAAACCCATGTGAGCATAGGGAGAACATGCAAATTCCACACAGAAACACTCAAACCCGGGGATCAAACCCAGGAACTTCTTGCTGTGAGGGGGACGTGCTAACCACTACACCACTGTGTCACCCTTATGGAATTTCAGTGATTTTAATTAATGGCAGTACCGGTGGGGAAAAAAATCGCCACAGCCTCATATTCACATGTGGTTTTGGCCACAAATGATTGTGAACTACAGTTTTTGATTATAAAATTGCCCATTTTTGCTAAATAATTATAATACTACTACTATTACTACTAATAATAATAATCTATTACTATAAGTGAACAAAATTTCATTAAATTTGAATGACGAAAACATGAATATTATTATCTGCAATTTTATGTGGAAATTATTATTATTTATGCTGTTGTATCTTACTTTTTGAAATCAGTATAGCTATGTAGAGGATAGAGCCAAAATAATCCCTCCTCCAGATACTCGGGTTTTCTCCGGGTTCTCGGGTTTCCTCCCACAATCCAAAGACATGCACATTAGACTAACTGTTCCAAACTGTCCCTAGGTGTGATGTGACTGGTTGTGTGTGTGTTGCCTTGCAATGGTCTGGCGAGCAGTTCAGGGTGTACCTTTCCTTCGCCCAGTGTTGGCTAAAATAGGCTCCGTCCTCAGCCGGGCTTCAGAAAGCAAGTTTAACAAACTCTGAGTCAAAACCTGAACTCCAGGTTGACCAACTCTGAGCTGCCGAGTTTCCGTAACGGTCAGTGCAATCAACTCTGGGGATAACATGAGGATAGGATATAAAAAGCACTCTTCAATGTATGATTCACCATGGCAACGGGTTGGTGGGCCTTGCTCCTCCTGTGAGCAAAAAGTGAGCAAAAAAAAAAAAAAAAAAGCAATACTACGGCACCAGCAAAAGAGCGAGAGCTGCTTTATGTGGGTTCAGAGAGACACAGAGGGGATGTATATAATGAACCATCATGACATTGTACATACAGTATGTGTCAGGGAGAAGTGTGGTTAGGGAGATGCACTTTGCATATGAGATTTGTGCTTTTATGCCAATAAAACTTTTAATCTTTTATCCCAGTGCTACTGCTAATGGCACCAAGTGGGATGGAAGGTTTATACTACTGGAACAACTCATATAAATCTTTCAGTTTAGATTGGGTCTGGGACTTGGGAACACTACAACAGTGTACAGTGGTCTTTTCAGTGCAAGTGTCACACTTCTGCCTTGGACACGTGCGCTGCAGTCTGCGGTGAGAGGGATATTGTCAGGATAAATTATTGATGGTGCAGAGAAAAAGAAACGCTCAAACAGGAACTCATCAGGGAATGATAAAACATCCAGTCGGGGTGTGATCGTCCTCTCGATTCCTGCGGAGAATGTGCGCTTCGACACCAGCGGGCTGCTCCAGAAACGGACGCGCCCTGTCTGCCTCTGCCTTCAGTCTGCGAGAGCAGGACAAACTCAGGGTTAGGGACGGCGAGCAGGACAGTTTCACCGAGTATGTTGCCCTGGGAACTGACTCAGAGTTTGTGAAACCGACTAATCAGAGTTTCCCTCATCTCAGGGTTGGGTAGCTCAGGGTTTTCATTAAACCTGTTGCAAACGAGAGCGCGCACAGCTTATCCAAAGATGTTGTCATTAATACAGTGCAGACAGGGGAGCTGAGTGGGGACAGTGTCATTATTATTCATTTGCATAAAGGTACATCATCCTTAAGGTTTTATTTTCACTGAACGGTCACTTATAGCCTATAATACGGGTGTTTTTAGAAGTGGAAGTCTAGTTTAACCCCGACATAGAGTTCAATAACGTTACATTAAAAATTAGTTATTCAAAAAAAAAAAAAAGAAAAAAAATTAGAAAGTTTTGCAGTTCAATCATATCAGCATGACAGGAATGCACGGTATGTAAATGAACAAACACACAACAAGTAAATAAATAAATAAACAAGTAAATAAATAAATTCATTAATTAATGAACTCACTCTTCACATCTAGACGATTCACACAAATTAAAAGTTTGAAAATGGAATTTCTGTATCCATGCTAAAACAATAAATAAATAAATAAATAAATAAAAGAAGATAATAATAAAAAAAAATACACCTAAATGATGAAACTCACCGTGTGATCATCTCTCTGTGCACCTGAAGATCCGGATGGTTGTGGAGGGAGAACAGAAACAAGTGCAGCATCTTTAAAGAAGATCTTTTCTGCAGGTTTCTCCAGTTCCTGCAATGTACAGAAGCAAGTCTGATCTGCTCCTCCACACGCTGATGTGCTGTACTATTATACACAAAGCAAAGAAAAACACAAGTTCGTGTTTATACCTGTATCAGACCACTGACTGCTCTTTCTGTTCCACCGTTAATCATCATCCAAGTCTATTTCTAAACCCAGCCTTCTACAAGAAGTCCATACAGGATATAGAGCAAAGAGGTTTAAGGAGCAATCTCGGTGCCACACGCGCGGATATCTTCATCTAAATCAGGTAACTTGCTTTTATTTCAATCTGTAATCATAACAAGATATAGGCCAATCATGGGGCATAGAATTTAGAACTTATCATCCTTGACGTCATAAGCAGCGACCGCAGTGTCACCATCATCATCATCATCATCATCAGGCAAAGGATAGGCTAGAGAAGATGGAGATGATTTATATTAATCCTGAGAATTTAATTAAAGTTAATTATGAAATTATTCTTTACAACAAGTAATTTTTTAAAGAGTTTGTTTCTGTAAATGACTCATTTAAAAGTAAATTAAAAGTCATTTCAAAACATACTATGCTCTAGAAGTGTTGTATGTTTTGAAATGACTTTTAATTTACTTTTAAATGAGCACTTTGTTATTGTTTCCCTAAAGCTTGGTATCTTTGGTAAGGAGCATTATTTAAAAAGTTCAACTGCTTCCTCGGTTTGTCATTTATCTTAAGTTCCTCATATCTTTTTTTTGGCTGTCTTTTCTTGGCATTGTCCCTAAACCTTTTTCACTCTGTAGTATGCTTCTGACCGCTAAGGCTGGTCTGGTGGCTGACCTAACTCTTGATTCCATTGAGATTATCTCATTTTCTCACTTTTTCTGTAATAAAACATGTTTATTATCTGGCATTATTTTGTGTAGTGCCTGGTTTCTAACCAAATAATATTATTCATCCATTCATTCATTCATTTTCTCAGCCTCTTAATACTAATTAGGACCGCAGGGAGGCTGGCGTCCATCTCAGCCGACTCTGTGCGTGGGCAGAGTGCACCCTGAACAGCCATCACAGGGTCAACTCTCACACACCACCATTCACATTCAAACTCACACCTAGGGGCAATTTGGAACAGCCAGTTAGTCTACTGTGCATGTTTTTGGACTGTGGGAGGAAACTGGAGTACCCGGAGGAAACCCATGCAAGCACGGGGAGAATATGCAAACTCCAAACAAAAATACCCGAGACCAGGAATCGAACTCAGGCATTCTTGCTATGAGGCGGACGTGCTAACCACTGCGCCACTGTGCCGCCCATTACTACTCATTAGTTTATTATTCCACACAGAACGTCTGCCTCACAGCAAGAAGGCCTGGGTTTGATTTCCAGCTCGGGCGTGTCTGTGTGGAGTTTGCATGTTCTCCCTGTGCTTGTGTGGGTTTCCTTTGGGCACTCCGGTTTCCTCCCACAGTCCAAAAACACACAGAAGGCCAAGTGACTGTTCCAAATCGTCCCTAGGTGTGAGTGTAAATGGTTGTGTGGGTGTTGGTCCTGCAATGGCCTGGCCAGCTGTCCAGGGTGTACCCCGCCCGTGCCCAGAGTCAGCTGAGATGGGCGCCAGCCTCCCCGCGCCCCTAATTAGGATTAAGCAGTTCAGAAAATGAATAAATGAATTCTATATGTTTATATGCAAACATGATCATGATATTTAGCTTCTTAAGCTCCATTTAGATCTTGTATGCAATCATGAACAACCTTTTATGAAACGTTTTTGTCCTGTAAACTTGAGAACATGGCACAATTGGTAGATTTTTAGGGCAATTTCCTTAAAAAAAAAATAAGATATGTGTGAAATGTCCAATTTTGTTCCTAAAAGTTCACTAAGAAATATTAGTTGTGTCTAAAACCAAAATTATGACTACTATGCTGTAATTATGATTGGCCTGGAGGAATAGTATAGAATTAAAAAAAAAAAAACGTTATGGATCCTATTTATGTGAGATGGAGAAGTTTTTATCAATTCAACTGTATTTATGAACATTGCAGCAGCATATCAGTTTAGGTTTTTTTGTGCATTGCAGTCCCTGTAAGCTGTATATATATATAACAAAATCATACACAGTGGCTGTTTTTGCACCTCACCGTTATGGACACTACATAAAATTATGGTCATTTAAATATGACTTTTCAAAGGTGTGTTGTTGGAATAATATTATTAGCTGTAACTTTTTGGGCACAATTACTCATCCTACATCCATGCCAGTTGCTTATCAGAGATATTTTCACTATTTTTAGACAGTTACAAGATATAAAATATTAAATTTATAAGGAAAAAGAGACACATTTGCACAAATCAAGAAGTATTTGCCAGATCTACTTCATTTAACCTGCAACAGAAAGAACAAAAATATAATTAAAGCATACACATATGTAACATGAAATGATTATAATTGAGGTTAATGTGAAGTAAGTACATTTCTGAATTTGCAAATATGTTACATTATAAAATCAATCAAATGAACTTACGTTCAGACATCGTACAAGAATTCAACAACGGCAAAAGGTACAAGTGTGGCTTGCCTTTCACCACAGATATGTCTATGATATTGCAAACAATTAATAAGACATATTTTATGTGCATTGTTAAAGTTCAATGTGTGCAACAATTACAACCCTGTCAAAACAACCAGATTGTGGCTGACACTATTAAAAAGACAAATAAGTACTAAAAAGAACATGGTAAACAAAAATAAAATAATACAAAATTGATGTACAGAGACCGGACATAAGTAAATAGACGAGGAAAAAAGAGAAGAAAAAAGAAGAGGTTTGCGTCTTGCTGCTCGGCCATAATAGCCATTTGATGGCGCGTAACAGTTTTTGAGCTGGTCTGGATGTCTTCTGCAATGTTTGTGACCTTGAAACGGGGATTTTTCTCCACTGCTCTCTTCACGGAGTGAAGGCATCTCTCTGATGGTCCAGGTCGACCTGGTCGTGGATCCGTGGTGGTCTTACCTTTACTGCTGAACTTTTTACAGAAAATCGGACAATTCTTGAGCTCCTGGAGTGCGAGGCATGCTTGCATAACTTTAGCACAACTTTGTGCACCTTCATACAGCAGTCTGACTAGAGTTCATTAAATTTAAGTCATTAAATTGGCAGATTTTCAGAGAGGTGGAATTGTGGGTCAGTCAGAGGGTGGTATCAGCCAGCAACAAATAGCCGACAATTTGAATATTCCTGTCAACGGTAAAAAGTTCAGCAGTGAAGGTAAGACCACCACGGATCCATGTCCAGTTTTATTCAGTTTCAATTGTTCAGCTATATTACTTGCATCTCTCAGTATTGTTAAAATTGAGATTAAATACTCATAGATTGTCCTAATGTTTTCACATGATTGTATGTCCGGTCTCTGTACACATATGCTGTGTAATAGGATGGACAGCTTAGCAATGCTCTCCTCTACTGGTCCAGACTTGTGTCCATCTACCCCACTGTCTCTCTGTCCTGATGTCCCACCAGTATGTCACGTGAGCTACTCTGTCATGATGTCACAGAGAAGGTACCCCTTGTCTGTGACACATTCCATGACTTCATCATTATCTTTTTTCTTTTTATTTTTTTTCCTGTTCCTGATAGATGATCGCTGTTTCCTCGTAGCTCTCGGGTGCAATTATGTACTATTATGACCCAATAACCAGTAACAGGTCATAACACTAAGGTCAGATTACTTGGGAGAAACATAAAAAAGACTTTGAAGTTTATTGCAAATGATAAAAAATATATCGAAGTGGAACATGACAAGCACATGACAAAGAAAATTATGTTTTTAAAAAAGTAAAAAGAAAGAAAGAAAGAAAAAAGAATGCCTTCTGATGTAATAATTATATCGTACCCGCCCATCCATTATTTATACCGCTTCTCCATCAGGGTCGAAGGGGAAGCTAAAGCTGTGAGATTTAGGATCAGAACCTTCTCGCAGTGAGATTTGCTGAACTATTAGGGTCGTTGGGAGGCTGAAGCCTATCTGAACCAACAGTGGGTGAAGGTACAACCTGAAAAGCTCACCAGACCATCACAGGGCCAACACACACACACACACACACACACACACACACACACACACACACACACACACACACACACACACACACACACAGTCATTCACACTCATGTCCATACATAGGCTCAATTTGGAACAGCAAATTAACGCAATGTGCATGTCTTTGGACTATGGGAGGAAACCGGAGTACCTGGATGAAACTCACGCAAGCACAGGGAGAACATACAAACTCCGCACAGAAACGCCACCATATATGTCTATGTGCTAGAAATCTATATCACTAGATGAATATAAAGCAAGAGTTGGTCTAATTTTTTTTACCTCATTCACTTCACATTCCGGTGGCACAGTGGCGTAGTGGTTAGCACGTCCACCTCACAGCAAGAAGGTCCTGGATTCGATTCTCGGTCTCGGGCGTTTCTGTGTCGAGTTTGCATGTTCAACCTGTGCTTGCGTGGGTTTTCTCCCAGTAATCCGGTTTCCTCCCAGAGTGCATAACCATGCACAGTAGGCTAATTGGCTGTTCCAAATTGCCCCTAGGTGTGAGTGTGAGTGTGAATGGTTGTGTATGTGTGTTAGCCCTGCAATGGCCTGGCGAGCTGTCCAGGGTGTACCCCACCCTCGCCCAAAGTTGGCTGAGATGGGCGCCAGCCTTCCCGCGCCCCTAGGATTAAGCGGCTTAGAAAGTGAACGAATGCATTCCTCAGCTGGTATGGAAATTGAATCCATGATCAACCCCATAAACTTCCTTGGCAGGTTTGATGAACCATCAAAGGTTTGGTGATTTGGTCAGTCTGCTGGATTACCTGTGGGAAAGGAATCCTGATCTATCAGAAACCTTATGAAGCTCTGTTATCCCATATTAGACAGATAATTAATTACTTCAAAACAAAAGATTTGACCGGTTTCATTCGCCAGCTGAACCTGTGCAGCTTCAGAAATCTACACTTAGACTATGACATATCGGAGAAGCAACTCAACATCTGTCTTCCATCATGGCCCAACTGTGACCATCAAGTGTGCAGGATTGGTTTGTGCTCTTCCTCTTATCTTTCCTGCAGTGGTCTGTAGGTGGGGATGTGAAGTTAGTGATCAGGTGTGGACTGATGGTTAATGGGAAGCTGATGAGTGGTGGGCTGGTGGCTTAGTGGTTAAAGCGATGGGTTACTGATCCAAAAGTCAGTGGTTCAATCCCCACTATCACCACTGTTGGGCCCTTGAGGAAGACCCTTAACCCTCAATTGCTCAGTTGTATAAAAATGATAATTGTAAGTTGCTCTGGATAAGAGCGTCTGCTAAATGCTGTAAATGTAAATGATGAAAGCTGCCTTTTTGCACACCTTTACTGACTGACTAGCACTACATTTCTGATTTGCCTCACACTGACTTATTGGTAAATATTTTATTCAGTAAACTTCTTTAGTTAAAAATATATTTAGGTGTTGTCTCCCTAGTGTAGTGGTTAGCACATCTGCCCCACAGCAAAAGGTCCTGGGTTCATGTCCTGTCCTCGGTGAGGGTGTTTCTGTGTGGAGTTTACATGTTCTCTTCGTGTTTTTATGGGTTTCCCCTGGGCACTTCAGTTTCCTCCCACAGTCCAAAGACCTGCACATTAAGCTAGCTGGCTATTCCAAATTGCCCCTAGGTGAGTGTGAATGATTGTTTGTGTGTTCTCCCTGTGATGGACTGGCAAGCTACAAAGCCATAAAGTGACTCCAACAAGACCAAGCTTACATTCAAAGCATCATTCTGTGCCGAATTTGTCACAGAAAGACTGCTCTGATGAAAATGGCTGGCAATGTTTCAACAAACTGATAAAAAGAATAGACAAAACATTTACTCTCACTCATTTCCCGAAACACTTAATCGTACTATTAGGGTCACAGGGAGACTGGAGCCTGTCTCAGCTGACACTGGGCAAAAGCAGGATTCATCTTGAACAGCTCACCAGAGCCACTCAGGGTAACACACACACACACACAACCACTCACACCTAGGGACAACTTGGAACAGCCAATTAGACTAATGTGCATGTCCTTGGACTGTGTGAGGAAACCCGAAGTACCCCGAAGAAAACCCATGCAAGCACGGGGAGAACATGCAGACTCCACACAAAAACACCCTCGCTGAGCCTGGGACTTGAACCCAGGACCTTCTTGCTGTGAAGTGGATGTGCTAACCAGGAAAATTGAGTACCCGGAGGAAACCCACACTCAACCATCCATCTATCTATCCATCCAGACTGAGATAAGGAGGAGGGTTGGGCGTGGGGCTAGCAACCCCACCCATGTAAAAACCTGCCTTCTACAGAAACTGCAACAGCATCAACTCAGCGAGAGCCTAGTCGGGAAGATTCCTCTTTGGCAGGGTTCATGTCGCTTGCTGGTGAAAGCCTTCTACACCAATGTGAAGACAGTCCTCCTGTATGGTTCCGAGACCTGGAGAGAAACAAAAACCAACAACAAACTCCAGACCTTCATCAACCGATGCCTGCGTCACATCCTTAACATCAGGTGGCCTGAAAAGGTTTCCAACACCAACCTCTGGGAGAGGACCAACCAGAAACCAATCAGCCAGGATGTTAAGAAGCGGAAGTGGGACTAGGTAGGGCACACACTTCGCAGACCAGCTGACAACGTTGCAAAGCAAGCTCTGGACTGGAACCCGCTGGGGAAGAGGAGAGTTGGAAGACCTTGACAGACCCGGAGAAGGACCGTCGAGAACGAAGCAAAGGCAGCCAGATGGACGTGGGCCCAGCTGAGGGGGGTCGTCCAGAACAGAGTCCATTGGCGCGGTGTGGTTGGGGCACTTCGCTCCCCTGGGAGTCTACAGGAATAAGTCAAGTAAGTCATAGGTGGTGATAAAGAGGAGTGATAAAGAAGAGAAGATGATGAAGAGAAAGATGAGGAAGAGTATGAGTGGTGATGAGGAGAAAGATGAGTGATGATGAGATGATGAAGAGCAAGATGAGGAAGAGAACGAGTGGTGATGAAGGAAGGTGAGTGATGATGAGGAGATGATGATGAAGAGGAAGATGAGGAAAAGTATGAGTGGTGATAAGGAGGAAGGTGAGTGATGATGAGGAGATGATGATGAGGAAGATGAGGAAGAGTATGAGTGGTAATGAGGAGGAAGGTGAGTGATGATGAGGAGATCATGATGAGAAGGATGAGGAAGAGTACGAGTGGTGATGAGGAGGAAGGTGAGTGATGATTAGGAGATGATAAAGAGGAAAATGAGGAAGAGTGTGAGTGGTGATGAGGAGAAAGATGAGGAAGAGTATGAGTGGTGATGAGATGATGATGAAGAGGAAGATGAGGAAGAGTATGAGTGGTGATGAGGAGGAAGGTGAGTGATGATGAGGAGATGA
>JAQMYF010000009.1:821253-837539 GCA_030014195.1 Neosilurus mollespiculum
GTGCCTAGAAATTCTATCCATAAAAATTATGAACAGAACCGGTGACAAAGGGCAGCCTTGGCGGAGTCCAACCCCCAGTGGAAACGAATTCAACATGTTGTTCCCAATGCGGACCAAGCTCTGGTATGGAATTAAATGGTTTTAATCTGGAACTGAATAAGATCTTAGTGTGACTCATCACATGGTGCTACACATGATGATGTGAATTGAACTCAAGACAGAAAGCAGCCTGAACAGCTTCACACATCTTGTTAGTGGTGATATAGTTGTGTAATTATGCATCAAAGATTTTTTTTCAGGGGTCTGGATCAGAATGTGAGATCAGGTGTATTATTAGGTTGCTGAGATGAATCAAAGCAAGGATTCCTGGGAATTAGCAAAACTGTGGTGGTTTTAAAAAGCTAAGGAATTGAAACAGACTCAAGGGATCCCACAGACAGTGTCCTGTTTCAGCATTTTGTCCCAGAGTTCTATCAGGTGGGTGAACAGTTTTGTTTGAGATTAGAATGTGTATAAAGGCTCGTGCTCAGAGCACCAGCACACCTACGCTTCCATATGGAGCTCGTTACCCAGAGCAGTGGGAACACAGCCACTCAGTGCCGAGTGTTTTATCCCAACAGTTAGAGAGAGGAATTACACTAATATTGACTGACTTTATGATCATCCCACTGTTACAACTCTTTAGGGAAATAAAGAATATACAGATAATTAGAGTTTTATTCTGCTGCAATGATCATGTACTTTATAACATTTTAGCAAGGTTTAGCAAGTGTCAAAGGAATTTCCCTTACTTTTTTATTTTTTTAAAGAAAGTAAGCCCTGTTGATAAATAAATACATCATTGTATTACGTGTGTGTGTGTGTGTGTGTGTGTGTGTGTGTGTGTGGGTGGGTGTGAGAGAGTGTGTGTTTGTACTTGATACATACTAAGGAACAGAACATATGTGGGGTACATCCTGAAGAGCAGCAGTCGTGATCTTACTGAGCAAAAATAATGTAATAATTTTGTTGTTATTTTGTTGTTGAGTGAACCTTTTTTACTTTTTTATTGCTGCCCGATTGGCAGTTAAATTTTTATCAAGACAGTCGCTGTTCATGCATGAAATCACCATGAGAACAATTTTCCTCCCACTGTATGCAAAGCATGTAAGTATTCTGATTTGAGTTTTGATGCTTTTTTCGTAAATCGTGGAGAAAAACATCACAGACGAAACAGAAGAGACTGTAGATTGCGTACATTGTGATCATCATCTGTCTAAACTTGTACCATATTTGCCACACAATTGAGCAAAGTTCTGACAGAATCAGATGCTTATGGTGGTGACACTGACACTCACACTGACTATCTCCTTGGTCAGGTAACAGCAATCTCTAGTATATCTAAGTGAAACCATCAATCTTTGGATTGGATCAAAACACCCAGGTTCAAAATTTGCACTACACCACACAATACAGAGGTGTGTATGTGAAGGGTCTTCTTACCTGTTTAATTCATATATTATGCAGATGAGGGTCCTTAAGGAAAGCAAAAAACTGTACGCCATCCTTATAAGTATTTAAAAAGAATTCAGCAACACAATGTCTATGCATACTTGCAAAAGATGACTGAATATTGGCAAAAAAAACAATAAATCTTTAAGACACTTCTTGAAGGATGTTCTTCCATGTACATCACTTGCAGTTCTTGCTCAAACAAAATAAAATTAAATGAAAATGCATGTGTGCAAGACAGACATACTGATATATCAGAGGTATTCATTTTTCTGTTGTTTAAGGTACAATCTCATTTGGGTGATTCTTTGGCGACTGCAAAAATGATCTGCGATGATTGGCAGTGGTTGACTTGGCAACCATATCTCTAACTATCCCCAACTATGGTTGCAGACATGGTTGCAGACAGTCACAGACAGTTACACATTGTCTGAACCATAGTTTTTGGTCGAAGGACTGCCTGCAACTAAGTCCCCAACTATCTGCAACTGTCTGTGATCGACCACAATAGTCTCAGATTGCAATATAATTGTGGATAGTTGGCAACAGTCACCGATTAGTAGATTATCGTGTGTAATCATCCAACATTTGGAAACAGGTTTAAAAAAAACGGAATAATTGTCCACAAAGGGTAGATTCCTCACTGACAGTCAGAGGTATGGTTGATGATATTGGTCACAGACCCCTCATGCTCACTCCAGTCCTAAAAATTGATCGAGTCATGGGCATTATCAGGTGAGATTGGGGCTTTAGGTAACAGCTAATCTTTATACAACAGAGTGAGGAAATTTTTGGAGAATGGCTGGTCCTCACTTCTTCTAAAGGCTGTTTGAAGACAAAAGTTTGGTTTTAGGGTTCAGGTTATTATGGCAATAAGGTATAGCTTAGGGTAAGTGTTGGGATAGGAATTTAGTTCTAATGGTCAAGTAAGACATTTTACACTTTATAAATTAATTACTTTATTTATTGATTGATCAATTGATTAATTAGCCAAATCACTTAATTCTATTAGGGTCGCAGGTCTCAGTTGACTCTGGGCGAAGGCAGGGTACATCCTGAACAGGTTGCCAGTTCGCAACCATTCATGCTCACACTTACACCTAGGGGCAATTGGGAACAGCAAGATAGCCTAATGTGCATGTCTTTGGTCTGTGTGACTGGAACTCAAACTCAGGACCTTCTTGCTGTGAGGTGAACATGCTAACCACTACGCTGCTCACACTTCATATAAAAAATGTATTCCCGATTTCTCATCAGAACCCCCCCCCCAGAGAAATGATGTGAATGTCGAAGCCCAAAAGCTTTTAAAGCTAAATGTAGGTAAAGTGACTGAAGTTGTACAATACTCCCTAGATGACCAATGTACATGTACATGGAACATGTATTAAACTCTGAAACTCAGAACAACTGTCTATAGAACAGCAGCCTTGCAGTTCCAGAAATCTTTAGAAAATCGAGAACAGAACCAAACCAATCTTAGAATCACAATCACAGCATCTAAGAATTGCCTTCTGTGTCATTTTTTACCTTGTCTGATGTATTTTCTGAATTTTTGAGCATGCTTTAAAATAAATAAACAAATAAATAAAATTCTGTGGTGCCAATTTTGAGGTGCGGGTGCTAATGTGAAACCGGGAATATTTTTTTTTTTATCCAGCCTTACGGAATTTAAGTGCAAGCCTCGTCATTGTCTCTTCACTTCCCTGATCTCTCTTCACACTAAAACCAGTGTGGAATCATCTCCTGAGTGTTAAGCAAAAACCCAGAGTCCAGAATTTGAAGATTATGTACTAAATAGAGTCACTTGGTTTTTCTACTGCCTATAATATATGTGAATTAAAAGGTATAGTAAAAAAGTAGAATTTTTTTGTGGTAAAACCAAAAAGTTTTCAGTAGTCTGTTCAAGGTTAGTGAGCAAAAGCCTTGCAAGTCTCTTGGCCAAATACATTTGTCACCCCTTTTTTTTCAGACAAAGGAGGCCTAGGAATACATTTATACCAAAATGTTTGACCTTGAGATTTGTGATAGTAGGCATTTAATATTAGTTCCCCAGAAAAAAAATTGTACTGAGTGAATAAATATACTGTAATTTACTTGCTTGCTTACTTCATTCTTGTAAATTACTGCTGGCATCACCCCAAGCTCTGTTTAGAAAAGAAAAAAAAAAGCTGTAACCTGATCTGAACGATAAATAATGTCATGGCTAGAGTAAAAGATACCCATGATTTACCATGAACATTTAAATAAGACACAATTGTTTGGAATGTGTGTGCTTACTGAGAGATTCAGTTGCTCATTTCTCTTCTTCTCTTTTAACTTTTTTATTCTCTCATGTAAACTTTTTAAATATTTATCTGCCATCAATCATCAGTACAGTGTTTGTAAGCACCCTACTCTGTTTAATTGATGATGTGTTGGGGCAGAAGCATGGTGGACATTTCCACAGATGATTACAAACTGAGGGGCAGTGGTGGCCTGGTGGTAGGGTGCTGGCTTACTGATCCAAAGTTCGGGGGTTCAATCCTCACTATCACCGGGTTGTCACTGCTCTCCCCGCAGTGCAACTAACTGGGTTATTAAAGGCCAGCCATGTCTCTCACTGTCTGTGGTGAGAGGCATGTAAAAGAGCCATTGCTGCCATTCCTGAAGAGTAGGAAATTGGGTTGCTGTCAGCATGTTTCTGCCCTGCAATGGCCTGGCGAGCTGTTCAGGGTGTACTCGCCCACAGTCTGCTGAGATGGGCGCAAGCCTTCCTGCAACTCTAATTATCATTAAATGTTTCAGAACAGAATGAATGAATGATTACAAATTGAATAGGCGCAGTTTTATTACAGCATGTAGATCTACAACAACTTCATTAGAGTGTGACATTCATGATGGTTGGAAACTTGAAATGAGGTTTTAGACATCTGGTTGTTTTGGACTGACTCCTTACACAAAAAGAAATGCACAAAGGCAATGCTAGAAATAAGCTAAGAAATTGCCATCAAGAAAACTATTTTTAAATTATTTATATTCTGAATTCAGGGCGGCACGGTAGCATAGTGGTTAGCATGTCTGAGTCACAGCAAGAAGGACCTGGGTTCAAGCACTGGGCTCAGCGAGGGTGCATGGTCTAACGGTGCTTGCATAATTATCTGTTCCAAATTGCCCCTAGGTGTGAGTATGAATGTTTGCATGTGTTGCCCTGCAATGGTCTGTTGAGCTCTTTAGGGTGTACCCCACCATTTGCCAATGGCGGCTGTGATAGGCTCCAGCCTCACCTCGACCCTAGTAGTAGGATTAAGCAGTTGAGTGAGTGAGTGAGTGAGTGAGTGTGTATGTACAGTATATATTCTTAAAGATCATAACTGTGGCAATGGTGGAAAGGAAAAACACCCTGAGACATGTTTATACTCAGCTTGCATGGTGATGTAGTGGTTAGCACGTCCGCCTCACAGCACGAAGGTCATGGGTTTGAGTCCCAGTTTTCGCAAAGGCGAAGAGTTTGCATGTTCTCCTTGTGCTTGTGTGGGTTTCCTCTGGGTTCTCTAGTTTCCCCCCACTATATAAAGACATGCACATTAGGCTAATTGGCTGTTTCAAATTGCCCATTGTGTGAGTGTGAATGGTTGTGTGTGTGTGTTGGCCTTGAGATGGACTGGCAAGCTGTTCAGGATGTACCCCACCTTTAACCAGAGTTGGCTGAGATAGGCTTCAGCAGAGAAAAACAGAATTACAATTGATTTTTTTTTTTTTTTACACAAAACTCTGTGTATACATGTTTGTTTACAAATGTCAGCCCGCTGCTGGTTTCCCACTATTTTTCTTTCTATTATTAAGGTTTTTGTTTAAATTTATTTATTTATTTATTTATTTATTTTTAATAGATAAAGTTTCTCTTTCACACTTGTCCTTCAGCAGGTTGTTAATATATCTGCAGTCTGAATATAAGCATTTAGAGTGAATCCAACAGCTGGTCTTCAGCTCATGGACTCAACCATCTACAGATCAAACCATCTCCAATTAAATACACACAGACACACACAAAATGACCCTGAAATTGGGTCACCCAGATCAGTGCCTAATTAATTAGCAATATCTCAAAAGAAAAGGAAAGAAAAGACTGTACATTTTGGCGGCAGCACTGTGTTCCTACACCAGACCACCCCACTCTACCTCATCTAACCCCTTCCTACACCAGTGCACCCCACTCTATCCCACCCCTCCCTACACCAGTGCACCCGACTCTACCCCATCCCACCCCTCCCCACACCAGTGCACCCAACTCTACCCCACCCCCTTCCTCCTTTCACCAGCGCAACTCATTGTATACCATCCCACCCCTTTCTACACCAGCACACCTCACTGTGCTGCATCCCACCCCTCCTCCAATCCAATCCCGTCCAATCCACTTTTACTTATAAAGCACTTAAAAAAAACCCCAAAGAACACTATTTTGAAACAAAGTGCTGTACCAAGGACTTGAACATAATAAACTATTAAAGACATATTAAAACAATAGATAAATAAGTACAGAAATAGTAAAACCATACCAGTTAAAACCTTCAGGAGATCCCAAAGACCAGGGAGAAGGAATGCGTTTTAAGGTATTAATTAAAAATCAGTAATAAAGATATAAATGAAGAGTGGGAAGTAGAAATGAATGTTGTTATTGAAGATCAAAAATGGGAGGAGGTGTGTGAACAGGGTCATAAAATCACCAGTAGTCCAGTATGGAAGGAATTTAATTGGAAAATAAAAATGAGATACTTTAAGACGCCTTACAGTATGTCAAAATATGACAAAAATAAAACAAATTTATTCTGGAGAAATTGTAAAACAATTGGTGACCCCACACATATTTTTCAACCATATTGAAAATTAAATTACCATTGAATCCAGTATATTATATAATAGGGTTAACCCCAGAGGTCGATATAGGTTAAAGTAAAGTTCAGCTATTACATATTCTCCAACTGGTGGCAAGGAAAATGATAACGGTGTCTTGGCTTAAACCCCTACCACCCACCCTTCACCAATGGCGAGAGAAACTAAGGAATGCCTACTTAATGGAAAAAATAACTGTCAGAGCCTGGACTATGACTATTATTTGGCCACTAGATGGCACCACTTGCGGACTCTTGATTCTTGTGTATCTGTTCAGTGGTAGTTAATTTATGTCACCTGTGTCTTGTTTGCCCTGTTGTATTTAAGCACTTGTCTTTGTGAGTTTACTGTGAGTGTTGGGTCTGCTCTGTATCTAACTGTCTGTAAGCCTGTTTTTTGAGACCTGACTTGTGTTTTCACCCTGCTCTGTGTTTCTGTTAAACTGAAAGCTTGATTTTGGTTTATGGCGTGCTGCTGTCTTCTGAGCTTTGAATCCAGATGGGCTTTTAAAAAAAATATATGTTTTTTTTTTTTTTTTTTTTTTGGTGTGCTCCTTTGCTTTTCTTCTGTGGTTTTTTTTACTGCCTGTTTGATAAAGACTTTGAGCCTGCTTGGATATTTTTTGTGTGCTCCCTTCTGAATAAACAACTTTAACTTCACCTTCGTGATTTCCTCTGCTTTTGGGTCCTCCATCTTGTGCACAGCATACTCAGTATAGTAACAGACTCTTGATCCGGAGACCCGGGTCCTAATCCTAGTCTGCCCTGACAGAAAGACTGATCCAAGACATGGACCCAGCAGGGGCTGGAGCATCCGAGACCTCAACCATTGTGGAAGTGGAAATGGCCCTATCTAGCCTCAGTTCAGCAGCATGAAGCTATGCTCTCTAGGCATGACTTTCAATTAAATCCTATACACCCTGCAGAGGCTTGCAACAAATCTGCACCAGCCCTCTTAGTTCCCAACAGATCGCTCTGGGGTGGCTTGGGCCACTTCTGTGTGGGTGGAGCAGCCTCCATACCGCACTAATTATCAGCTGTTTGTGCAGGAGGTCAGAAGAGAGTGTTTGACCACCCCATCGCTAGCCAAGAATCCGCCAAGCAGCTGTTCTGACTTAAGCAGGGCACTGGCAGTGTGACAGACTATGCTATCCAGTTTAGGACTCTGGCTGCAGGAAGACACTGGAACCAAGAGGCCTTAATGGTGGCTTTCCAATAAGGCCTTTCTGAGCAAATCTAGAATGAATTGCAGTAAAGGAAGAGGTAGACAACCTTGAAACCCTCATCCAAATGATTCTTCGGCTGGACAACTGCTTGAGAGACCGGGCTTTTGCCCGCACAGTTGCAAGGGGTCTCCCCTCTTATCTTGATTCCTCTTCAGACTCTCATGGTGTATTGCAACAACTTCAAGAAACTGAGCCGATGTAGCTGGGAGGCACCCATTTTCCTTGGCAGAAAGGAAACGCTGAATGAAGGTGAGATTTTGTTTGTATTGTGGGAAATCTGCCCATTTTTTGTGACTCTTGCTCAGAGCTTTCGAGAAAGTCCAAACTCCATCCAGCAGAATGAGAGCTGTGACAAGAGCTACTTTTACTCCCACTTGCTATAATTTTTGCCTGCTGTTGTCTATTTCAGTTTTTTTTTTTTTTTTTTTGGGGGGGGCAGCCCTCCCTTACAACCCTCATAGACTCTGGAGCAGCTGGCAACTTCATGGACTTCACCTTGGCCAGGTCTATCAAGGTCCCCATGGCTGACCTCACGTCATCTTTGGTGGTGTCTGCCTTGGATGGTCGACCCCTGGGAGAGGGCCACATTCGCAAGTCCATGACCCCAATTCAGATGATTGTTTTGCAACACCAAGAAGAGTTGAGATTTTTTTTCTTATTCACTCTCCTGAGTTTCCAGTTGTTTTGGGACATCCCTGGCTGACCAAACATAACCCTCATATTGACTGGTCTACAGGCACAGTTGTTCAGTGGGGCCCTTCATATTCTACCTCTTGTCTTTTCTCGAGCACTCCTGTTTTCCTCAAGCCACCCAAGTCCCTAGATATATCTTGTGTTCCCTCCCAGTACCTGGATCTCAACGAGGTATTTAGCAAGAAGGCATGTGCCTTGCATCCTCATTGCCCTTATGACTGTGCAATTGATCTCATGAGTGGTTCTTGTCTTCCCAGGGACATATACATACAAGGTAATACCATTTGGGTTCACTAATGCCCCCACCCCCCTGTCATTCAGGCCCTGATTGATGATGTCCTTCAGGACCTTCTGAAAAAAAGATTTTCATTTACTTGGATGACATTTAGATTTTTTCCAAATCACTCCATGACCATGTATCCCATGTCTGCATAGTTCTTGAAAAGTTGCTAAAGATCCATTTGTTTGCCAAGCCTGAGAAGAATATGTTCCATGCCTCAGTGGTCAGTTTTCTTGGGTTCATAATTAACAAGGGGAGCATCCAGATGGATTCCAAGAAAGCCAAGGCAGTTCAGGAAAGGCCCCAACCACAGTTTGTTAAGGAGGTGCAACATTTTTTGGGCTTTGCAAATTTATACAGAAAGTTCATCCAGAACTTCAGTTTGATAGCTGCTCCACTCTCAGCTCTCACAAAAGGAAGGTCATCTACCATCATTTGGACTAGCAAGGTGGATCAAGCCTTCCAGGAACTCAATGCTGGTTCACCTCTGCCCTACCAAAATGTTAATTGTGGAGGTTGGTGCTTCAGACCTCGGGGTAGGTGCTGTTATGTCCCAGAAAAAGCCTGACAACAGAATCCACCCTTGTGCCTTTTTCCACTGTTCATCGCCCTTTGAACAGAATAATAATGTTGGGGAAAGGGAGTTTCTTGCTGTCAAAATGGCACTTGATGAATGGAGGCACTGGTTGGAAGGGGCAGAACATTCCTTTTTAGTATGGACCAACCATAAGAACTTGCAGTACATCCAGCAAGCCATACACCTCAATCCACACCAGGCTCAGTGGGATCTATTCTTCAATTGTTTTAAGTTCATCCTGTCAATCTGAAGCCAGATGCCCTGTCCCAAGCTTTTCCTAGAGATCACACCAACTCCACAGAAAAACTTATTCTTCTTGTGTCTAATATCCTGGCTCCTGTTTGTTGGAGTATAGAGACTTTGGTCCAACATGCCCTGAGGAATGATCTGATCTGGGGATTAGGAACCTGTGGGTGTGTTGTTTGTTTCTGCCTCTGTTCATTCCCAGGTCTTGCAGTGGGGCCACTCCTCCCAGCTCACCTGTCACCCTGTAGCCAACCAGACCCTGGAGCTCCTTTTGGTGGCCTACTATGCAGGAGGATGTTCGAGCTTTTGTCTCAGCCTACTTGACCTGCACGCAGAACAAAAACTTCCACCTTTGTCCCCAAGGTCTGCTCCATCCCTTGTCCATTCTATGAAGGCCCTGGTACCATATCCCGCTGGATTTGATAACCAGACTACCTCCATCTCAAGGTAACACAGTCACCTTAGTCATTATTGACTGTTTTTCCAAGGCTTGCCATTTCTTGCCTCTGCCCAAACTCCCCACTGCTAAAGAAACTGCTGCAATAATAAAGTCCCATGTCTTCTGAGTTTTTGGCCTACCTCTAGATGTGGTGTCAGAACAGGGTCCTCATTTTGCCTCACACTTCTGGTGGGCATTCTGCGAGTTGATTAAAGCAACAGCAAGTCTGTTCTTTGGTTTCCACCCTCATTCCAATGGCCAGACTGAGTGCATCAACCAGGTCCTGGAGTCCACTCTCCATTGCCTCATCTCCTCCAACCCAGCTTCCTGGTCTACCCACTTCCCCTGGGCTGAGTATGCACTAAACACTATACGAATTCCGCAACAGGGTTGTTAACTTTTGAGTGCCAGTTTGACAATCAACCACCCTTGTTTCAGGACCAGGAATCTGATGCCATGGTCCCTTTGGCTAAGCAATTTGTGCAGCATTGCCGGTGGCTCTGGAGGAGGGTCCGACACAATCTCCAGTGGACCTCTTGACAACACCAGAAACAGGCCAATTGGAGACATAGACCTGCACCCACCTTCTGCCCAGGCCAAAGAGTGTGGCTCTCCGCCAGGGACTTGCCACTGAAGGTGGAGTCATGCAAGTTGGCTCCACACTTTGTGGGACCATTCAAGGTAGTTCAAGCTACCCCCTCTAAGAAAATCCACCCTACTTGTGGCCTCTTGCCCCCTAACCCCACACCTATACCCCCTCCTCCTCACTAAGTTATTGATGGTCGGCCCGCGTTCACCATTAGCCATGTTCTGGACTCCCGTAAGGTTTGAGGAGGCGTATTAAAATACTCGGTTGATTGGGAGAGTTACGGTCCAGAGGAACACTCATGGGTCCCAGCCAGCGACATACTGGATAAAGCCCTCCTTCTGGACTTCCATGTTCAGCATCCTGATAGTCCCGCTAGGAATGTCAGGAGACGTTCCTAAGGAGGGGGGACCTGTCAGAGCCTGGACTATGACTACTGTTTGGCCACCAGATGGCATCACTTGCAGACTCTTGTTTCTTGTTTATCTGTTCAGTGGTAGTTGATTTGTCATCTGTCTTGTTTGCCCTGTTGTATTTAGGCACTTGGTTCCACACTTGTCTTTGTTCATTCTGTCAGAGTTCACTGTGAGTGTTGTGTCTGCTCTGTGTCTAACTGTCTGTAAGCCTGTTTTTTGAGACCTGACTTGTTGTCACCCTGCTCTGTGTTTTTGTTAAACTGGGAGCTTGTTTTTTTTGTTTTTTGGCTTACTGCTGTCTTCTGAGCTTTGAATCTAGATGGCCTTTTGAAAAAAATATATTTTTTTTGTGTCCCCCCTTTGCTTTTCCTCTGTGTTTTTTACTGCCTGTTTGATAAAGACTTTGGTTGAGCCTGCTTGGATATCTTTTGTGTGCTCCCTTCTGAATAAACAACTTTAACTTCACCTTTGTGAATGCCTCTGCTTTTGGGTCCTCCTTCTTGTCTACAGTGTACTCAGTATAGTAACAGACTCTTGATCCGGAGACCCGGGTCCTAAACCTGGTCTACCCTGACAGAAAGACTGAACCAAGACATGGACCCAGCAGGGGCTGGAGCATCCGAGACCTCAACCTTTGTGGAAGTGGAGGTGGCCTTATCTAGCCATGAGGCGTCAGTTCAGCAGCATGAGACTATGCCTCAGAGAATTCAAGCTGTTATAAAAGCCAGATGTAAAAGCCAGAGGAAAAGTAATAATTTGTAAGTTTTTGTTTGGAGATTCCATGATATTTTTCTCAGAATCGAGTGGTCCCATTGTAAACTTAACCACACTCTCCGATTTATGTGCAAATGCAGAAGGGTTAAAAACAAACATCTCACATAAAACATGACAAAAGTAGTTTTTAGGAATCTCTCTCTCTCTCTCTCTTTCTCTCTCTCTTTCTCTCTCTCTCTCTCTCTCTCTCTCTCTCTTTAGCACGCTCACACACACACACACACACACACACACACACATTATTTACGGGGACTGTGCTGGTTGTGATTATATAAGTCAGTAATGATAAGCATGATAAGTCTTTCTATCATTTTAAGTGAATCTGTAGGGGTCTATAAATCATCTCGATTTCCTGAGAACAAAAAGGAGTAGATTACATTACTGAAAGACAAAGCAGAGAGAAGCAGAGAGGGACAAAGACCCTTCTGGGGTGGACCTGGACATGAGAAAGATGAGAGTTAAGAGAGACAATTGAGAGGAGAGAGCAAAGTAAGACACAAAAGATAAGAGAAATGCAAGAGAGAAAAGAGATGAGAGGCTAGAGATGAGTGAAGGAGACAAGAGATTAAAGAGGTAAGAGATGAAAGATAGACAAGAGATTATAGAGAATAAAAAGAGTGACGAGTGAGCAGAAAGTGAGAAGATGGAGGGAAGAGATGAGACAAAAGATATTGAGAAGAATTAAACCTCTGTTACATGTTGAACGTTGATATATCGAAGATGAGTAAGATAAGTACATGTGATGTTTCTGTTTACAGTGAGGTGATGTTTTCTGTTTCAGAAATTTACAATCGTGGCAGCATGGTGATGCAGTGCAGCACATGTGCTTCACAACAAGAAGGTCCTGAGTTTGAGTCCCTAGCTCAACGAGGGCATTTCTGTGTGGAAATATATGTTTTGCCCACAGCACTTCACGGATTAAAAAGACAGATGAAAAGAACCAAAAAAAGACTTGAAGTGAGAATTGAACTACCACCTGGACCTATCACTAACACCTGGGCTTCAGTCTTGTGGTCTATACTAAAGACACATCTCACTGTGGATTTGTGCTTGAGAACAAAAACACCAAGTACATTACAGCTCGGCTAATGTTTTCTCAAACCATTATGTGGAAAAAAAACATACAATGTGTTTACTGTTGTCACAATGTGCTGTGCTGTGAGTGTGTTAAAAAAAACTGCAATGCAATAAATAAAGGCACATGGAAGAGGCTCCTGGTGATGTCTTAATGAACTCCTGTCTCTAGAGCTTCAGCTGGTCCTGCACACACTGACAGACTACTCTCACTCACTGTTACACTCTCCATTTACTAACGTTTACTTTTTTCTAAACTTGTTCTAATTACTCTAACTTTATTCTAATCACTGTAACTCAATTGCCGATCTGCTTAATCTTATTATGGTTGTTTGGAGGCTGGAGCCTATCATAGCCAACACTGGGCGAAGAGGGGGTTAAATCCTGAACAGCTCGCCAGACCATTGCAGGACCATCACACATAAAACCATTCGGACTCAAACCTAGGGGCAATTTGGAGCAGTCAATAAGAGCGATGCATATGTCTTTGGACTGTGGGAGGGAACTGAATTACCCCAAGGACACCAATGCAAGGACAAGGAGAACATGCAATCTCCACACAGAAACACTGACGCTCATGACATGTAGGCTACCTGGCTGTTCTACCTGGCTGTTCTTTATTGCCATTAGGTGTGAGTATGAATGGTTGAGTGTAAGTTGGTCCTGCAATGGGGCTGTTCAAGGTGTACCCCTGCTTTGCCCAGAGACAGCTATGATATGCTCCAGCCTTAACTCAACCCTAGAAAGGTGAAGTGGTTCAGAAAACAAATAAATAAATGGTGTGATTCCAACTTTTGTTAATGAAGATTTCACAAAATTAAAAATGGAAAGACATTTTTGCATTTAAATCACATGGCTTAATATTGATGAAAGCAAACCACCGTGGCAACACTTCAAAAGTTTTTTAAGAAAGGCTATTGTGAAGGGGGGGAACCCCAGCTTCACCATTACTCACTGGAAGCACAGACCCTTCATAACTGTGTTTTGTTGGCATAAAAACCTCTAGATCCTCTCATAAGTATGAATACACACAATGTGGTGTGAAATTTAGGGACAATAATCCCTGATAGATGATTTGATGCAAATACACAAAGTAAAGATACTTTCTCCATAGTTGATTTTATTGTTTTTTTTTAAATGTATTATTCCTCTTATTCCTCAGCAACGAAACAACAATCACCAATTTTTATATAATATTGAACCACATAGTTTTTCTCGAACCATCCTTGTTGATTATTTTCCTAGCACAGAACCACATTGAGTGTTTCCCTCTCTAATCGAGCTTTTAAACTTCTCCTCTGCTCTACGTCTTTAATTTATTATTAAATATTCATAAAAAAACTTATACACCCAAGGACTGAAGGAAAGGAGCACAGCCTATCTTATCTTTAGAATTGATTATTGTAACACTAAACCAAGTACACACCCCGAGAACTGTAACACTTCCTAAACTTCCTAAACTGTACAGAGTTTAATGTCTAAAAAAAGTGTTTTTCATCTCTCTGAGAACAAACGTTCCTGTAATAGCTTTTGTGAATGTTAAACATTTTCAGAATGTTTTTGTGCAAAATGTTACTCTAATTGCAGTTATCACAGTTTCATGCAGCCTTTTGAAATCACACTCATGAATGCCTCGTAGCTTTTCCCACCATTGTTCATCCCACGCTCTGTCTCTCTCAGACTGCTCTCCTGCATCTCATCCATTTTCCTAAGCCAGAAGCCCCAGAACAGCCAGCATCCAGCACCGCTTCAAATCTACACCAGTTAGCACCCAGGGCTAGGTGAGACTCCGTCCCCTGGTCTAGGAAATTCTTCATCTGTGACAGCACACTGATGTGATAAAGAGGCAGGCAGCTCTGGCACCAAACAGGGTGGATCACCATGATCTAATGAGACAGAGAAGCAGTTTTATTAATATGGTTTCAGCAGAAAAAAGGTGAGAGAGGGAAAGAGAAGGAGAGAGAGAGAGAGAGAGAGAGTGAGTGAGAGAGAGAGAGAGAGAGGGGGGGGATAACAGAGCATCATCTATCAGTGAGGTGAGACAAGGACTCTGCACACTCCTTCATTTGTCCTCGGATTAGCTTGCTGTAATTGGAGGCCTATAAACCAAAAACAAATGAACAAACACAGCGAAGTGAACAGCCCCAGTGTCATTATACACTGATACAGAAACACAACCTGATGGTCGTAAACAGTTTGTGATGAAAGTGTGAGGAAACAAGACCACTGTTAAAACTCTATGATGATGGCCAAAGCATAAAAGGCTTTGTCTTATTTACCCTAATTTACTTAAAACTGATATTTTATTTAAATAAAACTGATTTTGAATTCTAAAAAACTAATAGTTATTTGGAATACACACTTTTATTTTATCTTGCAGAGATCTGTGACTATCCCCTCAGAGCTTCACAGTTTTTTAGTATACAACTATTTTTTATTTATAGATATTTTTGAACCAGCACCTTACAATATATCATTCATTCATTCATTCATTTTCAAACTCAATTAGGGTCGTGGGGAGGCTGGCACCCATCTCAGCCAACTCTGGGTGAGGGCAGAGTACACCCTGAACAGCTCGCCAGACCATTGTAGGGCCAACACACATACAACCATTCACACTCACACTCACACCTAGAGGTGATTTGGAACAGCCACTTAGCCTACTGTGCATGTTTTTGGACTGTGGTTGGAAACCGAAGTACCTGGAGGAAACCCACGCAAACACCGGGAGAACATGCAAACTCCACACAGAAACGCTTGAACCCGGGAATTGAACTCGGGACCTTTTTTAAGGCAGCTTTTTAAGTCAGATGTTAAGGCAGCATGGTGGCATAATGGTTAGCATGTCCACCTTACAGCAAAAAGGTACTGGGTTTGAGTTCCAGGCTTGTAATTTTTATGTGGAGTTTCCATGTTCTACCAGTGCTTGAGTAAGTTTTCTTTGTATTCTCAAGTTTCCACCCACAAGGAAAGACATGCACATGCTGATTGTCTGTTTCAAATTGTCCCTAAATGTAAGTATGAATGAATGGTTGGGCATGTTGCTGTTCAGGGTGTAACCCGCTTTCACCCAGAGTCAGCTGAGATAGGCTCCTGCCTCCCTGCTACCCTAGTAGGATTAAGTGGTTCGGCAAATTAATAGATAATGTTGTGTGCATTTACTCGTCATGCCCATTTTTAACCAGTCACAAGTACTCTGGCACAACAAACACAACATAACATTTATACTTTCTTGTCTTTATCTGCATATTTGCTATAGAAGTAATCCAAAAGTAACTAAAAGTAATTACAACACTTTTATCTTTCAAGATTCAAAAGCTTTACTGTCATTCTCCAATATTACATTACATGTATTGCAGGTGAACAAAATGACGTTTCGCGCGGACACAAGGTGCAGTAAAAATAGGAACATACAATAAGATAATTTAAATAAAATAAAGTAAAATACAATAAAATAGTAAAATAATACTAAGAATTTTACAATTATACAAATATAAAACGTGTAGTGAGGATGTACTGCGATGAGTAGACAAGTGACTAGTGGGATGAGAACAGTGTACAACAAGCTGGCTCGTAATGGTAATAATATTATAATAATACCACTACCAATATATAC
>JAQMYF010000009.1:869155-879221 GCA_030014195.1 Neosilurus mollespiculum
CTCCCCTCTGTGTTTTGCTGAGGTACATATGCCGTGGATGTCGGTGGTCCTGATCCTCCTGATCCTTCTGCTCTGTGAGTCCTCCTGAGAAAGGAGGATAATCACTTTAAAACACACAAAATACATGCAGTATCAAAATTAAAGTCCACTTCATTGTGTCTGGTTTGATTTTCCTGGTAGGAAAATTTTCCTGAAGCCGAACTAGTTCAGGAGATTAACACTGAAAATGGATTTGTTTGTGTGTTCTTTAATTCCGTTCATCTGTTCCATCACTTTTATAATCAGATCATCTTTCCCTGCTTTCCTCGGGTCCATGTATTTTTTAAATATTTAACTCTTTTAGCTGGAACAGTATGAACTCTTCATAAGTCCAAAAACAAATGGCTCTAAACATAACCCTGTCCCCCCCCCCCCCCCACCACCTCCATCCCATCACCTACCCCGTACTATGTTTACATCTGTTTGTGTTGATTCTTTTGTTACTTGAAGTGCATAGCCATGAGAAAAGCTGTTTGTAGCCAAAACTGTCTTATAAATAGGTTTCCATAAATAAATCTGTATGGGCTTTGAAGACGCAATTTATTGTAATTACAATAACTATACCACCGCATCAGTCTTTAAAGATATATATAATATAAAAAATATATATATATTATTTATTTATTTATTTATTTTTTAAAGAAGGGAAACGGTATTAGCAGCAATTTTGCAACATCACTTCATCACTGTTATGTGCTTAAAAGTTGTGTTCACACGATTCCTGATTTGAGTGATATGATACCTGATCATGATCCTGATTTGTCCTGATCATATTCCGGTGTTACAGTAGTGTGAAATAGTGTTTGCCCCCCTACCTGATTTTTTATTTTTTTTGCATGAAAAACAGGAGTGGCCAGCCGACCAAAATTACCCCAAGAGCACAGTGACAACTCATCCAAGAGGTTAAAAAAGACCCCACAACAACATCCAAAGAACTGCAGGCATCACTTGCCTCAGTTAAGGTCAGTGTTCATGACTCCACCATAGGAAAGAGACTGGGCAACAATGGCCTGCATGGCAGAGTTCCAAGATGAAAACCACTGCTGAGCATTAAGGCTCATCTCAATTTTGCCAGAAAACATCTTGATGATCCCCAAGACTTTTGGGAAAATACTCTGTGGACTGACGAGACAAAAGCTGAACTTTTGGGAAGGTGTGTGTGTCCCATTACATTTGGCGTAAAAGTAACACCGCATTTCAGAAAAAGAACATCATACCAACAGTAAAATATGGTGGTGGTAGTGTGATGGTCTGGGGCTGTTTTGCTGCTTCAGGACCTGGAAGACTTGCTGTGATAAATGGAACCATGAATTCTGCTGTCTATCAAAAAATCTCGAAGGAGAATGTCCAGCCATCTGTTCATGCTTAAGCTGAAACGAACTTGGGTTCTGCAGCAGGACAATGATCCAAAAACACTAACAAGTCCACCTCTGAATGGCTGAAGAAAAGCAAAATGAAGACTTTGGAGTGGCCTAGTCAAAGTCCTGACCTGAATACTATTGAGATGCTGTGACATGACCTTAAAACGGCGGTTCATGCTCGAAAACCCTCCAATGTGGCTGAATTACAACAATTCTGCAAAGTTGAGTGGGCCAAAATTCCCCCACAGTGCAGTAAAATACTCATTGAAACGTATCGCAATTGCTTGATTGCAGTTGTTGCTGCTAATGGTGGCCCAACCAGTTATTAGGGTTAGAGGGCAATTACTTTTTCACACAGGGCCATGTAGGTTTGGATTTTTTTTCTCCCTTAATAATAAAAACCTTCATTTAAAAATTGCATTTTGTGTTTACTTGTGTTGTCTTTGAGTAATATTAAAAATTTTTTGATGATCTGAAACATTTAAGTGTCACAAACATGCATAAAAATAAGATATCAGGAAGGGGACAAACACTTTTTCACACCACTGTATTTGGTTGTTTCACCTGATTTTGTTTCAATATGTACCCATGTTCTCTGATGTAATTCTGATGCGATTCTGATGTTATTACGATCTTTTTCAATGTCACTCCAATTTGTACCGATGTGTTCTGATAGCATATGTTAAAAAAACACAATTTTACACTGATCACAACCGATGTGTTCTGATGTTCACTGATATTCTCAGATTTTTTTCCCGTTTCCCCAAGGTACTCCAAACACAAAAAAACCCCCCACCAAATTCTTCAAGACAATTTCACTCATTCCCTAAGTTTTCCCTGAAATTCTACAATGTCCTCTGATTCGATTGGGGCAAAGCGGGATCATGCATAGAATGGTGATGATAGTAGATTCTGTTCATAACTAAGAAGAAATCCTGGATAAGAAAATATTGCTGAATGTCAGAAAAGTGTGTACGGGAGAATTAAGAATGAATTTGTTCGTTCATGAATAAATCAGTTTAAAGCTGGTGAATGAGGCTCAAGCCTCTACAAATCAAAATTAGACTCCACAACCATTCCTAAACACAACACATTTAAAATTCACTTCTTTAATGTTCCTTAAAAATATAGCGAAATATTATATAATAATAAAGAACTTTAAATGAATTAAACAATTCCATTGTTTGTATATCACACACTATACTTTTACCTTAAAGTATTATTGGAGGAGGGACAGTGGTGGCCCGGTGGTAGGGTGCTGGATTACTGATCCCAAGGTTGGGAGTTAAAGCCCCACTATTAACAGGATGTCACTACTCTCCCCCCAGTGCAGCTAACTGGGTTATCAAAGGCCGGCCATGTCTTTCAATATCTATGGTGAGAGGCATGTGAAAGAACCATTGCTGATTTTTGTCAAGAGTAGGCTGCATACCCGTCACTGAATTTCTGCCCTGCAATGACCAGTCAAGCTGTCCAGGGTGTACTCTGCCCTCGCCCAGAGTCGGCTGACTCGGCTGAAGCATTGTTGCTTAAATAAGCCTCCGCTCTTGGCTCTTCCACATCAATGGTGCTCTAAAGATGGCGGCAACGTTGGTGTACAATGCTGCTCGTGTTACTCACATTTTTGCTTTCATTCAGACTATACCATGTAAAAAAATCTCTGTAATAACCATATGGATATAATACGATAAATGTCAGTGTGGGGTTGAGATTACACCTGAGGAAAACAGCATATTTCTCTGCCGTATGAATGTGTGAACATGTGTATTTACACGTGTGTGATTTTCATTTTGTTTAAAGGACAAGGTGACATTATTATGGATGCTCTGCTGAGAAAGTATCAGAGCCGTGAGCATGCAAGAAAAACATTCCTTCAGATCTCACCAATAACCCTCATGCTGCTTACACAAGTCACATCAACATCATGTTGCAAAAAGAATTCACTTCAATCTGAAGAGTTGAGACAGTTACTGGTTTCAGATTTTATAATATTAAATTCATAACTGTGTAAAACAGATTTTTTTGTCTTTACAGGTCCACTGAGTTTAATTAGATAAAATATATTTATTGGTGGGCGGCACGGTGGTGTGGTGATTAGCATGTCCACCTCATTGCAAGAAGGTCTTGGGTTCAAGACCTGGGCTTAATGAGGACGTTTCTTAGAAAGACATGCACATTAGGCTTATTGGCTGTTCCAAGTTGCCCCTAGTTGTGAGTGTGAGTGGTTGTGTGTGCTGGCTTTGTGATGGTCTGGCAAGCTGTTCAGGATGTACCCCACCTTTGCCCAGTGTCAGCTGAGATAGGCCCAAGCCTCCTGACCCTAGTAGGCTTTAGCAACTCAGCAAATGTGTGAGTGAGTGAATATTTATTGGCAAGGACACAAAATAAATAAAGCATACCATTATAATCAGAATTACCCCAGACTCCTTTCCAAATGGTTAAACCTACAAATGCCTATATAAATCACTATAATAACGGATATCATTGATAAACGATTACTCCAGCGTTATCTCTGAGGTTTGGGTGTGAGTGCGTGCACTAATGTTTCACATGGAGCTAGCGGAGATGGTTTTGTATAGCGCTGAGATTGATGACTGTTAATTACTCATATAATTAAATCTGTAATCAAACATCCATCACACAGTTGAGTGAAAAGAGCAGATTAGAGTAGAACTGAGCAACAATTTGATGCATCAATACACGTATGAGTACATGTTTTTTTGGGTCTTGTTGATACCCTGATCTACTAATACTCATTTTTATCCTAACTAATACCAGTAGGGGTTAAAGAAAATTCTACAACATGAAAAACATTTACTAGTAAATTTACTAAATTTAACAAGCCATGTAAATACGTAGCAAAATTACATAAAAGTATTTTTTTAACTATTTAGCTAGGGAAATAACTAGTTAAATTAAAAAACCTCACTAGAGAACTTACAAAACTAGATTAGCTAGGTAAATGACTTGCTAAATTACAAAACTTCACTAGATAATTTATAAAACTAGACACGCTAATTTAAAAAAAATTAGACTGGCTAGGTAAATAACCAGCCAATTTACAAAATTTCATTGGATAATTTACAAAACTAGATTACTTATGTAAATAACTAGAAAAACATAACAAAATAACTAGCTAAATTAGATAATTTCACAAGTTAATTGACAAAATTAGACTTTCCATGTAAATAACTAACAAAAAAATTACAAAACTTATTTAGCAAATTTACTCATCCTTACTAGCTGGGTAAATTAAAAAAAACCTATCTTCATCATCATCTTCTTCTTCTTCTGCTTGGTCTGGGGTTAGGTAGCAGGGGTAGCAGCCTAAGCAGTGAGGTCCAGACATCCCTCTCCCCAGCCACTTCCTCCAGTTCTTCTGGGTGGACACTGAGGCATTCCCAGACCAGCCAAGAGACATAGTCCCTCCAGCATGTTCTAGGTCAACCCTGGGGTCTCTTCCCAGTTGGACATGCCCAAAACACCACACCAGGGAGGTGTTCAGGAGGCATTCTAATCAGATGACTTAGCCACCTCAACTGGCTCCTCTCAACAGAGAGGAGCAGCAGTTCTACTCCAAGCTCTTCCCAGATGGCCGAGCTTCTCACCATAGCTCTGAGCCCTGCCACCCTGCGAAGGAAGCTCATTTCCACCGCTTTTCAAATTAAGCTAAAAAAAAAAAAAAACTACAATAGCTAGAGTAATACCTAGTCAAGCTTTCACTGTCTAATTTACAAAACTTCACTAGCTATGTACATATGAAGCTTCACAGACATATCAAAAGTAAAAATTTCCATAAGAAAGAATCCAAGAGTTCAATTATTTTAATACTCATGTAAAGCAGAACTTTACAAATGGACTTTAAGTATAGAAACGATGCACAAGTGCAGTATTCTCCACCCCTGCTGTTACATATCTTTGAATAATTAACTTTCTGTTTTACTCTTTATCCATCTTTCAAATCCTGAATTGTTGGATCTGCTTTATGATTAGTGATAGTGCTACCGATAAGGAGAACAGAATGGGCAGGGGATGATTTACTACATTCCTGCTGTGGAGCAATGTTTATCTCTCACACACACACACACACACACACACACATACACACACTTTTATAAATAATTATGTCCAGTATAATAGACAAGGCGGCAGCAAGATGGTGTAGTGGGTCCTGGGTTAAAATCTTGGGCTCGGCGAGGGTGTTTCTGTGTGGAGTTTGTATTTTCTTGTGTTATGTTCTTGAACTTGAGTTTGTATTTTATCACCGTGCTTGTGTGGGTTTCCTCCGAGTACACCAGTTTCCTCCCACCTACGAAGACATGCATATTCAGCTAATTGGCTTTTCCAAATTGCCCCCAGTTGTGAGGGTGAGTGTGAATGGTTGTGGGTGTGTTGCTTTGTGATGGTCTGGCGAGCTGTTCAGGGTGTACCCTGCCATCACCTAGAGTCCAACCTGCCCGTGTTCCTAGTAGGAATAAGCGTCTCAGCAAATGATTAAATGAAAGGAAATAGTTCCCAGTTGAATCCTGGATTGTGATTGGTCAGAATGTGTTGATGGATGTTTAAAAACAGCAGCTCTGCATTATTGTTTCCATAGTAACAGTGACCTAATAGAGAGGCATTTACCTCCACAAGAACACAAAAATGTTTGATGTGCAAAAGTTTCTTGTATAAAGAGAAGTTTATTTAACCTTTAATGAAGGAGTCTCCAGTGTTAATGCCTTATAAGCATCAGAGGTGAAACTGCCGCTTTAAGAATGGAGACATATCTTTTATTTATGTGATGGTGGAGGAAAGACTGTTTATAGCTGCTATAACACAAATGAACAGTTGGTATTGGGATAAATGCATAAAAATTGTAATGTGTTTATTAATATATTAAAAATTAAATAAAATTTTTTTTAGAGAGGTTGATGTTGGAAACTATAACCCCACTTCATCACACATTCCTATTGTTGGTTATTTTCCCAAAACAGCATGAATGCAAGTGTATTACATATTACTAAAGACCGCAGACTCATGTAGGAAGACAAGAAAGTTCAGTTTTAGTAAAACAGAAAGAAAAAATGGAACACAGTCCAAATCCGTTCACGCTCCTTTAGCCCAACAGGACCTCAGGTGAACATTTGCCCTTCAAGCCAAGGAGCGGAGTTAAGATGAAGAGCGGCTTGGTGACAGATTTAAACACATTTCACGGTAATAAATAATAGCCAGCGTCTTGCATCCAATTCCCATGAGGAGAGCGCAGTATCATATCCACTCCTGAGGTATACAAAATACTTCTCTCCTTGCCTTCATCTCAACACCTTTCAACTCAACACCTTTCAACTCAAACACACTCCAGCATGATGGGAACCATGAACCTGAGAACCACTGAGGATGAGGAGGATGAAGTTCTGCTTTCCATATGATTCATTATTTACAAATCAGGATTTTAAGATTCATACAATTTCCCATTTTATATTTTGTACACATTATTTATACTCATTTTTATATGATTCATTTATTTTTTGCATGCGATTCTTATACATGAATCACCCACATCCACAGAAATGATTCTTAATCCAATTATTTTCACCGAACATTTTAGATGAGTCTGGAATTTTCACAAGTGAAATGATTAATGATTCATTCATTTTACACACATGATTCTTTCACAATATATCCATTATTCTTTCATCTGATTCATTCATGTGATTCTTCCAGGTGATTCAGTCATTTTCGCAAGTGCAAATTTTTATTTGCACCTATCTTTTTTTAATGACTCATTTATTTTCATTTGACTCCTTTACATGATTCTTTTATTTTTTGCAACTGATCCATTTATTTCTGGTGTTGCTGGACTATGTGCTGGACATGCCAGTTCTTCCACTTTCATCCAATCGTAACGCACCATGTTTCCATGAACCATATATGGGTGTGATGGACAGGAGTGCACATACTTTCACCATATAGTGTACTTTACATACCATGGTGATTCAGACCTTTTTATTAGTTAAAAGAAAAGGAAGCCCCCACACCCCCACACCCCCACTGATTAAAGTGAATCTGTGTTATAATGTAGAGAAGTTGGAGTTGTTGTTTTCCTCCTCCCCTGTCAGTGTTCTTCTCGGTTGTATGTTCTACGTAAAAAAGAAAGCATGAAGCAAGTTGCTCCACATGTCAGGCTTGTGTGTTCATATCAATGACAGCCAGGCGAGGTTATGAAAACAGTCATTCTTCCCGTCATCGCTCCATAGCCGGTGATTTAGTGGCAGGCCGGCCCTGTGCTGCAATAAAACACCGTCTGGCCGTTTGCAGTGCACTGGTGGATATCAGTCAGCATGAGGGGGGGTCACATCCTGGCACTGGCCCACCTCACCTGCTACTGTGTTTTACCAACCGAGCTTGAACACACTACCCACACACACACACAATAATTCTACAATCCTAAATCTAAATTCCAGTAATACTTAAAAAAAGTAATTTTTTTAAAGCCCAAACCATGAAGAAACAGAAAAGAGAAAGAGAGAAAGACAGAGAGAACAAAAGGTATGCAAAATTATTAAAGCAGTGAAATTTTAAATAATAATAAATGAGCAGATAGATGGATGGACAAACAGACAGACAGATAGATAGATAGATAGATAGATAGATAGATAGATAGATAGATAGATAGATAGATAGATAGATAGATAGATAGATAGCGGTGAGAGAAAAAAGAAAATAACAGAAGGAATATATTATTAAGCGTGTTTAAAAACAGAAAGAGTGCAAAATTATAATTAACATAAATTATTATTCATAAAAGTGTAATTATTTTATTAGTGTATACAATTAAAATATAATTAAAATATAATTCAAATATAATTAAAGGGTGCCAATGTATTATTAGTTTTGTGAGCTGAAACTTCTTATTCATTTCATTTCTCTTAAATAAAAGTTTGGAGTAAATTTCTAAGAACATTCTGAACACGGCGGTTATTTCTGCTGATCAGTTAAGTAACAGTGATGCAGATCATCCTGGAATCTCTAACACTTGCTGAAGTTCACAGACAGGTGACATGAAGCTGTATCTAAGTTCTAATCATCTTGTGGACATGTGGAGCATGAGTGTCATTTTTATTTTAGTGAATAATTACCCTCACGATTCAGAGGTAGAGTGGAGACGTCTGACACTCAGTAGAACAGTTAGAGCGGAGACGTCTGACACTCGGCTGGAACAGCCAATTAGACTGAAGTGCTTATATATTTATATATTTATAATCGTAATACCCAGAGGAAATCCACCAAAGCACGGAGAGAACATGAACTCCACACAGAAACGCTGTCACTGAGCCCGGAACTGAAAACCAGGATCATCTTGATGCGAAGCAGACATGCTAACCGCTACACCACTGTGCCACCTGTTACTTTCACTCATAACGTAGCATTCTCATGGCCCCATTCAGTTCTGTAGAGTTATTATTGCCCCTAGTGTTTGGACAGGGGAATTACAACAAAGGAGCACTAATAAACAGAGGCTCATTGGGGTGGGAATCATGCTGCCCCATTGAAGGGAAATATTTAATTAATTCTGTTTATTGTTTGTATATTTCTTGTTATTGTCTACCTTCTGTATTTTATATGCATTAATCTTTAAGTTTGGGTCTTGTGACTTTTTCTCTGTATTTATCTAGGCTTTACTTGTTATCTCACATTTGTGTTGTGTCAGACTACAATGGTTCCGTTAGCCACATTCCATAGGTAGATTTATAGCCCCTAATTGCACTTAGTTACATTCCATAGGTTGACCCCCACTGTGACCTTATTTGACACTGTTCCCCACACACTCTTCCATTACATGGTAATACCTCTTTGCTATTGTTCTCTGTGAAAAACTACAACCCCCCAGACACTACTTGCTTCTATAAATACTGCTGTTGTTTTACTGTTTCTTAAGAGTGCTTGAATAAACGAATCCTCCAAGCTTGGGACGACACGGAACGAGACGGATCAGAGAGAGAGCAAGTGGACAATAAGTTTTTCTTACACCCTTGATCACTCACTCTATAAACAAAGAGATTTAGGAGGTGCAGTAGCAAGGACAGATCATGACTGGGTTGCCAGAGTAGCAGTTTAGAATTGTTAGAATTGAGATTTTCTCATTTTTAAGGCAAGAATTTAAAAAGGTAAAGAACATGTGCAGCATGGTGAGCTTGTTTCCTCATGTAACGCCTAGAAAATAGCTGTAGGAACTTGGAGATGTACCAGAGGTGGACTTTTAGCTTAAATCCGGCAACCAGATGGTCAAATATATTGGCTGTCAAGGAAAGACACTCTCTTTATAAAACCAGGATGAATAAATGTGATGAATATAAGGGATAGTAGCTTCTCCAATTCACTTTGTTTGAGACTGTGAGTTATTAATGTCAACCTGTAACTCATTCATTCATTCATCCATTCATTCATTCATCTTCTTCCGCTTCTTCCGGGGTCGGGTCGCGGGGGCAGCAGCCTAAGCAGAGAGGTCCAGACGTCTCTCTCCCCAGCCACTTCCTCCAGCTCTTCCGGGGGGAAGCCAAGGCGTTCCCAAACCAGCCGAGAGACGTAGTCCCTCCAGCATGTTCCGGGTCGGCCCCGGGGTCTCTTCCCAGTTGGACATGCCCGAAACACCACACCAGGGAGGCGTTCGGGAGGCATTCTAA
>JAQMYF010000009.1:924486-936320 GCA_030014195.1 Neosilurus mollespiculum
TGAGTGAGAAAAATAAAAGACTACAATCCTGACAAGCCCTGATGAGTGAGCAACCACAAAACTCAAACATCAGGCATATGTGGAGTAGGTTAAAGGCCATCACTGACTACAAGGGGAAGGGGGAGATGACTGCTCCTCTACCTGAGGAGCTGAACACCCTCTATGCCCGCTTTGAGAACCACAGCAAGCCGGAGTTTCTGTGAGAGGAGGACAACTGTCCTTTTCAGATCCCTCGGGCAGACATGTGCAAATACTTTAAAAAGGTAAACACACTGAAAGCTTCTGGATGAGACAACATCCCAGGTCAGGTTCTTAAAGCGTGTGCTCAGGAACTGGTGGATGTCTTCACAAACATATTTAATCTTTCCCTGCTCTTGTTTGTCGTCCCCACATGCTTCAAGAGGACCACCATTGTCCCTGTCCCGAAGAAACCTAATATGAGCTGCCTCAATAACTATCATCCAGTATCCCTCCCCTCCCATCATCATGAAGTGCTTTAAGGCTTGTCATGAAGCTCCAGAGCCTGTGCATCAGTGTCTCCTTATGCAACTGGATCCTGGACTTCCTGACAGGCAGACCTCAGGTGGTGTGGATCAGCAGTGTGACGTCCTGCACACTGACTCTCAGCACCGGTGCCCCCAGGAATGTGCGCTTAGCCCCCTGCTGTACACCATGCTCTCCCACAACTGTACAACCACACACAGCTTCAACACCATCATCAAATTTGCAGACGACACCACCATCATTGGCTGCATTTCAGATGAAGACGAGTCTGCCTTCAGAGCAGAGGTGAGAGCCCTGATGTCATACTGCCGGGACAACAACCTGCTGCTCAGTGTGAGCAAGACCAAGGAGCTCATCTTGGACTACTGGAGATTGCAGGGTGGAGGGCACACCCCTATCCACATCGAGGGGACAGAGGTGGAGAGAGTCAGTTGCTTCAGGTTTGTGGGTGTGATCACAAAAGCAGCGAGACAACGGCTCTTCTTTCTGCGGTGGTTGAGGAGGACTCTGGAATACTCCCCAACGTCTACTGATGCACCATTGAGAGTATTCTTGGCGGCAGCTGTAATGATCTGGACCGCAAAGCTCTATAGAGGGTGGTCAGATCAGCACAATGCATCACTAGGACTGAACTGCCAGCCATCCAGGACCTCTACACACAGCACTGTAGGAGGAAGGCCCAGTGGATCCTCTCTGAACCCAGCCACCCCAGCAACACCACTCTTCATGCTCCTGCCATCGGGCAGATGGTACAGGAGCATCCGGACTCGCACCAGCAGATTACTCTCCTACCTCCCCTGCGGAACCTGAGCTTCCTTCTTCTTTCACTGATCCTGCTGTTCCAATAATCCCTCTTGACAAGCTGACTGATCTGTAATTTAATTTCTTTAATAAATTTTCTCTCTGTCACCTTTTAGTCTCAGTGTGGTTATTTCATTAGTACACTAACAGCAATGCTTCTTCATGATTATTATAAAGGTTATATGTAATTTTAAGCTTTATATTTCTCCAGAGCTGGTTACTTAAACTATATCTAAACATTTCTATGAGTAAACACTACTTTTAGGCAAAATATTGCTAATTTAAAGCTGAGTATATTTCTTAAAGCTAAATTAAGCAAGATATAGGTTTTTTCCCGACACTGTACGTGACAATAAAACTTGAAATGGTGTCCTATATCTGTGGATGCAGGGTATGTACAGTTTCATATTTTGTTCTGAAAGTTGAAAATTCTCCCCTGTTGGTTTTAGAGTGGAGCTCAGAAACTGAGGAAGAACAGGGTGCAGGATTTGGTGGATATGGGCTACGGATATAACGAGACAGACACCTTCATTGATAACTTGGAGGCTGTGAGTAAAAATTCTGTAGGGTCAAGAGTTTTTAATTAAACAAACCCCATTAATGATATTTAGTGAATAGTGTGTGTGTGTGTGTGTGTGTGTGTGTGTGCACGGTGATACTGGAGCTCATGCTGTATTTTTATTATGATATTTTATGACTGTTATGATGATGAAACAGGATGGTGATGATTTCAGTGTTTTTGGCACTGTGGAATTTAAAAGGTGAAACCTGTGAAACACGTACAGTGATGAAGTTTCTCCAGGAGAGGGTGCTGTTTTGTTTGCTTGTTTTCAGATAAAGGACCTTTTTTTTGTTACAGTATGATGAATTAGTTCCAGCCTGTCTTACAACTAAGTATGGAGGATTTTACATCAACAAGGGACTTCTTCGGTTTCATCAGGTTTCAGGTGAAGTAAACGAGACTGACGACTTTGAGGAAAGCGCTAAACCGAAGGTCTGGTTATTTTTGTCCTTTCTGTTCAAACGGATTTGTATAGAGAAGGGATTAGAACCTGCAATGTGCTGATTCGGCAATGATTCTCAAGCTTGTATTCTAGCTCACATGACATTCTGGGACACAATCAGGTGAAACAATCCCCAGTACCACCACTGTTGGGCCCGTAACCCTCAGTTCCTCTTCTATACATTTCTTGTATAGAAATGTAGGTTGCTCTGGATAAGAGTGTCTGCCAAATGCTGTAAAATGTAAGTCGTAGCTTTGACCTCTCACGCTTCCATCTGTCAAAAATAAGAGCAATATAGAGATGATATACTGTTATAGACAGGGAAGAGCTCAACAATATTTTGGATGAGTACACAGAAGTTGCTTGTTAGCTTAATAGTGATCCAGACACCCGGCCAGTCAAGGACGGCAAGCTTCCCAAGCTTTCACACTGTAGCCATTAAATACCAGTGCCCTGAATGTCCAGTGCTTTGAACACACAGCATCCAGTACATACAGTTCACTGGATTAATTAAATATCGTACATTACCATATATCGACATTAATTTTGAGTAGGTGGACATTTATTAACACTTGTTCTAATAACTGAATGAACACTACGTTCTGATAATGAGAAGAGTCTTTTTAACATTAGGAATTTACCATCGGGTTCTTGCGTTTGCTCTCGGTTGCAGATGCCAAGTTTGTCACAAAACCTACATAACACAGACACTGCGCAAAATATCCACGTTTCAATGCTTAATTTTTTTTATAGTCTTTTGAGTAACACTATGATGAAACTAAGGTTCCACACTGCAGCCGTCTCACTGAAGAATTCTATTCACAAAATCAACTTTTAACGGAAAATTAAACCCAAACTTAATAAAAGCTTGAATACATCATATAAATATTTTGCACATTAAAAACCTTATTGTTATTACAAGCTTCTCTGTGAAGGAAAAAAAATCAAGTGATAAATCTGCACAGGGGGGTAAAGTACTGCGCGTACTGTGTCAATGTACTCGTGTATCCCATGGTAAATACAGAAGTCGTTTGCATATGATTAAATTGTGGGTTATATATCATTTGCTCCTATCAATGAGCTGATGTTTGATCATATGTGCAGATGTGCTGAGTTTTATTTTATTCAAAAGTTCACTAGTTTAAATCTGATTTGTTAGTTTAATATCTGTATACTGTTATTATTGCTGTTATCTTGCTTTATATGAACTGACAGATTCATGTCCTATTCCTGTGAGTTCTAGTTGCAAGTGAGTTCTGTTGCTCTTAGCTATTTGACTGATTTACTAGTGCAACAGTGGGCCAAGTCCAAAATCCAAGATGGAGGTGCCCATGTTTGAAGCCTCCACATCTAGGAAATACATACCTGAAAAATAGGTTCTTCAGTGAATAGAGGACTCAGAAAGTAAGTGTCACTTCAGTGAGGACACCACTGCATCTGCTTGTTAGTAGTTCACTGAATGCTATTCATTATTTTTCATAATATTGCTACATTTCTTGGACATTTGTACTTAGACCACTGTTGCACTGGAAAAATACATTTTTAACCCCGGCTTGTTGCAATTCTTCTCAGTCTGAAATTGCAATTTTTGGCAACGTGCCAAAGTCCCAGCAACACAACAATTTAGGCTGAAAAAAGTATTTAGGAGAAGTATTCAGTGAGACTAAAGGCATTGAGATATGAATCATACTGATTTTTTTACGACCTTAAAACTTTAAAGCACTCTCTTGGAAATTCAAGTTGACCCTCTGTTGCTCTAATGGGCTCGTTTAGTTTCGTTACTTTGCTATTTAACTCTTTCATGCTCAATACATCGCCATGATGGTTTCCCTCTCTGAACATGAAACACGCCTAATGTGGTGGGAATATTACAGGTTTTTATAAAACACAATCATTCCTGTATTACAACATGAATCTATTTACCTTTTATGGTGCTCAGTTGTGATTACTGGCAGGGAAAAAAAAAATACACTTCTGAAGTCCCAGCATGAATTTAGTGAACACTCCCTACTGCTCAAAACCGCACTGTCACATCACTGAACGTGTGCTTGAGACGTGAGTGCGTGGGTCTCTAATACCACTCTGTACTAGTCGCAGTTGTTCCTGATTTATTTTGCAGAATTATTTCCTGCACATTTAACTTCTGTGTAGTTTTAATTTATTCATAAAGAAATGTGTTTTTTTTTCTTCTGGTGAAGAAACTGATTTTAAAAGGAGGAGAGGTGAAGATGAACAGGAAGAAGAGGAGCAAAGTTTGGCCAAAGAGAGAAAACACAAAACTCAGGTTCTCACATAATCTCAATATAAACACTTTCTGAGCAGGTTTATTTGTTTCAACCGTCTATTAGTTTGTTCATTTGTTTGTTTTTGTCTGTTTGTTCATTTGTTTGTCTGGGTTTGTTTATATATTTTACTTTATTTATTTTTCTGTTTGTTTGTTTTTTGTGCAGGGTTGGTATTAAATGATGAAGTGTAAGTTTTTTCAGCAGTGCTGTTATAGATGATTTTCCTGAAGCATGTGCAGATGCAGTGTTTAAAATTGGTTTATTTGTTTTTTCCTCCAGCGTATCATCAGTAGAGAAAGAAAATAAAACAAGAAATCAGCAGCAGCAGAATCTCGATGGCATGCTGAGGAAATTTCACAAGGAGAAGCTTCGAGAGTTCCAGCTGCTCAACAGGAAGCAGAAGGAAACCCCTTTAGCGTCTCTGCACGACTCCGACGAACAGGCCAAGTCTGTTTCGACTGATCTGGCGTTGGCGTGTGTTGGTGCACCCAATGCTGAGGACCTTCACCAAGCAGTGATGGAACAGAATAGGCTCTTGACTGAAGGGCAGAACCAGGAGAAAAGAGAAACTCACGATGAGACATCTCAGGCTTCACTTTCTGTTGCTTTACCTTCTACACTGGAACCAAGCCCTCCAGAACGTCCTCAGGTATCGGTCTTTATGTATCGCTTTTCATGTGAGAGTACAGTGGGTCTGTGGAAGCTTTTTCATGGTTTGACTCAGAAACTTAAAAGGATGAAGATATTAATGAATAAATCTATTGGTTTATTCACTTCTACCAAGATCTGTTCATCTCTCATTTATTTCCTTATGCAATCGTTTTCTTCTTTCCTGTTCAGGAGGATCAGCTGGCGGTTCTGATCCAGAGACTGGAGGAGATGGTGATGCAGGTGATGCCTGAACAGATCCTTCGCTTCAATGGTCACTGCCAAGCTCACGCCGAAGCCAGAGCTGCTAAGTATACTCCTCAAGTTTTCATGTGATTAGAATTTCATTCAGAGTGTCGGGAATCATTTGGGAGTAGGACGAGCAAGTGTGTGTGTGTGTGTGTGTGTGTGTGTGTGTGTGTGTGTGTGTGTGTGTGTGTGTAGGCTGAAGGCTGTGAAAGAAAAGAGAGCTGTAGAAGGAACAGATGAAGAGGAGGATGATTCGAGTGGAAAACGAGTGTTTGGACCTCGGAAGAGATTCCGATGGAGCGAGGAGATCAGGTTTTGTGTCATGTGACCTTGTCACTGAATCAGTGTCGCTGAGTGTTGCTGAAGTGTGTGTGTTTGCTTTCCAGAGACCTGCTGTGTGAGGTTGTGAAGCTTAAGATGAGGATCTATGATAATGCTGCTCCGGGTCAGCAGAGTTTAGAGGATTATTTGAAGTCGTTTTTGGAATCGAGGGTGAAAACACTGTGGCCCAGAGGATGGATGCAGTCCAGGTAAATCCATGACACCCAAGAAATGAGGAAATGTTTTAAAGGAATCCTGAAGCTGGTTTACTTGACATGAGAAGAAGACACATCCCTTAGTGTACGTCTCTGTGATGTATTGCATAACAGGATCTTGCTGATCGAGAGTCAGAGAGTTCACGCTCGCATAACAGGCATAGGGTAATGTATAAAATACAGATGTTAACCAGGTGCTAATCTAAACAACACCATGGGGGAAAACTTTATCCAGTTTGTGTACAGGTGGAGGAAGAAATCCCTGAAATCTAAAAAGGTAAATATTTAAATTAAATGTTCAATAAAATGTAAAATATTTTATAAAGAGTTTTACTGGTGGATGACATCATTATAATTATAATTGTACTGACAGTGTACATAATTATTTACCCAAACCAAGGTGAAATGTCAAAGGGAATATTTAGTAATGTCCACCTGGTCTGGGGTGACTGTTTGAATATATACTACATAGAAATATATATTAAAAAAAACTTAAGCAAGATTTTTATGGTTATTTTTTTTAATTGGTTCAAGCACTATCCCATGATTGTAAGGTGGATGATAAACAATTATTGACTGAGCGAAGTATGATATGGAGAATTCGATCGAGGTGTTATCGGCCTAGGTGGATAACACCAACCAAGACTGAATAATTCTCCATATCATATTAAAGCTGAATTACATACTGTTGTAATATTGTTTTATTATTCATTCAAAATGTTTTCAGTGTAGACAGTCACCTTACTGTGTTACGTATGCCAGTCATTCAATTATTGTTCAACTTATCCGATGGCATTCACTCACTCATTCGCCAGAATGCTTAATCTTATTGGGGAGGTAAGGATGCTGGCCAGCCGATACTGGGCAAAGGTGGGGTACTTCCTGAACAGCTCACCAAACCATTGCAGGGCCAACGCACACACAGCCCTTCACACTTGTACACACTCACACATAGGGCTGATTTGAAACAACCAGTTAGCCTAATGTGCATGCCTTTGGACTGTGGGAGGAAACTGGAGTACCTCAAGGAACCCCATGCAAGTGTATTCCGGGAGTACTGAGAAGAAGGTGGGAATACACCTTCCTCGGAATGCTAGTGTTTCACATCACACTGCGTACATACCTAGTGGTTATGTACAGAACTGCATGTCAAAACTCCAGATGGAACCCGGAACCCTGAGGCAGCGAGGGCCCTCTGTGTAGTGTTCTACCTCACTGAATGTTCCACATTCTCCTGTATTTACACTAGATTAGACCATCATCATCATCTTCCGCTTATCCGGGGCCGGGTCGCGGAGGCAGCAGTCTAAGCAGGGATGCCCAGACTTCCCTCACCCCAGACACTTCCTCCAGCTCTTCCGGGGGGACCGAGGCGTTCCCAGGCCAGCCGAGAGACATAGTCTCTTCAGCGTGTCCTAGGTCTTCCCCGGGGTCTCCTCCTGGTGAGACAGGTCTGGAACATCTCCCTAGGGAGGCGTCCAGGGGGCATCCGATAGAGATGCACACAGAAACACCAGAGCAGAGCCTGGGACTTGAACCTAGATTAGACCAGCGAGAGTTTATAAATTATTTATCGCTGCTAACAAAATAATGAGACGCCCACTAGAATCAGTAGCACCTGACACACTGAAGAAACCTTACTCCTGATTGTGAGATCAGAGAGACGGAAGCTGTTTATTGGATGGTTGTTGCTGTTTTGACATTTTTTTTTTTTTTTAACTATTTTACAGTTGGAAGAAAACTTGGACGTTCAGGCCATTCCTGCGAATATTGTGCAATCCGGTGCTAAGTGTGTGACATGTACGTACCTGTTTTCCTTCACGCTAGCGTTAACAGCAGAATTTAGATGACTTTCTGAATGGTGTTTTGGTGAGTGTTGTCTGTTCCAGCTCAGAAGAGACCCTGTGGAGGCGTGTCCGTCCCCAAGCGTCTTCCTGCTGAGGGACAGAAACATCCAAAGCTCTCGGCTCAGCGTGACGTCGTCTTTCCCCCGAGTCTCCATTGCAGTACTCCTTTTTCTCTGGCTGTGGTGAGTTCCGAGAGTAGCACTATTGTTCTCATGTTGTTTTGGTAAAGATGTCCGGTAGGTCGCTACAAGAGTCAAAGGTTAAAATGTGTAACCTTTTAAAAATGGTGTTTTTCCCTCTAAAGGCAGCGATGGAGGCTTTGTGCGGTGATCCGGATCTTCCCCCTCCATCTTTCTCTCATCAGACCACATCTCATCCCAGTGCTCAGGAATCAGGAGTGTTACCCTTCTCTGATCATTCTCACTATGGGAAAACTGCTGGTCATACAGACATCTGCAAAACCTTGGTACTCACCAGCTTCGCTCCTGGAACCTTCCAGTACGGACTTTCAAACGGTGAGATTTTACTAACAGAGACTGAAAGGAAGTATAATGTGGATTTTTCTGGGCTTCCTCGTATTATCTGAGGGAGTTTTTCCTCGCCATCGTCATCAGAGAGTGTGGGGTTTATAGAGAAATGTATAAAATCTTTACCAAATTTATTTTACTTGGTAAAGATGTAAATCACGTCCATCTCACAGAGGATTATGGGTTTGAGTCACAAGCTCAGTGAGAGCGTTTCTGAGGTGAGGGAGTTTTCCCCGTGCGTGTGTGGGTTTCCTCTGAGTACTCTGGTTTCTTCCCAAAGTCTACAGACATGCACATTAGAATAACTGGTGCCTGTAGATGTGTGTTTGTTGTCCTGCAATAGTCTGCTGAGCTGTTTAGGGTGTACCCTATCTTACCCAGAATGCCGATTCTCTCATGATTTATTGATGAGTATTTCAGTAGAAATTAATTGAATGTTTCAGGGTGGAATTTAACCATAATCTGTTTATGTACGCAGGATGACTAAACGCTGAGAGAAAATTGCACTTAAAAGGACGAACCTGGGGAGGAAACCCAGAAGACGGAAAACTGTGTTGATGATCATCGTAACCTGTTCTGACTTCTGATGGATAAGGGCACAAGGTCCAGAAGAGTCATTTCTGTATTTTTAAATAAAGGTTGTGCATTTATAAATAAAATTTAAATATAATAAAGATGTCATGATTGAATCTGATGGATTAGAGGTGTGTTTTATATTTAGTGAAATTTGTGTGGGGTATAAACTGAGGACAAGGTGTGTATTAAACACGTTGTGTTTTCATCATGTATATAATTAGACGTGAGCTCCATTGTTTTTATATTTATTAAAAGAATCAAACACTTTATAAGTTGTGCTACATGTTCAAAGTACGGTGGCCTGTAAGGGTAAAACGGTTCATTTTCCAAACTGCTTAATCCTACTAGGGTCGCAGGGTGGTTGGAGCCTACTTCAGCCAACTCTGGAACACCCTGAACAACTCACCAGAACATCGCAGAGCCAAAACACGTACACAACCATACACTCACACCTAGGGGCAATTTGGAACAGCCTGTTGACCTAATGTTAGCCACAGTCTTGGGACTGTGTAGGTAAGCCGGAATACCAGGAGGAACCCACACAAGCACAGGGAAAACCATCAAACTCCACACAGAAACACCAGAGCAGAGCCTGGGACTTGAACCCAGGTCCTTGCAGTGAGGTGGATGTGCTAACCACTGCACCGCCGTGCTGCACGTTAAACAGATGCTACCAGAAATACAACAGGAAAATAAATATTTTTTTAATGTGTGTAGTTTTGTTGTATTTGGCTTTTGTTTTTAATTCCATTAATTAATATATTTTGGCACTGCCTAACATCGAAAATGTTTACATTTATTTCCTTAATAAAACCTTTTAAAAAAAACTTAATAAACTTCCTTTCTTCTCAGTGGTACTCAAAAATGTATTTCTCCTCAAGAAGAAAAAAAAAACACTAAATAAACAAGAACATTTTCTGTTCAAGTGCACTCAGCACCAATTGTGGCAGTATGTCCATGTGACAAATTTTCCCTGCAATTTTCTTCATTTATTGGGTTGCCTGTGTGAGCCCAGATTTGACTACAAATTTGAACTCAAGTATGGAGCTATCATATTATTTTATTTTATTGCTGTTAAACACTTGGCTTGTTATCATTTGGTCCTGATCTTTATTTTCTTTAACACCTGGGTGAAAAAGTATGATTAAGCAGACCATTCTTGCTCATGGTTATGGAGATTCTACTGAGAAAAATAAAAAAAATAAACTGATTATGAATAATGTCGATTTTATTCAACCTAGTCTCCCCGCGAGGTTTAGGCGACGCTCCCCGCGACCCTAATTAGGATTAAGCGGTTCAGAAAATGAATGAATGAACCTAATATGGTTCCCTAGTATGGTATGAATGGCCTAAATAAAATGCTGGTGTAAATCAATGTGTAATACAATAACCTGGCCAGCAGGGGGCAGACGGAGCTTCTATTGAACCACAGGTAATCAGCGATTCATTCTCATTTCTTATTCATTCATTCATTTTCTCAACCGCTTAATCCTAATTAGGGTCGCGGGGAGGCTGGCGCCCATCTCAGCCGACTCTGGACGAGGGCAGAGTACACACTGGACAGCTCGCCAGGCCATCGCAGGGAAGAAACACGCTGACGGCTATGCATCCTTCTCTTGATGAAATCAGCAATGGTGTCTTTTACGAGCGTCTCACCATAGAGGGTGAGAGACATGGCCGGCATTTGATAACCCAGTTAGCTGCACTGAGGGGACAACAGTGACATCCCGTTGATAGTGGGGCTCGAACCCCCGACCTTGGGATCAGTAATCCAGCGCCCTACCACCGGGCCACAACTGTCCTCTCATTTCTTATTGCTGTACTTTATTCTCTTTTATATTTCAGTGTTGTGATTATTGATAAAGAGGTATAACATTCATTTGTGTTTTATGAGCTGTGGTGTGGAGATGTTAGTGAAAGTGTTGACACGTTACTCACTGATAAAGAATCCTGAGTAGTTCTAATCATGAAGACAGAATTTATTAAGAGATTTCTAGACCAGCCTGCTGCTTGTTTTATTCATACTGGATGTTTTCTAGTCTTTACTGTAGGATGTTCTTGTTTTCTGAGGTCTGAGATGAAACCAGAGAGAACTCTTTACATCTCTTTTACATCAGGGATGGACAGTCAAATCCCTGCCTCACCCCTTCTCCATCCTAACACACAGGTACCAAGCCGAAATCATTTGAGTAACAAACAAGTTTGAGTCTCTCACAGCATCAGACGACTTGGAGCTGATCGCAGGCATTCCTACACACGCGAACACACACTCTGTGAAAAACTCTTTATCATCTTTGATCTCACAACATCACAACAAGGTAAGAATTTTACTTCATTTATTTACTCTATTATATTTAAAGATGATGTCAAAGTTTATAGGGTTGTGATTTGGGTGGGGTTCCAGATTTAATTAATTTAATTAAATATTATACAAATCACTATTATTTCATGTTAAAAAATACTGATTATTTATTATAAACATGACTGAATTATTGTTTAATTCTCAAACTCTGGAATCTTTTAAATACATTTAATTCAAATTATTAAAAAACCTACTGATTATTGTTAACTGATTGATAATAAAAATACTCAGATTAACAAAAATATAAAAATAATATTATATTACATTTATAGAATTATATAAATTTACACATTTATAACATGAAATTTAAAAAAAAAATGTAAATGAATAAAAAACTTCAGGTTCATATCAATAAATTCTAAGTTTAGAGTCAACATTAAATGATTTAAATTTTTTAAGTTGATCCAATGTTTTTAAGAATATAAAAATACAGATAAACATCAACAGTATTCTGAGAATTGAGTACAAAAATACTGAATATTTACCATTAATATA